>MIEF01012283.1:0-126084 GCA_001870725.1 Taenia solium | reverse complement strand
TGCGATGATAATATACAAGGATTTTCTCACTGGTTTGTGCTAGTTTGTTTTTGTCTATAAATGCTAATTCTCACTTGCTAACATGTCGTTGCTGCTACTCCTTAAGGTGACGAATTGTTCAGCGATGCCTTTCCTATAAAAAAAATCAACGATCATATTTGGGAGGTCGAGGGTAAAACGATCAAGGTGAAGGAAGGCGTCGATGATGCTCTAATCGGTGCCAACCCCTCCACAGAAGAAGGAGGAGAAGCAGTGGATGATGGTGTCATTACTGTAATCAACGTAGTCTACTCGCACCAGTTGGAGGAGTTGCCTTTTAACAACAAAAAGGACTACACTACCTACTTGAGAGATTATCTCAAACTGGTTACAAAGCGTGTCGCCGAGAAGAATCCGGAAAAAGAGAAGGAATTTCAAGGAACTGTCCAGAGCTATTGGAAAGATACCATCCTCAAGAAATTTGAAGAGTGGCAATTCTTCCGTCCACCCAATTACGAAGCTGAACATCAGTATTTGATTCCATGCAACTATCGTGACGATGGTGTGACCCCGTACTTTGTTTTCATTTGTGACGGTCTTGATGAGGAGAAGTGCTAGGTATTTCCCATGCCTGTCTTCCATGTGTAAATACATCGGCTGGTGCAAATGTTGCTGTCGTGCACGTGTTCGCGCGTCTGTTGGGTTGGCCGTTTCGGATCTTGAGGTGACTTTGGGGGCTCACACGGTGTGGTCTCCACGGCGTTCGGCCTGAGTGGAAGCACCGAAGGAATCTCGTTGTGAATTTGTCTTGACGTCCTCGAGGGTGGACTCATCGCTAGAACGTTTTGATTGTAGCCTTACGCATGGGATAGTGTGAGCTGATTGATGGGTTTTGCTGCATTTCTTATCGTTCATGATAAGAGGTGCTTATGTACTGTTGTAGTCCATGGTCCGGGAGCTCATACTCTGCAGCTGTGTTAGCGGGACCCGGGTGTGTTTACACTTTCTAAAGTCGTTGTGGGACGTGACCGGTAGAGTCGTCGCGATTTTCAAGTTTGCAGTGGTGGATGTGTGTCAGTACTGTTAGTGAGTGTGGTAAATTCCTGGTTCTTGTGAGAGGTCGTTGGTGGGGTGGTTTTGACTGGTGAGCACTTAATGGTGTCCTAATGATGTGAAGTGGGGTCTCTAGTCGTGGTGTTGATTCGGGCAGGGTGTCTTGCAGTTGGTGTTGGTCGCGGCAGCGTGGTGATGATGTGTTGGAGGTGACGCGTGTGCATGAAAAGAGTCTAAAATTAACCTCAGTGATTGGGGAGGGTGTTGTTTGTCAGTGGCGTTGCATATTGGACTGGTGTTGCCAGACTGCGGGAGGATGGTTGGGCGGTACTGCATGGCCTTCCTTTAAACAGGAATCGGATGTTGAGCAAAACCATGGTTTAAAAATAGGTTGGGGACAGAGAAGTGAACTGCGGCCAGCCTATGCGTGGACTCAAGTTGAATTGAAGGTGGTGAGAGTGGATCATGATTTCGTTGACATGGCGTCACGCTTATGACTTGGTGGATGCGCGTGCCTGCTGATATGCGTACTACCGCCAACAATGTGGTCCATGTCCTTGCCAAATTCGGCGTAACTAACGCCCTGCCCTGCACAAACCATTACCTTCAAGTTCTTCACTTTCTCTGCAACTCGTCTGCAACTGCATTACTGTGTGGTTATGCGTCACTGCTATCAGGTCTGTCATTTAATTACTCGAGATTTATGGGAATATGTACATGGAAGGCAATCAAGACTTCACCTTTAATCCATGTGGAAAGCGCTCTTTTGGTCTCAACACTTTTGCATTCATATGCATACACTTGATCCGATATGATGTCCCATGATGACGCTCAAGGCGCACTTCACAGTTGTATAGCCTGAGAGCGTCAATCGTCTGCCATTATCAATTCTTACTTGCTCGTACAAATATTTGGGTCTACCTATGACTGAGAACCGTTTGCTTTCAGTTAGCGAAAGATGAGGGGTTATTGTGGCTTGGTAGAGCTGTGGGTTTCTGCATGCATTTGGGTGGAGTATTTTAGGCATCTCCACGCGAGCGACAGAATGAGTTTGCGACATGCCGAGCTGGTTGGAGTTGCCTGCCCTACATTGGTAGGCTTTTGAACTGTGGCACATTGAGTAACCACCATTCAGTGTCACATGTGTGGACAATGTTCATGCTCCCCTCTCCCGACCAGAAACCCCTCTATTCGGGGTGTTGGAATTGACACTTCAAAGTGCTCTCCAAATGGCAACGATACAAGGCACCGACCAGGGTGTCAACAGTGTTCATCGCAGGAGCCTGCACTGGAAAGCGGCGACTTCGCTGATGTCTGTCTGACCGACGCACGCGTACAAGCTGCTGCAATTGTCGTGAGGGGTCACGTGAATGCGACGGTCGCGCACTGAACGCGTTCTACTTTGGTTTCAACTGTAGTCTACGCCAAAACGCCGTGTCGATGCATCAGTGACTCCAGACAGTTGTTGTTGCTGTGTCCTGGCCTAGTGCACACAAACATCACCACCATGGGCAGCGCCTAAGTGACACTTGGGAGTGTGTTGGAGGTGAATGCATGCTTGGAATGGGGTGATGAAGTGCCGGTTGCGGAGAGGTCAAATGAATGCGACCACCTCGATTGTGCTTAACTTTTATGTCATCTGTGGCGGCACGGATGTGCGGAATTTGGGAGGGAGTGGTCTGATGGTGTGATAGGTTTTTGGTACAATTTTACCCAACTTTTTCAGCCACAGTTTCGATGGGGAAATAAGTGAACGTCAGTTGTCAGTATCCATCCAGTTTGGGCAATATTTTCTTCTCCAGCCCCATTCTTATTGTGTTTTCTCGCATTTCGTTTGTTAACTTCTGTGTTTTCTTTCCGAATTTTTTCTTGCTTGGAATCTGCATGTTCGCTTAATTAGCATAATAGGCAATCTTTGGTAATTTTCCATTACATTGACGTACGCGAAAAGGTAGCTTTTTGGACGTTCATTTGTTTACATATCTCATCCTTTTATACCATTGTGCCCTTTTTAAGTAGACATAAACTCTCAGTATTCGAACTCATTATGAATGTTCTTACTTTTTTTCCTCTTATGATTTGTTAATTTTTTGGGTCGTCTGGTCTACCTAATACGTAACGTGGTCACTCTTCTCTACCAGAGAAGCCCTCGTCGTTGACACTTCAGCTCCGATATCCCACCTCCTTCCTGTGTCTCTAAAAATTGTCGAGGAACAATCAAGCTTCTCATAGCAGGGTTGGTAGATGTGAAGTGGAGGATGGGGAATAGTCCTCTACACTTGTGGCAGCTTGGCGGACCTTTCCCACTTCAAAGAAGGAATGAACTTTTGAGGCCAGTTAACAGCCTTTGGGTCTAATATCCACTTATATCCTTAGCGGGAGAGAATTCCACTGATCCTCCGCACACTTTAAAAAGCAATCCTCGACAATGATAGAGGCGGGGATCACTGCTGATTCCGACATTGACTAATGCTGCGAGTCACAAGCTCAACTCGTCATTGACCAGCGAGAACAGTCGCTGGCTAGAGAATTCTTGCACCGTTATCAATGTTGTCCTGCGACACTTACAAATGTCTTATAGTAAACGAAAGTTATACTGCGACAAGCGCTGTCGATTTAGGCCAATTCTCCTTCCGAAACACACCGCAAATTGTACCATCCTTGGCATAGAGACTCCTTCCGTGCAGTGAAGAATTTCTCACTTATGAACAACCTCGTACGAAATGCACAACTCTCTACTCAGCCAAAAGCATCCATCAAAATAAGATTTGACCTTACAAAGACGCCCCGCCTGTCGGTTACAAGGATGAAGCCTAAGCAGCTGTAGAAGAAGGAAAACCACCTGAAGGGCATTATCAACGGGAGAAGCACCGGGAAGGGTGTTCAAAAGACGAGAGGACAGAGTAATGCTTATGTACTTCAAATGTACTTTGTAGATGAGAGGCAAGAAGACAATTTAAACGCGGTCGCTCTCATGGATCCGAGACACCCTCGTTTTTAAAACTTCGGCTCCACTATCACAACTCCTTCCTGTGTCTTAAAAAATGTGTAGAAAAAGCCAACCTTCGCATGGCAGGGCTGGTGACTTGCGTGCCTGTTTTCCACCTCTTCAAAATATCCATCAATTATATCATTATCATATGTGCAGTCGACAGAGCAACTCTTGACAATCAGTTTCTACTGGATCTCCTTGCGGCGTCAATAGGCGTGTACAAAATCCTCGACACATATGATGTTACCGCTTTCGAAATTTACTCAACCTATACTTTGGGATGGAGTCTTGAGACAGCAATATTTAACAAATTTAGGCACGAGTGATTTGAGGCAGTAAGTAATTATTACCCTTAGCATGAATCGGTGGAGAGATTGGGAGTACTATGAAGCAAAGTTGGCAATGAAATCAAGAGAGGATGGAGGATATAAAGTCATAACATGAAGCAGACCAACATGTGAACAAGAGCAATCAGTCATCCAGTCTTCAGCAATTACCTCCCGGAGGGCCAGGATGCTAACTAGTGATGGATGATTTGTTGGAAATAGCAAAAGTATTTAAAATTGGTGACCATTCCATCATCAGCAGCTACTGCTCTCCACACTCAGAGATTGTGTTGGCTCTGGAGCTGAACTTCTTGGTGATAATGGAAAATAAACAATTTGCAGCCATTGCCCCTTTGCACCGATAACAGCCTTATTTTTTTCCCTATTGTTCCTACAATTATTTGGCTAAAAATTTTAACGTTCAGTAGCAGCAAAAAAAGCGCTTTAAAAATTCGCACATTTATTTCTACTAAAATGGGCATTTACGTTCTTTACCTATTTTACATTGTTTAGCACTTTTTTTTAATATACGCTGACGCTGTGCGTCGATTCGTTCTCTTTGTATATCTCAGAAAGAGGTGGCGGTTTGCGATTAGTTCGTCAATATCTCCTATAGACGTTGGCAATTTTAAATCTTCCCAGGACTACTTTGCACATCTCCAAAGGGGTTCAATCAAGACTTTTTAATTTGGAATAGATCGCGATACGCTTTTTATAACATTCTGTCTGTCTGGCACTACAATGGGATCGCGCAATGGCGTCTTTTCGTTCATAGTTGTGGTTTCCACTTTGCAACAGCGAATTGAAGGTTTATCTCGCCTCTTAAATTTAATTAAATTGTGTACTACAAAGTGCCCGGAAACTTGTCACTTTGATGTCATTTCTGAAAGACGGCATTGTTTAACTGCAGCAAAAAAACCAAAGAAATTACTCAAAATATTTCAGTTTTTGACAAACTAGTACAATTCACCGATTGATACTCTAACTTAGGTGCCCTGCCATTATACCTTCGCAGGATGGGCTGGTCTCCGAGCCATGCCAGTATCTCTCAGTTATGTGACTTCTTTCATCCTAGTCTCAGGGAGCTACACTAGCATCAACATGAATAGAAATAGCTATAGTACCAATTTTTTTCTATGGGATGTCACTTCTTGTATCTAAAAATGTAGGTCATTATTCATGTGACCTGGATTGTAACACTTTGCCTGTTCTAACTGTCGGTTTCGGTCCCCTGGGTGATCAGATTGCCCTAGCCAGGTTGGCCGGCCTCCGGGTCATGCCAGTAACCGCATTCCCTCTGTTTGCTGAATGCATATATTCTGTCCTAGCATTATGCCTGTTTTGCTTTCAAGGTAGTCTCAGCAGGCTAAAGGATAATTTTGCCATAATACCAATACGTTCCATCGACGTTGCCATTTCGCAATATTCCAAATGATGGTTCGAAAAATGCATTTCAGAAGATAGCATCCAACCGATTGATCAAAATCCTACAATGGTTTCTACTTAACCAGTTACAAAAGTAGATGACGTGAAAAGTGATGGGAAATGCCTATCATGACTTTCCCCGTCTTAATTCATTCTGCAAGAATGATAAAATCCAAGGGACAAGAGCTTTCCTTACCTCGATTGAGGTCGTATAGTACGCTGATTTACTTCAACTATGTGAACTTGATGATTTGGAAAGTGGGGGAGAGGGAGAGAGCGAGAGGTGAGGAACCGCTCCGCATCAATTGAGTATGGAGTTGGCATTACACGTTCATCGTTTAGATCCATAAATTCGTTATGCACAACGCGTTCTCACCCAGAATCACGCCACTTACCAGTAATGTCTGCCCCATCCATTCACCTTGGTGATGAATCATAGAAACGACGCAACAAGGACGTAAAAGAGAATGCTACTTTTTGAGGAAAAAACGCATGGATGCAATGGGAAGCGAGGAAAGTGAGTCCCCTAAGTTTGAGGTACTTCAACTTCACCCAAAGTCTCTGGAAGCCCACAGTCCAACTCTGCGTGTCTGCCACATTTTACAAGTTAGGCATAAACTCACCTAAACTACATGAAATCGTTAAGATTTTCCGATATGGCTACAACAGGTGTGTAGGGGCACGCACACAGGAATTCTGTGATTTAAATTTCGCAAACTCATCTGAGCTGATCTATCTGTAACTAGAAAAGTTCGACAACAACACAAAAGACCGCTAAAATCCTATGGAAGCCGTCGAGTCGAAATTTCAGCGGTAGAGTCACCGTCACCCGTTGAAATCACGCCACCACTGGGTAAGAGCAGATCATAAAAAGTGTAGAAAAAATCCAAAAAACCCCGGAATTAACAGACTCCCAATAAGTTCTGCAAAGCTTCAAAAGGGATAATGGACCAAATAATATTTATAGGTCACCAGAACTGAAGTCTGCACGTACACATGGGTATGTACAAGAGGGTGTGGATGCAATTCCCTGTGATTCCACAAAAAAATACAAAATATTTATCAAAGAGGTGAAGAGACTATTTAAGCACGAGATGGAGGTAAACTGGGTCGGTAGGCAAAGTTAAAATGTTGGTGATTTTCAAAAGACTTCTCATTAACCACAAAATCGAACTTTTGAAGGGTTCTATTATGGGCAGGAATGTGAGCCGAATTGGACTCCAGGAGGATTTGGTAGGCACCCCTAAAATGCAAATAGAGTCCGTTATTACAGCAAATATGAATTGAATGATAATACTTAAGATAGGGAGTAAATTATTCTTTTCACATAAGAGCTTAGCAATCAAGAAACACCAATACTATGACTTTTAACTGGTTACAACGAGTTTTATTAAGGCGTTCCCAATCAATGCTGCCACTCCATCACGAGCTTTCACAGTTCATACAAGCAACACAGATTATACGACGCCAGCAGGTACATCTGATAAAATGAAATAGCTATCACCTCACTCACCCAATGAGTGACTCAGTCTGGCCGCCCAGAAGCGCGAAGAAGCGTGACTGGGAGGCAAAGTTGTGCCTAAGTACAGGTGGGTCTGGTTGACGGATTGAACGGATCACAATGCTTAGATCCGGCAAATACTCATCATCTGTGTCCACAGTCGCTGAAATCTGAAGCGAATATTACCTCTGAGGTCACCAAGATGGAGGAAGATAAAATACCGATCGTGAAATTGAATGAGTCAAACAATCACAACTACGCGCCCAGAACAGAAGGCCGTTAAACAAGAGACCAACATTCTACCTCAAAAATCAAGCGACCGGTCGCACTTACCATCCCCAACGAGACACGAGGTTTGAGATAGAAGCGTAGGTTATGAACATCAGCACTGGGAGGCTTGACGATCACGAAAGATGGAAAAACGTGGCGTATCTGCTGAGCATTTTCAGTCGCCCTACGAGTCGCAGTCACAAGGTAGGGACAGCCTAGGAAAGGATTTGCATTAAGGTGCTTGTTTGCATTGACAAACATGCTTCTGTCAGTCATGGAGGGGAAAAATACCCGGAAGGAGTCCAAGTAACTTGAATTGACCATCACGGTCTGTGATGGCCTGCTCCACAGGAACGACAAACCCAGCGTCATAGTTGTGTCCCCTACAGGCAACGTCAGCGTCCCCACTTTGTGCAGGGAAGATGGGGCGACCCTCAAGCGTCTTCATGTCCTTTGAAGAGAGCAATTTTGCTTCAATAAGCACACCGGCCTCCGGGTGGCCGGAAAGCGAAGTTACCTGAGAAGGGGACACAAATCTATCCTCAAAAAGAGCTATCCAGACTTAAAAAAAATCCAACACAGTAACTCCAATAACAGGTTCTCACAATCAATAAATAGTAGATTCATGTTGCAAGCGAAATTCTCTGAATTAATTTAACTGGAGTATCCTAATCTGCCACATAGAAAGATTATTCAGGAATTAATAACTGCACGATGCAACAAACACCGAGGCGGATAATTGTTTGACCCAACGATGAATATGCACAAGAAATAAATCTACGTCGTAAGAATTAGGGCAAGCAGAACATCATACAGATTTGTAATATGCTACAAAAAATAGGGAAATTGGCTATACTTCACCAAAAGTCGAGTAAGCGATCCTACGGCCAACAAGATTCACGCTCAGTGATTCATCAGCTACAACCCGCAACGCGTGTTCCATTGGGGCTTCTAGTTCACCTTCAATTCCCTTTCGGACAAAGAACTCATATTCCTTCAAAATTGGTTGGATGTAATATTCACCTAAAGCACAACGTTTGTGTTATTCCCGTACTACAAATACTTGTCTCGATAAGCTGATTTCACCATGTCATTTACCAGGAGGCAGGCCAATGTACCGAACAATACCACTTGAATCCGCGGTTTTGCTATCTCGGAAAACGTTGCCAATGATTGAAACAAGAGTGTCTGAAGGTGAAACGCAAGACCGGTAAGAGTTACAAAGGAGCAATGTTTATTTTACAAAAAGAATCCACAAACTTACTAGGAAGTGGCTTCATGTTGCCTTCAGACACCACGTGGACTTCAACAAGAGCCAACTTTTGTGAGGAGAAGGTCAGCCAATCATCCGAAGATTTTGGAGAAAACTCAAAGCCAGGCTTGTGTAGTTGAATGGTGAGAAGAGAGCTAGGTTGAGTGGCATAGATAGATTCCTTGTCAAAATAAAAGGGTCCGATGCGGAAAAAGCCTTTCGAGTCGGTAAGAGCACGCATGACTAAAGAGAGGGCGGGTTTGGGTGGAGGCGCATTTAACCGATGCTCTGGGAAGGTGGACATATCGATGGTTAGCCCGAGCGGTGGAGAGGAGACAACCGAAGTGTCAGCGTAAACTGTCACCAGAACCTTGTCGACAGGGGGTTGAACTACACCGTTAAAGAAGAAACCCAATTTCATGTAAAAAGTAGCAGTGAGACCATTGATACCACCAAAAGCGTCCGCAAGAATAGCATCACAGTCCGTTACATTGACCTCCAAGAGAGGTGCAGGAGTGGCTTTCAGTTCAAGGTGGTCATACGTCGATTGGCTTGAGTGGTGGATAATTGAAGGTACACGGAGAGTTTGAAAAGCGGGAACAATGAGAGGATGGACAGCAAATTGGTCAGAGGAGGGTTTAGAAGGCGAGACGGAAAAAACGACCTCTTCATCAGGTGCAGCCCAGAGACTTATTCGGGCCGTATAAAGGTCACCTTCCTTTCTCCAACTAAAATGGATAAAAATGAGGGTAAGTCAAATGCGTTTCTTCTAACCAACTACAACGTCATTGCACTCAGAGTTCAAACATCTAAGGGCAAATTGCTCTGATTGACATTTATGCATAACCGCAAATTTAAACTGAGCCGTTGTTTTTAAAACTAAGCGTTCAAATCGTACCAGCGTCAAATAGTAAACATAAAAATAAGGAACATTAGAGGATGATGCAACAAACAAGGCAGATAACAGCCGATCGCAAACTGTGAAATTTTGATAAATGGAAAGCTAAAATAGGCACGCCCTAAACTTGCCAAATGTACGCCCCTAATAGATGTGACAGGTGGTCAAAATTAAAAAACGCTATATTCATCTAACGTACGCGTTTCAAGTCCGCTAGTACAAAGGTCTATTTTTAAAGGCATTCAATGTAGCATTACTTACATGGTAGACATCCTTTTAACTGAATTGGACCTATTAGCCTGAAAAGTGAGTTCCGGAAGGTCTTTTTCAGCTGCAAAACTCTTGATTCCTGGCAGAGTCGTTACGACAGCATTAACAGGGATTTCTTGCACCGAGATACTAACGGTTTTGGGGGGAGCAGAGAGCGGAATATCTGTGGTAGCCGATCGAATCACGCTAGGAGAGGGAGTCGCTAGGTGCAAACATGGAGCTGATGCTTCGAAAGTGAAAGAAGAACCACCGGAGAGACATATCTACGAAAAAGTACAGAAAGTGAGAATTTTGAGGGGAAGGAGATAAATCGGAAGAATGAATAACGCACGGTATTTAGAGGCTTCGTGAGCTGATAAGAGGAGCTAGCATAAACCAATGATCCATTTGTCACAAATGATGGTGTGACTTTCAGATTGATTGGTTTCTTAAATCCAAAATCCAGGAGGGGCACATCGACGTGTAATCTGTAGCCAATTTGTCGGAACGACAACTCTGGAGTACTGTGAAGGTCATGATCAGTGATGGTCACACGACGAAGGAGACCGGGAGAAGCCCAACACCAGCCACTTGAGGGTTTTATTGCATCTCCATCAAGCACTACTAGTTCCAGGTCATAAGCCCCCGGGGACACAGATTCGAAACTGAAAGTACCACGTTTACTGTTGTTCTAAAAACATGAATGGTGGGTTAGTCACCGTTCAATAGGCGTCCACGAAAATCAATTGATAACTTAGGATTCGGTAGTTTACCTGATCAACTTCAACGTTGGCTACGACCGACAGAGTATCGAGCTGTTCCTTTGAGGATAGCCGAGCGGCTAGTTGTGAGACTGGACACTTCTCAGTACAGAGCACCTCACCAGTCAAGGATGCTTTAAATTGAGTAAAGATAGCGTCCTCTGCTGGTCCTGATGACAGATCAATCTGAATAAAAGTCTCGAATAATCAATCTAGCAAATGAAGCAGATAGATATTTCGGAAAGCAATAGCACACATTTATGGAAGCCGGGGTGAACCGAATGGAATTGTACGACTCAACCAAACGAAGAGTATGTTTCTTTGGACTAAGATAGAGGCAAAATTTAGCCGATTCTGCATCTTCTGAGACAGTTGCCTCAATCGTAGGTCCCAAAGCAATTTCCACACGCGGTACACGAGTCTGCACAAAAATATTTGGTGAGAATCAATAATGACCCTCATTTTAAGAATCGGACAATAAGTTGTAAGCTCACCCCTGGCTTCAAGCTACTGGCCATCAAGAACTGTCCACAAAACTCAACTTCACTAGGAACAAAAGTTGGCAAAGTTTTCGTAGTAGGAGTCAATTTCAGTTTGGCCTTTTCAAACTTTACTCTGGGTGCTTTCACCTGTAAAATTACAGAATTTGAAGACGCAAAGACTTACATAAAGTAAGTATTCACCTGGTGCGGTAAGGTCTAACTCGAATTCCCCTCTTGAATTTGTCCTTGTGACAGGATTCCCATTAATGAAGACCTAGAAAAGCTCGCTTACAAATAGGAAAAACAAGGCACAAATGAAAACATTTGTGAAGACCAAATACCTCTGAATTAGCAATCGGAACTCCAGAAGGTTGCTTAACACACCCTCCACCGACGCGAAAAGAAGTGACTTGAAAACCAGGATCGAGCTGCCGGTCAACATGTTCCATCGTCACTGATAAGAAGGTTGGACTAATATTTAGATGCTTCGATTTTATTTCGCTGGATTCCATGAGGTCCGGATCATGGTAAGCTACCAAGAAGTACTCACCGCCAGCTAAGCGCGAGAACACGAAAGCACCGTCGGCATTGCTGATGACCTATACGTGGTCACATCTTTTGTACAAATTAAACTAAATACTTGGCAAGCGAGGTCGGGATTTAATATGTCCTTCAAATTCACTGGAACGAAGTTGATGGGGGGTTTCGAGGGTTTAAAGCATCCAAATTTGTTCAAATCGGTTTCCGCCAATTTACTTGATTTAGGAATGAAAAGGAGAATGGGAATATTTGCAACACCTTGGCCGTTAAAAGTTATTACCGAACGCAGTGAATGACCCTACAAAGGCAAATGTTAACCGCGCATAAAAGTACCTGTAGGACGAGTGGATCCACTAATTTAACACTGCTGGTGGAAATGGTAATACTTGAACTAGCACGAGCATTGTCAGTTTCACTATCCGAGGTGGAATCACCCACAGTGACAATGTACTTCCCCGGGGGGACGGACGATAGGGTAAAACTACCATTAGCGGTCGTTTTGGACTGAGAAAAAACGGTACCGTCGGAGACGACCGAAACGATTAAATCTGGAGGTCCAGTGGTCATGCCAGTTGTGACAACCTGCCCGCTAACATCAAAACCAGTAAGATCGAAAACATAGTTCATTTGTTCATTTCGAACATCGTCACTCAAGTCGATCTCAAAACCATTGGCTGGAAGGAAATTCCATCCCTGCGGAGCAGAAAGACGGATTCTGTATCGACCGCCGTTGGACACAATGACAGAATAGGCTCCATTTGGTAAAACATGAACTACTTGTCGAAGAGTTTCATCGGGAAGACTATATATAAGAACTCGAAGTTGAGAGACGAAGTCCTTTACAGAGACATTAGAGTTTTGCCACCTAACGCTTCCACCAAAAGCAAAGAATGATCTCGATTCAGAATCTTGACCTTCCGCGTATGCAAGCACGGCACTTGCAACGAGAGCCACAATGGTTAGGTCCCAGCCAATCATCTGGAGAGAAAATTCAGATGCTGCAAATAAAGTCAATAGTAGAGAAAAAGTTGGGATATAACAAAAACGTGATGTGCGAGGAAATGAACTAAATACATCGCTTTGAGATGGTCCAAACTACATGATAGCACATTAATTTGCTCGGACGCAACAAGGAATAGAAATAATGACGGCAAGAATCGTACTAAGTGCAAATCCATAACCAACGCCACACACCGTGAAAAGCAAGGAACTGTCGCTAGCCAGGCGGAAGCGCAACGCTGCTGCGATGCTATTGAGTAGTTTTTGTGCTTGCGTAAACAACACTGGAGACAAATTACATCATAAGTAGCCGTGTATCGTTCTGATAAAACTTTGGCCTAAATTCGAATAATAACTTGCCCGCCAACTCCAATGCATAGCACTTCAGGTCCCGTGACTGGATTCGTTAAACTATAGAACCATTAATCAGGAGGGCAACATTTTAATGTACATAAATCAAATTATACCGTTGAGGTACAAGTTTACACCTGATCGTTTTTGTAAAAACTTGATCATACGCTTTGCGTTTTTAGTGCTTTATTGTTCCAGTGACGTTCACTAGGCTATGTCAGTAACCTCGATTCCTCTTTTAGCTAAATACATGTATTCTACCTTAGTATTATGCCTTCTTTTGCCTTTACGGAAGCCCCGAAACGATATAACTTCAGCTGATTTTACGGTATGTTTGGGGTTTTATTAATTCACTGCAAAACATCTTCCAGATTCTTTCTCAATTACTGCACTTTCTACTTTGGTGGTGGCTCACTTTGAAGCTCCGCCACTGCACCTCCTATAGGGGGCATGGTCTCCATAACATACACTTCTGCTGATCGGTAGTGGGTATTCCGTCTATTTATTACATCTCCTTTCATCCTATTGGAAGGCTTGGGCGCTACAGCTTCAGCAATGACCTCTTGTGCTAGGCAAAAGTTCTAGTAGGTCATAGTGTTGCGTACCAAATAAGTATTAGTACGTTTACAAAGGAACGATTATGGGACGTAAGTCAGTCCCTCGCCAATACGACCTTATATAGAGCCTTGAGGCTTCCTTGAATCTCAGATGGAGACATGATACTCGGGCAGAATTCATGTCATCAGCGTACAGAAGGCTTTAAGACCACTGGCGTGGCTCTGACGGTTACAGTTGCGGAGCCCTAGGTAGCCCTTCCCCATGACCGAGTGTTGAGGAGTCAGATGAAGAACTACATTCATAGCAGTAGGTTTCAAATTTCTAATCCAAAGTTATTAAACCATGTCTATGCTTCGTTTAAGAAGGTAATAGGGATATGTGTGTCAATTGTTGCAGAGACTCCACTTATCATTTTGGCATTGATTGCTTTCTTTACAGATCCCACTTATCATAATTTAAAATTTTATTTTATGTCATCCAATTCGATGAGAGCCAGTTATGGCTGACGCTTTACGGATAATGTGGATGTGCAAAGTTCGCTTCAAAGTGAGGATTTTCGTAGCTTACTTACATCAGAACGCTCACCTAATAGAGCGCCAGCCGCCTGGCAAACAGTCCACTGTGTTCAAGCGTAATACCTCTTTTGACCTAAAATGTTTACATGTTACGCCACACAACAGCCACGTTACCACAGTGGACGGGCGACCATTCATGAAAACATCACCAAAGTATTAACCATCTGCCACACAGAAAGGTGGTTTGAATCACAATACGCTTGCACACACAATTAACTCACATTATCCAGATCTCTGATATTCTGCTGAGCTGATTCTAACGTCCTTAGAAGGCTCGCCACCTCGCTTGACTGAAACTGAAATTACAAGGCACAGCAATACATTGGAAGGATCACGAATGCGGCTGTGTGAAGAGAAGCAGAACCGTTACCTGTTCCAGTGTGTAGGTGAGCTTGAGATCATTGTCGGTGGTGAACCGAAGCTGCCGACACGTGCTCAGTTGGTCCACCGTGCACTCGGTGTTAAGGATATCTGAAATGGTCGCCTGAATGAAGGATAGTTCGGTTGAAGTCTTCTCTAGGGCCTCCAAAAAGTCATTCATAGCAATCGCATCTACGGAACCGGCGGCAAACTTGTAGACCACTAAAGGGATTAACAGGACCAATAGCTTACTAGATTGTACACATTGAAAGAGAAATACTGTTGAAGATCGCATTAAAGGGAAGCAATTGCAAGATTGAGGATAACTTCCCATTGCATCATCAGGCATCAATGGTTCTCAAATTTTAGCACACTCATACCATACATCGATACCAATATTTGGAGATCCGTTATAATGCTTGGGCATAATAACAACGATACCATAAAAATTATTCTTCATTTAAGCACTATATCTACCAAAGTCAACGTGTTTGTGTAATTTAAAGCAAATATGATTATTTATTTATTTATCCACACGTCATATTTGCAAAAAAATTTAACGCAATGGTTACTGGCTTAGCCTTAGTATTGAAGCATTGTAGGGGTGTTGGCAATGGTGCGCGCAGCCTTTATTTAAAACGACAATAATTAATAAAATTTTATACATTGTTGTATTACGCTGTAGTGTGCCGAGGCTTTCCCAAAAGGAAAAGAGGGCGCAATGCTGGGGCAGAACATACATATTCAGCAAACAGAGGGATCAGGGCCGCTGGCATGGCCCGAAGGCTAATATGCCCACCCAAATGACCGAAACTAAAACTATCAGTCGAAGCAAACAATGTATTGCATAGCCCTCTCTTCTTAACAGCGTCGTCCACGATGTTCCCCTCGGTAAACCTCTCGCGTCACCCACCACAACGTAATCAGTGCAGCAACGTACAGCCACGAGCTATCCGTGCCAGTTATCCAAATTCGAGCCTAACTGAGGAGATGCTTCACCACTGCGTCACTGATCCCTCATGGCAGTTCGACTCGACCTGGAGTTTTCTCAGGTTCGGAAACTTAATTCAGTGTAAAGGGTTCTACCGAGCATCAGCTTGCCCATAGGGAGAAGTTAGAACACCGGTCTCCTTAGTCGGTTATGTTAGGGAAATCTCCACAACGATACTTTTCCGGATGGTTCCCAGCAGTTGTTAATCGCTTTCTTGTAAAACACGGAGATGGGGCAGATGCCGAAGGTTGATGTCGATGTTAGTCCTTCTGTTATTGAATATCGGAGATTCTCCCATCTGTAGCACATATACTTCTTCCACACCGCTACAGTTTGTCACAGTCGGCATAGATCGGGATAGAGATGGGTTGAAGTGGGGTCCGCTTTTCGCTGCCACTAATGTAGCATCCCGAGACTTCCCTGAGTGCAAAAGAAGGCATACTACCAGGGTAGAATATATATATCTAGCAAAGAGAGGGAACAGGGTCTCTGACCCGACCCAGAGGTCAGCCCATCAGGCTGGGTCCATATGGCCACCTAACCGACAGAAACCAAAACCGACAAGCAGAAAAAAACTAAGCATTACAATTTCGTCTGCTGATTCCTTAACGCCAAACATTTGCTTTGATACCCCAAGCACTTCTTCTTTTGAAATTTATCTAAATTTAACAATCTACTGGCTGATGCATACATGCAAAGGCTGAGCTTTTTACGTGCTCGGCCATGGTAGACGTTACATTCGAATGGACTTATGCGAAATCATAGATGTTGAGTTGTTGAATTCTTCAGTAATCCCATCGACGATGCATGTACTGTTTCAAATACAGTAAATTTTGATTCAAATAATTGTCCTTTGTTCTGACAACCATGGAAATCCCTTACGTCACTGACCTTCTCAGTTTATAAGTCCATTTTGAAGAAAGTAATGCCCCGCACCTTACCTTATCATGAAACAAATAAAAAGAATGAGAATAGACAAAGTCCCCTTAACCACAAAGCACCGCTGCCAACTTAATAAAGGTTGTAACACTCCTCGTTCAGTTGCCTTACCTTCTGGTTACCTGAGGGAAGAACAGACTGATAGTAATGTGACGTTTATTATTTGGGGTCAAATAGGCACGACACTGGGTCAGGGAAATGGGGACTGGGCCCCATTTTGCTTTATGAATCTCGGCATTCTCATCTAGCACCAAAAGGAGCATTTAAAACATCATAAGAATCACATGTTATCAAATAAAAAACACATTCCATTGAGAAGAACTCGTTTCAAACTTAAACTCTGCGTGACTTATTGCCAAGTCTTTAATCGTGGATCTAACTTCGAAATAATTGGAGCTCAAACGAGTCCACTTTACAATTTAATTAAACATCTTTATCTAGTTGCAATACTCTGCTTCTTCTGACTACTGGTTTCGGTGTCGGTCACTTAGGTGGCCTTATGGCCCTAGCCGGGTCGGCTGGCCTCCGGGCAAAGCCAACAGCCCGATACCCTCTACTTGCTGATTATATGCATTCTGCCTTCGTATTATGCCCTCTTTTGCCTTCAAGAATGACTCTGGATGCTACACTAGCAGTCATTTGAATTCAAATTTTGCAATGATAAAGTTATCATGTTTGGTAAGCATGAAATGCTCATTTCATGGAGAATGTTTTTGACCAATAACTTTGCCTTGACTCACTTCGAATAGCCGCCAGGACCTTGAACCTCTGTACCATTACTGAGTGTGACGTGAAAGGCAACCACTCGGTTTTATCCAACATTTCCAAGGTATTCGTTTCTCACAGAATTGAACCAAATTCCTAAAATTTGTGCAGAAAATTATAGAGCGCGTTTAAATTTTAAATTCTGCTGCATTGGCTTGAAGGTTGCTCCGTGATTTCATCTCCATATGACTGGTGCATTGCCTAGATTTAATTCTAATATTTTATCTAAAATTTGAGCTTGGGGTTTATTTAGTTATGCATTGTTTCCTCCATGCCTAGTAATTTTAAATTATGTCAACTGAACTCTTTCATTAATTTTTATTACTCTGCATTTGAGCTCTCGTAAAACTAAACTTCACTACACCAAGCGTTATTTCTTTAAGCCATCATCTATTTCGACTCGAAAATTGCATAAAAGATGTTACACAGCATAGACCCTGGTGCAAATATGCAATGAATGTATTTTTAGTGCCCCGAGATTTCTTTGAAGACAGAAGAAGGCGTAATACTTGAACAGAATGTGATTGTTCTAGCTGCCTGTGTCGGTCATTTGGGTGACCATATTGTCCTCGTCGGTTGGGGCTGGCTTCCGGGTCATGCTAGCAGTCCCATTCCCTTTGTTTGCCGAATAAATGCGTTCTGTCCCGGTATTATGCCTTCTTTTTCTTCAAGGAAGTCTCGGGACGCTACATTGGTGGCAGCGGAAAGCGGACCCCACTTTAATGCATTTCAATCCCTATTTCTAACTCTCGTGACAAACTGTAGCGGTGTGAAAGAACTGGATGGCCTAAAGATGGGAGAATCTCTGAAATCCCAAAACAGAAGAGCTGAGATCGACGTCCTCATTTAGCATCTCCCCCCCACCGTGTACCACCTGGAAACGTTTCGTTGCTGAGATTTCCCCAATGTGCCTGCTTAGGGAGATCAGTGTTATAACATCTCCATATGGACAAGATGAAGAGGACTAAACTATAAGTCGATTGGAACCGCGAAGAGAGATCAGTGACGTGGTGGTCAAGCAGCTCCTTAGTCGAGTGTGAATTTCGATGAGTGACGCAGCTGGCTGGTGGGTGTTTATTGCAGCACTGATTGCGCTGTAATGGGTGACGCGATGGTTTACCAAGGGAAGCGTTGGGAGCAAGACTCGAAAGAAGAGAGGGTCTACGAAATACTTTATTTGTTTTGACTGCCAATTTCGGTTTCGGTTTCGAACTTGACTCGATATATTGCGCTGGCCCGGCGGGCTGGTCTTCAGGCCATACCAGCAGCCCGTTCACTCTGTTTGCTAAAAATGTATGAATTCTGCCCTTGTATTATGCCTTTTTTGCCTTCAATGAAGTCTTTAGATGCTACAGTATGCACTCAGCAAACAGAAAGGGGTCGAGGCTATTGACATGGCCTAGAGGGCATCCCACCCGGCCAAGTTGGTATGACCACTCAAGTGATCGTAACTGAAACCGGCAGTCAAACAAACAACAAAGTATTACAGTGTCTGCCTTCTAATTTAGGAAAAAAAACTATTCACAAGAAGAAAATTTAAAAGCTTTTTAAGAATACATTTTGCTACATACATAAATCCCAATGTAATGAATTGTTTGATAGGGCCCAAAACACACAAAGAAAGTCACTAATCTGTGCCCTCTTTTGAGCCCAAAAGTTAGTTTTTGCAGTTCCTCGCTTACACACGTTGTAAGCATTTTGTGTATCCTCGCCCATTCCATAGTCACATATATTTTAACTGTAACATGTTTTGGCCAACAGATAGGGGCAAATAGCCGTTGCTTCAAACGCAATGGATCGCATTAATGGGACGTCAAAGAGTGGGGAAAGAACGGCAGAAAAAGAAAACGCTCCGCAGGTTAGTACGGCTGACGCGTGTTTAACTTGAACAAGTGTAAATGAATGATTGGATCCTAAATAACCGTAATGGAAAGGCTGAAAATGCAAAATATTTCTATTCTTCATTACTGTTGTAATGATTGTGGTGTTTATATGCGCTTTGTAGGTGAGAGGCGGGAACACAAGATCCACGTGGCCGCAGAAGAGCTCGCTTCCCCGCCTGAGCCGGAGTCACACCCCCAGTAGATCGACTATATTAACCACCTTGTACCCTTAAATAAAGAGATGACCAAAAGAACTCGTCCTTCTCATACCAAGGTGGAAAGGAAGGAAGAGGAGGAACGGGAGAATCCCGCTACACTGGTGGCAGCGGTGGGATCTTGTGTTCCCGCCTCTCACCTACAAAGCGCATATAAACACCACAATTATTACAACTGTTAACAAATGCTTAACTACGGCATCGATTTACATGGTTACAGCATTCCTAAATGAAATGCCAGTTATTGTTTTGGGGATTTGGTGGTTTGTCTGACATTTTTGGTGTTCTATAGTGATTGGGTGATTCACGGCAGAAATGGCCCAGTGTGTATGTAGATTTCCAAGTCAGATATTTGCAATTATTTTCACCATTCATGTTTCACTCTAAACCACTGACAGATAGACTTGAAAATTTCCTTCACTAAAAGATATTTGCTTTTAATGTTTTAGCTTTTCGACTAACAGATAAGTCTTGTTACCCGATTTGCAATTTCAAAAATCTAACGTTGGCATTCTTAGTGTTGGCGTTGTTTGCATGATATATGTTTGCTGCTCTAGTACGTTGGTTGTTTAACTCGCGGTTTGGTGAAGGATCCACGACATTGTACCTTCCCAGATGGGCGGTCTTTCAGTCCATGCCAGTAGCTCCAAACAGTCTAGTATGTATGTTTTCTTTCGTTTTCAAAAAGTCTGGTGACACTAAAGCACTCCTTTGACATTATTTTAGCTATGCGACTAAGCATTTGCTAGGCCTTCAGTGGTGCATCGAAATATGAGTGAACGTTTAAAAATTGGCATAATAGTTATGAGAGCGATCCCAGTACAGATAATATTCATTAAATTTTTGCAACTTATATGGTTTTCTTTGATGCTTGATTATGCTATTTAGCATCATTATTACATATAGGTGAACAAAATCGGGTTAAGAAGAAAAATGTAGTGGCAAAAGTTGTTTTGATTACCACTGTTTCCACCGAAGAATCAACCATTATAAGTCACTATTTCATAAAAAATTAACTATGTCTGTAGTGTCCCAAGTCTATGCCGAAGACAAAAGAAGGCATAACACTAGGGCAGAATATTTATTCAATAAAGAGAGGGGATAGGGCTGCTAACATTATCCGGAGGGCAGCCGTCCCTGCTAGGGCAATATGGCCACCCAAGTGACCGAAAGCGTGACCGGCAGCCAGAACAAACAATGCATTACATGCCTCCCTCTCATTTCCAGCATCGTTCTCCAAGCTCACCTTGGTAAACCTCCCACGTTACCCATCACAAAGTAATCAGTGATGCAACGAACACCCACCAGCTAACCATGCCACTCATCAAAATTCGAGTTTGACTAAGGAGACGCTTGACCACCACGTTACTGATCCCTCTTCGCAATTCGACTTGACTTGGAGTTTAGTCCGATTTGAAGACTGAATTCAGAGTAGGCGGTTCTACTGAGCATCGATTTGTCCTTAGGGAAACACTAGAACACCGGTCTCCTTAAGCAGGCATATTGGGGAATTCTCAGCAGCGAAACCTTTCCAGGTGGTACACGACTAGCGCCGCTTCAATTGTTAATAGCTTTCTTGCAGAACACAGAGATGAGGTGGATGTCGAAGGCGGACATCGTTATCAGCGCTTCTGCTATAGGATTTCAGAGATTTTCCCATCCGTAGCACATGCACTTCTTCCACACCGCTACAGTTTGTCACAGTCGGTATACATCGGGATAGAAATGGGTTAAAGTGGGGTCCGTTTTCCACTGCCACTATACTGTAGTGCCCCGAGACTTCCTTGAAGGTAAATGAAGGTATAGTACTAGGGCAGAATGTACATATTCAGCAAACAGAGTGATTGGAGCCAACTCGGCTAGGACAACATGGCCACGTAAGCGACCGACGCTGAAAAAAGCACTCCGACCAAGCAAATTATTACGATGTCGAACTGGGAAAATTAAGGGAAAAGTGGAGGGAATGAATTTGAATATAAACGAATTGTTGATGTGTTTATTAGGCAAGCAGGCCGTTCCAAGTTGATAAATCGTAACCACTAGTGGAGAGAATTAATTTAAAACTCTGTAAAACACCGGTGATTTAGTCATCGCTTAAATAAAAGGGTTGCAAAAAATAGAGGAAAATTAAGATTTAGCAAGTCCACTTTGAACGCTTAACCTTTTATAAACCAGAATTGATCAGTTACATGGTGTTAAAAGTGATTTGCTTGCATATCCGCCAAAATCTACTCGATATAGTTATTTAGGGGTTTCTTACTTTTCCTCCTCTTCTCTTCAACTACCCCTGGTGTGGGATGGTTAAATGTTCTTAGACATCTTTGTTGTATTCGATGAAACAGTAGGTAGAGCAGTAGCAGGATTTAGGAGGTGGAAATATTCACGTTAGGGAAATGGAATCGTTCCCCTAGAACCAAATTCAAATTGCCCTCCCGTCTCAAGCCTACAAGGTACATTTAAGGGATACAAGAATTTCTTTTTTATTGATGTGTTACCCAATGCAGTGGTCAGGTCGAAATCAGCTGGTTTTTTATGCATTTGACCCGATTCTTCAAATGCCATCTACGTACGAATCACCCTCACAATATAGGGTTCTTTTGCTCTGGGTTCATGCCATCATTTCGACTTGCATTACTTTACGATCACAGTAAAGCTTTAACGATGCCAGACAAAATCCACATAATGATTTTCACTATTAATGGAATGCTGTTGTGACAACCCGAGACTTCTTTGAAGACAAATGAATGTATAATAAGAGGGCAGAATATATATTTAGTACACAGAAGTATTGGGACAGTCGGCATGGCCCGGAGACCAGCCCTACCCAACTGGGGTAATATGGCCACTTAAAAGTGACCGAAACCGACAGTCAAAACAAACAATGCATTACTTTTCTCTCTCTCTCCCTTGTTAAATCTCTTGCGTCATCCATCACGTCGCAATCAGTGCTGCAACGAACACCCACTAGCCAGCCGTGTCACTCATCGAAATTCGAGCCCAACTGAGAAGATGCTTGACCATCACGTCATTGATCCCTCTTCGCTGTTCACCTCGACTTGGAGTTTAGTCCGGTTCGGGAACCGAATTCCGAGTAAGAGGTTCTGCTTAACATCAGCGTGTCCATAGGAAGACCTTAGGACACCAGTCCCCTTGAACAGGTGTGTTAGGGAAACGTTTCCAGGTGATTCATGGCTAGTGCCGCTTCAATTGTTAATAGCCTTCTTGCGGAACACGGAAATAAGGGTATACAAGCGGTATAGATTGGGGTAGAAGAGCGCTAAAGTGGGGTCCGATTTCCTCTTGGCGAGCCTCCCTTGAGAGCAAGGAAGGCGCACTACTAAAGCAGAATGTATATATTTAGCAAACAGAGGGAACGGGGCTGCTAACGTGGCCCAGAGGCCAGTCCACCAGGATAAATCAACATGGCCACTTGAGCGACCGTAACCAAAACCGGCAGTCAGAACAAATAAAGTATTACATTGATATTTCACCGTCTGTTAGATGCGTATAATGTCAACCAAGCCATCTTCCTATCGCCGTCTGCAGCAGCCTGATTCATGACTAGTTGGAAAGAAAGTATTAACTGGGCGTTATTTTAGAATGCACTAAGACAAGTGAACATCTTCCAAGCGAACGGTGACAATTATCTACCATATAAATTGTTTACATAGAAATGGACGAATATGTCTGCAATGTGGCTACGGAATGCATAAGATCCATCCCAGAGGTACCCAAAATGAAAACCTATAAAACAATGTTGGGGACTTAAGAAACGCTGGGCTTTTCAAATTAATCCAGGTCACCAACATTTTTGTAGTACTTTGTTTAGACAGACGGTTTCGGTGACTTGGGTGGCCACATTGTACAAGCCGATTGGCCAGCCTCTGAGCCGTGCTAACAGCCCCCCAATCCCTCTGTTTCCAGAATATGAATTCTGCCATAGTACTGTGCCTTCTTTTACCTTAAGGAAAGTCTCGGAAGGCTACATTAGTGGCAGCGGAAAGCGGACCCCACTTTGATTTATTCCTATCCTGATCCACACCACTTCTGGCAAACTTTGGCGGTGTGAAAGAAGTGTGTGTGCTACGGATGGGAGAATCTCCGGCATCCCATAATAGAAGGGCGGAGATCGACGTTTTACCATCGGCACCTCCCTCAACCTCGTGTTCGACAAGAAAGCCGTTAACAGCTGAAGCGACACTAGCCGTGAAGCCCAAGTCCAGTGCAACTGCCGAGAGGAACCAGCGACGTTGTGGTCGAGCATCTTCCGTAAGCTCTCTCTCCTGTGCTTAAGCAACTCGACTTCCTTCGCCAAAATGCGTATCTACAGATGCGAAATGTGCAGGATGCCATTCGGTAGCATCGTTTTATGTTTTGCACACTTGGCTCGCGTGCATCCCGTTCCTATGAGGCCCGATTGCCCCATTCACTTGGGGTTCTACGATACCCTCGAGTTTATCCCATGGCATCAAAAAAGCTTGGAATCACAGTTTGTGTTGTGTGTGTCTCCATCCATTCAAAAGGTTGGATTTGTACACCCATCATTTCATCGGGACGCATTATCGTGGGAGAGGAGGCCAAAGAAATGCGCATTTGCTGCACCGAGTGCTACGGGAAATTGATGGTACTGCAAGGACACGTGCCCTCGAATCTCGATGACTGGCACGGTTAGCTGGTAGGTGTGTCCCGCGGCACTGATTGCGTTGTGATGGCTGACGCGGAAGGCTGACTGAGGGGAGCGTAGGGGAATCGGTCACTTGGGTGGCCATTACTTTACTAGCCAGTTATCCCGTCTTCGCGCCTAACCAGCGGTCCACAGTCCCTCTGTTTCCAGAATATATATTCTGTCCTAGTACTATGCCTTCTTTTACCTTAAAGACAGTCTTGGGACGCTGGAATTTTGTCACTGGAGACTTAATTAACGAGGATTTCTTAATTAAGGTTTATCTTGAACCGCTGTTATTGCTTTTCTTGTTAAGGCAATTTTATGCAGGTCTACAGAAAAGAAACGATGCATTTCTTTTTTCTGATATTTAATTGCATTTTATGCCAGTAAACATGATCACACCAAAGTTTTTAACCAGAAAAAATTGTATTAGAGAATTTTATCCGAACGGCCTCTCTTACAAAAAAACGGAATGCTTATTGCTATGGCAACCAGAGAATTTGGCAACTTGGAAGTAAATACACAATCTGAACAAGTGAAAAGGACGGTTGAATAGAGTTCATAATAATTTGATTTATTTATCATCTTGATTTGCATACTCGAACAGGTTGAATGGCGATGTGTGTTTCCACTTTTATTCCTCCCAACAATAAACTGCTCTACGGATCGTTCGACGCTCTTCTGTCTAGATAAACAGACTCTTTAGTCGACTAGGGCAAATTTAATTGGCCATTTCTCATCGACAGACTGGCAGTCAAAACAAGCGTTTCCCGCGTTTAATGAGGTGCTGGATAGGCTCAGGCTAATTATTTCGCCTTGGAAAAGAGTGGGCTACAGCCTAATGGCGGCACTATTTGGACAATGACTCAAGCGCTGCCTGTGCTGATGCGCTGCGTCTAATTGGAAAGATACTACCTGTAAAAAAAACAATTCCAGACAAGATTTTAAGTGGGAAGGATGGTTCATACACCCAACTTCAGGGATTTTTAGTATTGCGTTTTTAAGTAAACTTAGATTCAAGCATTTGAAGAGGAAGTAGTGTTGCATTTTGTTTGTTTGGTTCCGGACATGGGTGGCTATGTCGCCCTAGCCGGGTGGGCTGGCCTTGGGGACACGCCAGCAGCTCCGTTCAACCTGCCTTTTGATTATATATGCTCTACCCTAGTTTTATGCCTTCTTTTACCTTCAAGGAAGTCTCGGGAGGCTACAATGATGGCAGTGGAAAGTGGACCCCACTTTGACTCATTTCTATCCTGATCTATACCGTTTGGGATAAACTGTAGCGGTGTGAAAGAAGTGTATGTGTTATGGATGGGAAAATCTCTAATATCCCATAACAGAGGGACTGAGAACGACGTCCACCTTCGACGTCTAACCCATCTCTGTGCTCTGCAAGAAAGCTATTAACGACTGAAGCGGCACTAGTCATGAACCACCTGGAAACGTTTCGCTGCGCAGATTTTTCCAACACACCTGCTTAAGAGGATCAGTGTTCTATCGAATCCCTACGGATAAGCTAATGTTGGGCGGAACCTCTTATTCTGAATTTAGTTTCTAAACAGAACGATGCTCTAAGCCGAGTGGAACTGCAGGGAGGGATCAGTAAAATGGTGGTCAAGTACCTCCTTATTTGCATTAGAATTTCGATGACTGTAGCGGTTAGCTCATGGGTGTTCGTTGCAGCATTGATTATGTTGTGATCGGTGTTGCGCGAGGTTTGCCACCAAGGCATGCGTCGAGATCGACGCTGGAAAGAAGAGAGGGGCTATGTAATACGCTGTTTGTTCTGATAGTAGGTTTCGGTTTCAGTTTGGGTCGCTTAGGTGACGATATTGCCGCAGCTGGGTTAGCCGGCTTTCGAGCTATGCCAGCAGCTTCAATCTCCCTGTTTGTTGAATACATACATTCTGCCCTAGTATTGTGCCTTCTTATCCCGCCCAGGAAGTCTCGAAACGCTGCACATAGACTGCGTAACTTCCATCAACGCTTCAGAATTTTTAAATGTCTAATTAGATGGAAGTGTTTAGTGCCATTTAAACATTGCGCCAGTAATTTGAATATCAAACAACGCATGCTTTAGCCTAATGTGGAGTCAGTAGGAGCAAAGTCAATTGCTTAGTCAACCCGATTATGGATAAATACAGCGAATCGTATTCAAGAAAGGTAAAAATCTAGAGTGACTTTTCCATTTCAAGTAAGACAAAACTTCCATGGCTAAAAGATTAGTTGATTCAAAGACTTTTCCAAAATTAAATTAAGCCAATTCTTCCTGACTTATTTTTGCTTTAGTAACTAATTATGATAACTGGTCTTAGTTGTGCTGCAGAGGTACTGTTTTCATCTGCTCAGAGACTTAGCGACAAATTATCTTTTACACTAGGCATGGTTCGGCACAGTACGTGCTCCCCACTGCTTTTTTGTTAAAAAAAAAAAAACGCGACTACTGGTTATTAATTTATTTTCTTACAGTAGGGCCAGACGCTTTGGCAGTCCTAAAGTATTAGTTATACACGTTCGTTGAAATATATTTCCACTTGTGCTTCATTAACGTACCGGAACCCCCAATCATGTTTGTTGATCACAAAATATTTATTCAATGATAGTTCATGATTCTCTCGCCACTTAACAGTCTCATATACGGATAGTGTAAGTAGATGCATTCCGAGGATTTCCAGAAGACATTCAATTTCAAGTTGAATGACTCACCAAATTCTGTCATGTACTTTAAATGGAATTAGGTCAGTGTACAAGTCAGCGTAGGCTTGCCGAGTTGCAAGTGTTTCCCTCATTAACCACTTTTGGAAAGGTGTGGAAAAAGAGATAAGAAGTTGGAAATAGTAACTTTAAAGTGAAATATGGTGCCGTTCCGAGGAAATTCACCCTAAAGTGTGTGTGGGTGTTTACGTAAAAAAATGTCGATAAAACTCACTTATATTTCTAAATGTAAAACATGTTGATAACTAAAAGGTCTACAAGCCACCAAGCCAGTTGGATTAATAACTAGGCTACGTGTAGGTAAGAGGAGATGATTTTTCTTAATTACGCATTGCAATGCTTTATTTATTCTGTCTGCCGGTTTCGGTCACTTGGGTGGCCATATTGCCCTAGTCGGGTTAGCTGGCCTTCGGGCCACGCCAGCAGTCCCATCTTTTGTTTTCAAGAAAGTCTCAAGACGCTACATTGGTGGCAACCAAAAGCGGACCCCAATCCACAGGATTTCTGTCCCAATCTACATCGCTTATGACAAACTGTAGTGTTGCGAAGGAAGTGCTTGTGCTACTGATGGGAGAATCTCTTACACCCCACAGCAGAGGGGCTGAGAACAACGTCCGCCTCTGGCATCTCCCCCTTTCCCGTGTTCTTCAAGAAAGCTATTAACATCTAAATCGACATTAGTCGTGAACCACCTGGAAATGCTTCATTATGGAGATTTCCCTAACATACCTGATTAAGGAGACCGGTGTACTAACGCCTCCCTAGGGACAAGCTGATGCTCGACAGAACCTCTCACTATGAAATAAGTTTCAAACCAGACAAAACTCCAAGTCGATTGGAACTGTGGAGAGGGCTCGGTGATGTTGTAGTCAAGCATCTCCGCAGTCGAGCTCGATTTTCGCTGACTGGTACGCTTAGCTGGTGGGTGTTTGTTGCAGCACTGGTTACGTTGTGATGGCTGATGCGGAAGGTTGGCCAAAGGGAGCGTCGGTTTTGGTTTCGGTCAAACAGGTGACCATATTGTCCTGGCCGGATGGGGCTCATCTCCGGGCCGTGCCAGTAGCTCCAACTCCTTTGCTTACTGAATTCATATAGGATCTACCCCAGCATTATGCCTTCTTTTGACTTCAAAGGAGCCTCGGGACGTTACAGTAGTCTTCTGATGATAACTAAACGCCTCTCACGACAGTCACTTTGGATTGTGGGACACGCAATTTACCAACTACTGGAAATGCCAACTGAATGTCGCCCTAGAAGTAGGAAGGACTTGTTTGCTGTTACTAAAACCCACAGCCATTTCTTGCTACAACGCCATTAATCATGTTAAGATCAAGTCCCTTCCACTCAAATTATCGCGTTGAATACCAGTACTATTTAATTAAAAAAAAAACTGTTTGCAGCATTGCTAGATAAGCTGGTGAATTTCTACGTTTGTTGATGTAAAATTAGGCCAATCTAGTGTTTTAATAAACTGGATATAGGACGAGATTTGAGTCGAGGAAAGGCAACCATTGAGGGGGAGTTGTGTTTAGTATTTTGTTCCGTTTTTCACATACTAATTATAAGCATCCACTTCTCACACAACTTTTCATCCTGAAACTCGGTTGTACCCGATCATCGAATCAGTTTAAAGACTAGTAGGAAAAGTTATCGACTTCAAAGTCATTTTGAAGAAGTCCAAACCTCATTGATTGCAGTTTACTATAAATTTGAAAAGGTAAAATGGATCCCAGTATCGAATGGCTTCCTTTTTGTTCCCACAATTTGCCCACGCTTACTTGATTACACCGTTCTCGATGAATTCTGATAAAATCACTTGAAAGGCGGTCGAGCGCTATGATCATCGGGAAGTTTAAAATCCTCCCTACTCCGAGCTTTGTATTTATCAAGTGAATAAATGGTTACCACCGTGTGGTATTTTTTAAATCTTTTTTTTCAAACTAACTGTTTAACACATAGAAGACTCTCAATACTTAGACAAACCGCCTTATCCAATCAGAAGAAGGCGATCAGGCATCCTTACCCATGACAGTGTATAGCGGTTTGGAGTGGAATCTGTGTGTTAATTAACCTCTAGACGCTTGTGATTAAAAAAATACTATGGCAGCACCCAAAACCTCCAGCAAGACATACCAAGTGACCCATTTGTTCGGTCATTTCCACCCAAAATAAATTTGAGTTCGGAATTTGACACGGGACTGACGTCAATCTCACAACCCTTCTTCATTCAACAAACAAACTTCCGAAGCGGTTCTACATTTAACCTACCGGAGCGAAGTAGCGGTTAAGGTAGGCATAGTGCATGCGTGTTACATCAAGCCAGCGACCCACCAGTGCTATTGGAACCAATGCGGCCCGACAATCTTAACAAGAGGAGGAAATCAAAAAAGGTTATTAGTAGATTATTCAATCTACTGAAATTGTTACATCGCTTGGGCTTGTTAAAGGTTAAAATTTGCCGAAATAACGTGAGCACGCAGTGCCCAAAAAAACATCAAGTGAACCGGTGAGTGGAGGTGAATTATCTGTTAGCAAATACACAAGTATAATGAGTGAATGTAAGCTATGAGAACAACAGCGGCAAGGGAAGCAACGCGATTTCTTTCCCCTTCACACAGGACCCAAGAAGGGCTATATATGCTACATAAGGCGCATAAAATTTAGCGCTCTTTTTAAGTGGTGAAATCGACAGTGTTGGTGGTGGTTGCTAAGGTGATGGGAGACGGTGATTATTCGTAAGCGTCATAGGGATACACGGAAACGGTTTGGTAGGTGGAATTACTGGCGGGACCGTGCCGATGACTGAAGCCGTAGGCCGAGCCATTATCAGCCTTTCCATGTGATTTGTCTGTTTAAGGCAAAAAAGGGACATTCAACAAACAACTGTATGGGAATGCTGATGAAGGAAATCAATGCAACAGGTATGTTAGAGATTAGAGAGTGGAAGTAGAGAAAAGGAGGAGTTAGGCAGACTGTCCATTCTGTTCGCCAGAAGGGAGCTGAATAGACTGCATCGGGTTAGCACGATTTGGCATCAACCCGACCCGCTTACGACGGAGTTAAATTTAAGAATTTGAAATCAGGCAAACAAATCTATGAAAATTTCGGAAATTTTGGTTATTTCCCATGGAATATCGGTAGAGAACCAGCAGGGTAAAAGTAAAAGGCATACTTTCGCCCAAGTTGCTGGAACGAACAGTACAGATTAGAAGCTAGTAATAGAATACTGCCAATTCATCAAATGCATTCACAGGAAGAATAAGAGGAAATGAGTTGACTAAGAGGATTATGGTGCCCGATCATGAAAGACATTTGTGCATAATACCAGGGTTGATACCGGCAAAGGCGATCCATTTTGGGGTTTAGATTACCAAATGCAGTGAAGGGCTTCTTAAGCCAACCGCGTGAAAAACTTCACATCAAACAGTTCTCCGCCACATTACCTTCTTCGTAAATCTATACAAATACAATGTTTTCTTAAATCAACATTCAAAGCGCAAATTCAATCAGCGTTTTTTGGAGTGCAAAACCTCTAACTCATGCAAAGGGAGCAGAGCCAGTACAATTCAATCTAATAATGGGCTATGAAGAGGGAGAGGAGACAAGCACATCAACCTAGAAGTGCCAATAATCGGTCAAAGCGATGTGTAGTTAGCAGATGAGTTGAGCAATGAAATAAAGGCGGATATTACGCACCCACACCCACTATGCAATAGGCTCCAGTGGCATGTAGCCGTCGCCACCTATATTGAATGTAAAAATAATTATGCCTGCAGGTGAATTTTACTAAGTTGACCTTAGGGACTATGCTAACTCAGAGGCGCCTAAGAGGAGGGCGCTTCTGACAGCCCAACAGCCAACCACACAGCATGGTTGTAGGGTCTGGAAATATGGTCAAGGAATGACAACGCACTTGATGACTTTCCCTTTCGTGGGCGATGTTTCCTGGAACAAAAAATTAAAAATAGTAATCGGACAAGAATCTTTATAAAAGATCAGGGAAGTTTTTATACCTTCGAGATTGTACATCACCATCGCTGGTTGCTGGTCTCATGTAGAATGCATGGTAGGAGATGTAGTCCCTAAAAAAGGGACATTGACAACAAAAAAAAACTTATTTAAACCAACAAAACCAATGAAAGGTTTCTGAGTCTTGAGGATTATAATAGAGGGTAAAAATGGAGGAGCAGATGTTATCACAATCTTGACCACCGTAGAAATCTTACTACGTCAATTTATTTGGTATTAAGCTTGCACCTACTTACGCATTGTTTTCCCAAGCACGCATAGTAAGAGCATATGATGAGGAAAGACAGGTGCTCATAATCTCTTAAATAATGAGTGATTAGGGAATAACCGTAAGGGGTCGAAATTTGTAATCCTATATGAGAAATGTACAGCCACAGTGGCCATAACCATAGTAGGAGGGGTCACTCGCCTCCCCAAAGATGACTGGTATGAAGCATTTCTTCTACTTCAAAAACGCGGTTCACGCCACCTTCTGTCAATTTCAATAATAAAAATAAACCGATTCCCCTGCAGGGAACATTTTCACTCAAAATAAATTGAGATCCACTTTAGTGTGGCAGGATGTTGCCATGCAACTGTAATGTAGTTACAAGTAGACTAGCTGGCCTAGGATTAAGACGTCACGAGCCAACAAAGTTATTTCGAATGCAAATAGAGATCCAACACTGTCAGGAGGGAGCTCTTTTCGCCGTTAAAAGCAAGATTTTCACCAGAGTTCAATGAGATGTTTTGAAGCGTCCACAAGAAGTATCAAACTGAGGTGAAAAGCCAAAAAATGAGGAGTCACTCACGGTTGTTCATAGTCAGGGCTGTACTTTTCAGTCCTGCGATAGAGATTAACTAGCTTCACACCAAGTACGAGGACAGGGATGCAAAGCAGCAGGAAGAGTCCCAGTCCAAACCAGAGACCGTTCTGGTGAAGAGACACCCAAAAACACAGTTGAAGGCCAGAAATTCTTCCATGTGGAAGGAGAGGAGGAGGACTTACCAGTGGGTCAAGGAAGGTGATACAGGCTGCATGGACACCTGTAGTGGCAGCACTGTAGAGACGCGTACAGGGAATGTCTCGCCAACTTGCAATTACCGCCAGACGAAGCTCCTTCAGAAAGAGCGGTCGCATACTCTCAATCTGCGCTTCAATCGACTGAAATAAACACACATTAATGTGTGAATGTTGCACTATTTCGAGCAAGTCTCAGCTGCATCAATGAAATGCCGTGAAATTGACTAAAAAAAGTACCCTTTCTAAAATAAGGCCAAAACATGGCAGTCAAATGATAGCAACATCCCCCCAAAAATAACCAAAATTGGTAATTTTCTTTTCCACACCACCTTCAAGAGCAATGTGTTTGTTCAGCCAAGAAAATATAACGAAAAAAACACCGAATCGCAGAAACATTTGGACCATGACACTACGAAAATCAGGTCCGCATTTTGCAGCATAACAAACCGATTACAATTCCAGCTAGACCCGATTTACTTACTATTATATACTCCCTTGAGGTTGATTTAATCGCACCTCCACTCACTTTAATACGTTCCATATGGATATTCAAAACAAACCTACTTACATGGAAACGTATTTCCGTGTTTCCCCATTGTCTAAATCTGAGAAAAACAATCGATCCTTGTCAAGGAAACGCTGGCACTTGCCAACTAATCGACTGGGATAACCAAGTTAGTCCAGGTCTCAAAGAATTGGAGCAGGTCTAAAGTAGCTTCCACGTACATTATACCAAGAATTTCGAGTGAATAGGGCTCCCCCAGTGTTGTCACCAGGTGCTTATAAACCAATCAGGCAATGAATCGAGAAGCATTCAACCGTATGGTCAATGCGATTTCTTCCACCACGAAAGAAACCAGACGCGCGTAAAAGTTCAATGCAAGACATTTAAAAGAGACGGCGGAAGGACTCATCCACTTGTACCCACGTGACTCACAAATCATGAGCGGAAAAAGCGCAGTGCTCCATAATAGATCACCTCCTCCCATATTACTAGCTTCTAAGCATACGCAGATAAGGGAAACAAAAGCGCCCCTAGTCCTAAATTTGATAGACAGATAAGACACTCCAAAGAACATTGTTATGAACTTCTATGTTCATGTGAACATGGACACAAGAAGGCTCGAAGTAGGCAAATTACTCAGGGCACATGTCCCACTTCCGAAAATGGTGCCTAGTGTGCTCCAGTTTTAGAGCTCGGGGCCTTAGCACGGACACGCGCACGATCCCATGTACCTTCTAAAAGGATCTTGCCGGAAAGAGGAGCATTAACATCCCCCGTGACATCAGACAATCACGCACGTGGTGCAAACGCCTCTAGAACGGTGCGAAAGGAGACATAAAAGGGGGAATTTCACCTTTATAAGTAAAAGCTACCAGAACCCTGTTGCATAAGCGTTTTTTTCCCGAATTTCGGACAGCCCAATAAACGCTGACCGAACGGAAATACCTTCAATGATTAGGATTACAACCTTGCAAATATGCAACGGAATCATCATATTCTCGCCCTCGTCACTGTCACAGTACAGTGCAACAATACTCCTTTTCAAACTGCTTCAAAAATATGCCCATTTCAGCCAATTGCATAAATAGGAGTAATGAAGCCTCCCACGGAAAGATCAAATCGTCTTCCGGTGACCATCGAGACAGCGAATGCTGGGTGATTCACACAATGAGTCGCATTTATGAGTGCGAGTAGTCACTCATGCCCTTGACGGCAGTCCACCTTTAACACCAAAGCCAAAAAAATACACTTAAGAGGAGCAGAATATTCAAGTCCAGGTGTCAATGACGCAAACGCATCCGAATGCACAGATCTCCCGGTGAATAAATCACATGGAAGCGTAGCGAACATGCAGGGGTAAGCATAAAGCCATAGAAAACAACCTACGTGTCGGATAAAACGGCTAATTTGCAAGGGTAGCAAAAATTAAAATCTGGAAAAAAGGAGCAATTTGTTCCCTACTTTTAGCATTTTATTTGTAAAGACAGAAAAATAAAAGGAGTAGTAGAATATGCGCGAAACTATCTCTAAAGGCAACAATAGCCGAAATTTTCCTCGTTTTCGCTGGAAAAGCAAAAAATCGGGAACCTGTCCGGCAAATTGGTTACACTTCCTCCACAAATCGAACCACTGATTCCCGAATGACTCTTAAACAAAGGGGCATGATTCCTCTCACCACCCCTGTCAGGCAACAAGCCCTGTAATTTCAACTTAAGTCGATAATTTGATGGAGTTCAGCCTCTCCCAAATCGTGCAAAATATTTTTACCCATTGCAGTGACCTTGAAAGTAATTTGTAGAGACGAAAGAGGGACAAAAAAGTCCACGTTATCGGCCTCAAAAGAGGAGGGAGAAGCAACACACTCACGGTGGGAACGGTGCGGTCCAATTCGGAAGAAAAGCGATTTAACTCGTCAACTAGTTGGTTATAATACCCACGGATGGACTGCAAGTCGGCATAGAGCTGTCGAATCGGTGTCTTCAAGCGGAGCGAGAGTAGTCCCACAGTCTCCTGAAGTGCCAAGATCTGATCGTTCAGGCTCTCCTACAGGTTAAAAACGAGAACAACAGAATGTCAAACAAAATTGCCATATGAAGCGCGTTTCAATAGCGGACAGAACGTACGATGTTGAGGCTCTGCAGCTGGCTCACGTAATGGTCAAAGTCCTCAATTTCCGTCAGGCGTTCGTCAGCCTGAAGCGACACAACAAAACAAGGAATCCCATGTGATCGGAATATGATTTTTTTTCAGTCAACGCTGCCATAAAAGAAATCCAATGCCCGAACAAATAGTGAGCGGAGCAGAGCACACTTTAAGGGAAGATGACGACATAAAAATGGAACATTTGTAAACTGCACCTTTTAGCGACCAGCTTTGCAAGATTAAAATCGTCATGAATTCTCTAAAAAAGCAGGAGGAATTGCCATCTTACTTCTCAAGTAATGTTTAGGCCTGAAGCCGCGTAGCACCGTAAGCCTTACTTAAATCGTCCGTTGATGGGGAGAAGCCCACACGTGCGTTTTCTAACCCAAAATGCCACTTTAACTCCGTTCTTCGTTATTGCAGAAGAAATGCATAAAACTCGGGTCTAAGTACCTTTACGAAGGGTTTATATATCAGCACTTGCAAAATTATTCTCAGTTTTGGGAAGCAGAGCACTTTGGTAAAGAGTAATTATAGGTATCCAAAAAGAACCTCATCAACGGTAAGGGGATATAACCTGTCGACTCGGCTTCTTAACCGACCCCTATAACGTTAAAAATTGGCTAAATATTCTCCTTGTGAAAGCAGAAAAGATAGACATAGAAAGGAAACTCCAACATCAAGACCAAATGAACGAACAGTCGCCTGGATAGACGAGTAATCGGGAGGATGACTGGTAACAAATAGATAGCCAAATAAACGCAATGTTTCTACCTTCATCAATGCCTCGGAGAAGTTGTAGCGCTGAAGGTCGTGGACTTCGTTGAGGGTATTGAGAGTGTCTGCCGCAGTTCTTCGCAAGGGGCTGATCAGATCGATGCCATTAAATGTCGCCAGAATACTCTCGAGAAAGTTGTCAATTGACTACAACACACGAAACACCCCTGTCATGGCAAACAACTTTGCAGCTTCGATATGCACATCTTGGCACCGATCCAAAAGATACACCTAATATGACTTTTGCAGCTATATACTGTGACAGATGCAAACTTCAGTGTTCAGGGGAGACCCTGCATTACTTTACACCAAATAACGCAACTTGCATGTTAACGCAGCAGTGACATGCCCCATCTGAATACGCTCTAGTGCAAAGTCAATAGTAAGAATAGCAACTCTCTCGACACTATTTTCAGTAGAAAAGAACCGTAAATTTAGCTACAAATCGGTTTGAAAACATTTTAAATCTCTGGATGGCCCTCTTGAAGACGCCAAAAATGAAGACCATATGAATGCCTAGGAGTTGGAAACTTTTCAAGAAAATAAGGAACAGATATGTTGTGCAGTGATTTGCAGCGGTAGTAGGAGCGAATGAAAAATGGAAATCGCAATTTGTAGCAGCATAATTATCACAGAGCCAGAAACTAGCTTTCTCGCGTTATTCTTTTCCCGCATCCACCTCGATAGTATAACAATGAAAATACCATGGAAATCAGAGTGTGAAGTTTTCAAAATGGGTAAAATTAACTTCCTTTCGGACTTTCAATCTACTGTCCACCTAATCGGGATTAGTTTGATTTACGTCACGCTTGAGGAAAACAAAAACAAATATTTTGCCGTGCTATATGAACTTATTGTGTGATCATTTAATGCTAAAGAAAAGTTTCCCAAGGGAGGCAGTACATTTCAAGGGGAAATGTAGCAGGGTAAGTAGCTCAAACAAAGTCACAACCTACCGTGTTGGACACCATCATTCCGACCACTTTATCACCAAGAGAGTCGACAAGGCTCTCGTTCGCACAGCGCGTGAGGAGTACGCTGAAGGGTCGGGCAGTGGCCAAGTTTTTTAGGTGCTGCGATACATTGGGAGCCAACGACGGTGAGTTTGTGGAAAGTCTCACGCCCTGGCGAAGTTGGTAGTCTGCGAACACCTCCAATGCGTCATCAAGCACCGCTGGGCCCGCGGGGTAGTGGTGTGTGGCGTAGCGACAAACTTCCGTCTGCATCAGCCCGCCAGACAAGAACACCACGGTGCAGGCCAGCATCAGTAGACTTGACAGCAGGAAAGTGAAGACGACTCCCCTGCCAGGAGGGAAAATAAGAGGAGTGCGATGATAAGATACCATTTAGAGCAGGAGCAAGCCAGGGTTAGCACATACGACAAGAGAAGGTTAGCCCCAACACCACGATTGCAGAAACTGGCCTCCTCGTGTGGTCGGTCTCCACAGACTCCGAAGGAGAGCCCAAGATAGAACAGGAGGATGATGAAAGCGGGGAGACAGAGGAAGGCGAATCCGCTGTAGAGGATGTACTCATTTCCAATGCTAAATAATGTAGATGTCAAAAAGTGACTGCAAAGCTAGGAGACATTTACTAGGCATTTTCAATATTATGAGGTTTCAAAAGTTTCTAGCATTTCTTCCAAAGCCTAAATATGTTCTGGGAAAACTGTTCCATTGGTGGCGTACGGTTCGGGACCCATTTTCTACGTCACTAAGAGCATGCTTTTAACCTTCCAGAGCAACGTCTGAGGCCCCTCCGAGCGATTCAATGTCCCAAGTGATCCAAGTGAAATTGCAAACCCTCACTGCCTCACGTGAAATAAAATTCATTATTTGTGTGTAACGATTGAGAACTCGACCATACTTAAAGTATACTTAGGGCTTTATTCTTCTATTCCAAAAATACCGACTACTTGCGTCAAAGGGATACGCGAAATCTCAAGACGGGAAAAAAAACTCAAATTAAACTGCTTCGTCAAACCGACTCGATTATTGTAGTGCAAAGTTTAAAAATGGAAGGAGTTTGTACCAAAACGTGCATTGTCTAAAGTATCCGGGAGCATTAAGCTGAATTCAAAATGCATTCGACGACCCCTCTCCATAGTTTTAAAATCAAACTTAGGAACCGGAGATCCAACGAAGGATATTACCTGGATAAAGGATAAGCAATTATAGTATCGGTGGTCACTTCAAGTGTCCCTGGTCAGTTCAACAAGTAGTAACATTATTCACACTGTCTGGCCGAATGCAGAACCATAAATGCTTGAATTTCGACGCAAAAGAGTAGCTAGTCTTTAAAAGCTCTCATTTGCGTCCGACTTTCTAAGCCATGAGGTTAGTAAAAAGTCTTATAAATCTTGAATAAAGAGAGTAAACGCTAGCATAGTAAAATGCTCTAATATAGTCAAGTTTCCATTCCAGGAAAACACCGATCCAGCTACCAACGAGCTATTATAAGTTCAGCAATTTATTGCGACAGAAATAAGACGTCATTAGCAGGCCTTGTAATGTAGCAGGACAAGAAGTGATGCGTATGAAAGTGGCGATATGCTGAATTTAAAATGGTTAAGTTTAGTACCTTCAATGCGTTTTTGTAGCTGCTTCGCAAAAAGAAGTAATTCATGCTAGATGCCCACATTCAGTTCACTGGAGCAGCCTTTGCGCAGAAACTCCAATGTACATTGAAGTCCGGTTCCCCGATAAATCATAGTTCTAACAGCACTTTCGTCAATCAAGAATATCCCGATGTCTATCACACACAACCATCAAAGTTTAACTATATTTACCAAAGCATTCACAAACGCTTACGATATCTCACAATAGAAGCGCTAAAAACAGCAAGTCATCCAAAAAATCAAACATATGAACAATACCAGCGAGATTCCGATTAAGGGATGGAATGATATTAAGCTAAATATCTTTAGCTTACGCGACGTATGAGGAATCGGAGGAGATGTATTTAGCAACAAGGTCATTCAACCGGGCCAAATAGGAACCGGCTGTCTCCGCAACAACCTCCAAAGTTTTCACGAGATTCTCCCTGGTCTTCGGGGAGTTGGATAGGTCATTCCAGGCATCTGAAGAGCAGTGAGTGCTCATTGGACAAAGTAGAACGACTCTACCAATGATTACCAAATGACCTCAATGACACGAATGGCTGCTGTGAATCAGCCAATCTGATGCTTCCATCAAATGAGGTAAGGGTGGTAATCGTTTTCACGATTCCAAAATAAGCAAAAAAAGTCTGAAAATCTTCGTCACATCGGCTAAGCGTTAAGTCTTCCAGGGATGTAAAATGAATGTCTGATTATCTCTTAAATTAACTAATCCCTGTTCATTAAAATTTAAATGAATTTTAAATCTTTACAGGGCAGCCGCAATGTTCGAATCATATGATATTTACATCCAAGATACCTAGCAATTACCTGCATACATGCAAGGGTCATGGAGACCGGATGTTTCAGCTTGTCACAGTGACACTGAGTTCTATTCCAGCTTCATGATCACGAAAAATTGCAAGATGAAGTTTACGGGTTACAAGAGTTCAAAAACCAAACCAAAAATTATTTTGCTGTTAGGTTCAAAAATGCGTTTTAAAATCTAAGGGAGTTAAGAAGCGCTAGTAGAATTAAAGTTTGTTCAGGCAACCGATAACTGATAATACCAAAAATGACATTACCAGTATTGCTTGGATTGCATCAGGCCCAATACTGACGCCCCAGTAAAATGCTCTGAAGACCCATTTCAATGGTTTAAAAAGAAAACAAGAGATAGAATAATATATACCCAGAAGTAAAACGTACCATTAAGGATCGGCTGAATCGCATTCTTAACATCCTCTTTCATTCGTAGTAAAGTTGCATTGAACTGAAAGTATCAATAGTGAATGCTACTTTCAATGCTCATGAAATATAAAAAGGTATCGAGGATTGATATCGATACTATGACCAGTCAGAACAAATTTTAAGGAAACACTAGGTTCCCAAAAGGGTAAGAGCATGACAATCATTATTCTCAAAGAAATGTGGTTTTTTCCTTCATAACCACTAGTCAGCCATTTGCCGAACGCAACCCTCAGATAATAAGAGGGTCCACTTTGGAGGTGGGGGCTTGTCAGCCATTTCGAACTACACCAAAGAGCAACAGAATCACACGTTATTTCTCTCTGACAGCTCTATGGGGACGTTCGCTTAGAAAAAGGGTGAAAACTGTTCGGTGAACAATGCACGAAAACATTACTAATGAACTAATCATCCACCACCCAACAAGGTGGTTTGAATCACAATACGCTTGCACACACAATTAACTAACTCACATTATCCAGATCTCTGATATTCTGCTGAGCTGATTCTAACGTCCTTAGAAGGCTCGCCACCTCGCTTGACTGAAACTGAAATTACAAGGCACAGCAATACATTGGAAGGATCACGAATGCGGCTGTGTGAAGAGAAGCAGAACCGTTACCTGTTCCAGTGTGTAGGTGAGCTTGAGATCATTGTCGGTGGTGAACCGAAGCTGCCGACACGTGCTCAGTTGGTCCACCGTGCACTCGGTGTTAAGGATATCTGAAATGGTCGCCTGAATGAAGGATAGTTCGGTTGAAGTCTTCTCTAGGGCCTCCAAAAAGTCATTCATAGCAATCGCATCTACGGAACCGGCAGCAAACTTGTAGACCACTAAAGGGATTAACAGGACCAATAGCTTACTAGATTGTACACATTGAAAGAGAAATAATGTTGAAGGTAGCATAAAATTTAATATAGTGCCATGAGAGTGGAAGCAATTGCAACATTGCAAAATTGAATATTAGTGCAATTGCGAATGTACCAAAGGAGGTGCCAATGATGTGGGAAAAAAGACCAGAAACTGTGTGCATACACTTATCTGATGTGCAGTAAATAGGAACGAACCCTGTTGTAGTGCTTCCTTTTGTCGCACCACAGCTGCTGCGCTGGAATTATTTACGAAATCGCTCTGGAAGTCTCTTAAACCGGCTAAAAACGAAGAGCCAAAGTATTAAGCGGATAGGGGCCAAAAAATTGCATGAATGCTCATAAAAAGAATGAAAAAAAAGCGAATGGGACCTTGACTCAGAAGAAATGTGAGAGATTTAACTCACTATCGAAAACAGCGTCGAAGCGTTCTTTTTGAGCGACTAAATTTACTGATGATGAGCTTTTGGCCGCCTGTGTGGAAAAAGTTAAATTACTAGGCGGTTTATGCAATAATTAGTGCAAGGAAGACGCAGAAGCCTACATCAACAATATCCGCGATGCCAATTTGGAATTCGTGCGTACTTTGTAATAGTTGTGGTGCCATTCCAATGGACAAGTCTCTGCTGGTAACGCTCTCGTAATGCAATTGATAATTAATGAAAGCAAGCACTATTGAGGCCCTAAAATTAAATGGCTGTTGGTCAGGTTGCATGAGAGACTTGGTTATTTCGATAATAAAATAATAAAATTAATGAGAGAAATTGTTATATCAAGATAGACACTTTAATCTAAATGAAACGAAACCAGGGTAACGCTGTAAGTGACAGCATTCGATTGTACTCAGACAAAAGGAAACACTTACAGTTGAATAGTTATCAAGATTGCCAAGGAGACGGTGTAACAAACTCGCCGGCAAGGATCAGCTTTACGATCCATTGGAGACAGCCTGCCACCACAACGACCACAGCATCGAAGGCAGCAAAAGAATATTCCAACCAACGGCAACAGGAATACGAATAATAATCCAAACATCAGGCAACCCATGTAACCCGGAAAGTGTTTAAATATCTATCAAAAGACACACGTAAATAAATTGAAGTGAGCATAGAAAAGCGCGACATCCAAGTCCAACTCACCGGAGTAAGTAGGATAGTTGGCAATTCATAATTTTTTAAGTCTAGATAATAGCACAACAAAAGACCAAAAATTACCCAAATATACTGCCAAAAGCTGATTCGTTGCATTGCGCGAGGCATTGCCCCGAATTAAGTCCAAAAATAAATCTGCACCGTCGTACGAAAATTGTACGCTTTTTCTGAGCTGCATAGCAGTCGTCGTGCTGTTGGCACCGGCACATTGCAAAATGAATGATACAAAAACAACTGTGCTTAAAACCCAAGGATAGTACGAGTGAGACATGCTGACCAAAGGCATGGAAAAAGAGGCCCCACCCGAATTCACATACGTTCCAAAACAATTAGCCAATTAAAATTAAGTGAAAATTCCGCCATTCTGTGCGGCCCCTAAAAATAACATAACTTTAATAATTGTTTTGTGAGACCCTGTTTTTTTTTATTTTCCTGAATTCAGCTATGTGTGCACACATTTTCTACTGCATCAACTATCCGAATTTTTTTTGATAGGGTCTGCCAGTTCGTCCATATTGCACCATTTCATAAATAGATAAATAAAATTTTCAGCACACTACAATTACTTTAGGAAACACCTGAAATCAAGAAGCATCATTGCTTTTGCTGCTATAATTTCGTGGTATTACCTAAATGCGCTAGAACCAAAACAGTTGCGTCGCACGCCAATTTTGCGTCGGCTCCACATGTTTTAGCTAGAATTTCGATAAGCCAAGTAATATATCAAGATTTTTGGATGGCCTCTTTCTTCTCCTCTTCCTTACGAATACCTCCTGACAAGAGGAGGTTGAGCATTCTTAGACATCTTCATTTTGTTGGACGAGACGATGGACAGATGGTGAATTAAAGGGGAGTTATGCGGTGCTTCTGTCGCCGTCAGGGCAGGTGAACCGCTCCTTTAGAACCAGATTTAACTTGTGCCTCATCTATTGCCTAAAAGGTACATTTAAAGAAACATAAGGACTAATTTGATGTTTCATGTACGCACGTCAGCACTTTGCAAAGGCTGGTACTATCTTCTTTGAAACGGTGCTTAGTTTGCTGGACCGGATAAAATGTTTTGTATCGTCCTGAGACTTTCTTTAAGGTAAAAAAGACACAGTACCGGGGCGGAATATGTATTCTGTGAACAGAGGGATTTGGGGCTGCTGGCATCGCTCGGAGGCCAGCCAATCGCCTGGTACAATATGGCCACCCAAGTGACCGAAACCGGCAGTCCGAACAGGCAAAGCATTACATGTTGTGACTTCAAATTTCAAATCACCCGTGAATCAAAGTCTGGTACTAACTAAAACAAAATTATGGGAACAAGATCATTACTTATGCGGTATATCCGAGTTCGCTTTTCCCGATGCGGCAGTACGCTGATTGCCGCCTATTTTAAACTCTATAAAATACATCCCTCAGTGAATTGGAAATTAAATGCAGTCGTCCATATTAGTCCAATGGACCTTGTAAATTGGAAGCGGGAGGACAATTTGAGCCTGGTCGCGAACGAGCAAGGCAGTTTCCTGGACATGGAGGAGTCCGCTTCCTAATTGTTACTGCTACACAACCAAATAGCAACTGAGTGATCATAATAAAAACGGCAAATAAACATTTAACCTTCTCTTATCAGGGTTGGTAAAAAGGAAGAAACGCCTATATTGGTGGCGGGCACTTCAGGCACTACCTGATAGCGAGGCAGTTCACAGTGATGCTTGGTAAATGTCTGCCAGCCAAATCAGTTAGCATTAATCTATACCCCTCAGTAACATACCTTCAGGCACACTACAGTTCTGCAAGGAGAGAACTTGCGTATGAAACACTCGCCAGCGGAGTTGTGAACCACAGCGCTGTGTCGGCCATTCATGACGGTCCTCGTGTGCCGAGTACTGATTTGGTGCTAATGGATAATGCTAAGGAACTCACACACCGCAATTGCCTACTTGGTTATATCTATTGAGATTGGGTCAGGAGGCGATTAGTTACTAGCTTGATTCCATAGAATCTTAGGGAACGGCTGCATTAATGTTGGTGTGTTTTGAAATCCCCCTATTCTGCTCTGGGTTCATGATGCGCTTACAGGCGAAGTAGTTATTTGGACTCCACTTAAGTAGAAGGCTTTAGAAATCCTCACTACGGATCCAGATCAATGCCTTGCTACGTCAAATATGAATGCTTCGCATCGTTTACCGCTGTAGAGAAAGTATTAATTTTCTTGCTTTGGAATATCTGTTGGAAGTAGTTCCTTGGATTTCTTTAAATTGGCTCCCAAAAATTATTTCAGTTTCTATAAAAATAGTACAAGAAGGGCATATTTGCTACCCTAGATGCACTGATGTCATGAAAGTTCATACTTTAACTGCAATATAAAACCAGCCCTTTTCAGTCAGAATTAGATACGGTAAACCAAACTTTAGGTGTGGAATTAGCATTATGTAAATTTCACATAAGTTTGCGAATAAGTTTCACTTAAATTTTAGCTAGATGCAGTACAAGGATTCTCTATGGTGTTAAACAATAACATTCGGCCGTCACAGTGTCCCTTTATAGATCCAACAAACTTAAAGGTAGATTCTCTGGCTTTGTAAGATTAAAACTGATGCATCACACTTTTCTGTAAGTTTAATATGATTCATCCGACTACCATGGCTGTGTCAAGCATCTTCCAAGTCAGTGATTCCACTAGTGCAAATGACCCTCAAACGATAAATGAACCAAAAGAAATTTACAAGCACCAACGAGGCACCGCTGTTTATTCCAGGCCCCTGCTCTCAGGCGTCAATTGAGACCACACACGAGGTATACCCATACTGTTGCCACAAATCGGTTTCTAACTTCTTATAAAGCTTCTGTTAATTGAACTGTTCGTATTGCTACATTCCTGCGGATCGATATTTATGTTTTGAAATAAACAGCGCCCCAGACTCTAAAGCACTAATTTAATATTGTGTTATCTAAATGCGCTTTGTAGTTCAGAGGCGACAGAACAAGTTTAATCTGGTCGTGGACGAACGCGATTCTTCCCAGAGGTAGGAGACCCTCTCGTCATGGATGCCTGCCTATCGTGCTTTTCCGACTGTATCATAATAAAGGATGCCCCATAATACGAAGCCTTTTAGTGAGAGGGGTGAAAGAAGGGAAGAAGAGGGGAGGGAAGTTTCCTCCAAAGTTACCATCGGTGTACGGAGTGCTTGAAATTGGATATAATGCTGCAAAGTTCACGCCGCAGGGCAGAAGTACATCCTGTCCTCATTCAGTCCACTTACTTGAGAACAAAAAACAGTAGCTAGTTAAAAATTATTGTAATTAAGGGACCAGTACTTAGACTTACAAATATTAGTGTGAGCGTGAGCAATCATTTAAGTAAATTCGTTAGAGTGAGCCAAGTTGCTCGCGTTTCTTCAATGAGCCGCGAGCGTTTTCTATCCCGTTCTGAGGTGAGGTTCAGGAATGCAATTGTCGCCAAAATGGTGTGCATCTTTTGCACTCTTTCCACTTCTTTAGTCTATTCAATGTCATAAAGCTATTGCGCTTGCGGCGGGTTTGTTGTTACTGCTTATTTTTTATTGTGTTGGCTTTGTTTGGTGCTTGGTGGTCCCTACCATCAACATTTAGCCTTGTGCCGGCACATTATGTGCTGAGAGTAATTGGCACCTTCTACGCGTTTCTTCGCTTTAGGGCGCGCTTGAGTATGGCATCTGATTATTGTGATCGTTCGACGGAATTGTTACTCTGCGCCCAGCTGCTTCGCCAAAAGGTGGTGTCGGGCCGTGTCGTACTAAAGCCTCGCAAAAGTCAACCGGGTGCTGTGGCTGCCTTCTTTGCTCCGACTTTGCTTAAAACACAACTCCTTCCACTTGTTCACCAGGCATCAAACAGTCTAACCCTGGGCCAAGCAAAAATGGACCAGTTGGTAAATCTGACGGAACGCTTCTCCACTTCATCCACACCAGACAATCTTTTGGTGGTCAGCATTTCTGCGCTGGCGCAAAAGCTTCAGCCTGAGGTGGTGGCCATCAGCACTTTTTTGCAACGTGTGGCCTGCGTGTCGACTCAGGTACAACGTGAGTTGGCGGGCCATCCGCAGGTCTGCAAGCATGTAAAGGCGTTGGTAGCCTCACAGGAAGCACGTCTGGCAGAGTTGTCGCGGCGGCTAAGGGACTTCATGGAAGTTAACAAGGCTATCGTCTCTGATCAGTGTGCAGAAGCTCCAACGGTGGCGGCTCCTCCTCCGAAGGCGTCCATTCCTTCGTCTTCGGACTCTCATCTGCCGTCCACCACACGATATTCAGTACAGACAGCACTATTCAAAGAAAAGCTTGGAGTAATATTTTACTGCCTTTTGTTTGAATTCTATTGTATCTCGTCGAATGCTAAGTGTTGGAGTGGTTAATCGATGTTTGCTCTGTTCTATCCTAAGGAACAGTGCGGTCGATCACTGTACGCATCCGAGCTGTTTTAAATTTTTTTGCATGTTCCGTTTTTTACGGCTGTGTGGTGCAATCGAACATCTGATAGCAGGATCGGGTATTTCCGGTAGCATCGTTTATGGCATGCGGCTAGCTATAATAATTACCTCTCCACTGTCGCTAACTAACCAGGTCTCCCGAAGCATAGCAGTGAGATGCTGAAGATGTTATTGACTGTTGTATGAATACTTGTTTTTCAAGTGCGTCTAACCGTTATTACGCTGAGACTATTTAGAGGGATATATTGCTATCATACCTAACATCAGTACGCTTTTATGTGACGCATCTTTGTGGCTTGAGCTAAAAGAATAACTTCTTCCATGAACGCTCAAAGTAAGCAGTAACATTTTAACTAGGCAGCGTTCGTAGACAAGGAATGACGAATATTGTCGCATTCAATAACTTCAATGATTATAAGATCTCCAATTTTTTCCCATGTTATCGGCTTTCCTCCTTCCACAGTCTGGATTACCTTGCTGATTTCAATCTACTTCTACATGCGAAAGATATGGGGGTCTTTTCAAATTCCTTAGGACGACTTGGATCCTCTCCTTAACGCTGATGCTCAGTATCTTCACCCACAACAACAGCAGATGGTCGTGCGTCAACGCGAGGCGACATCGACGACGTCAGCAGCGGCAATTCGCCACACAGAAGCTACTATCGTGCAGTTGGGGCAGATCTATGAACAGTTTGCCTTCCTGGTGCGTGAACAGGCTGACGTTGTGATGCGCATCGATGGTCATGTTGAAGACGCTGTCGCCAATGTAGATTTGGCCCATGGGAGTCTGTTGGAGTTCCTGCGACATGTCTCCGAGCGCCGTGCTTTTATGCTCAAGTTCTTCGCCGTCCTTCTCGCCATTTTTTGTCTTTTCGCTCTCTTTAAACGCTGATTTTACACCCTGCTTACGCTGTTACTAGTTGCGGCTGCTGGAACTCCTAGTTTGTCACTTTTTTGATATTTATATTCAGATGTTGTTAGTCGTGCCTTTTATGGACCATAAAAGGACGTGATTTACATGCAGATGTGTTCTCGTTCGATTTACAACTATTTTTCCTCTTTTGAACTCCTAAACATTTCATTATGCATATGTGTGAGCTGCTTGTATATTGGAACTGGATTTCTGTAGTTACTCAAAGTTTTGCCAGTAGACTGCCGTCTTCAGTGCTGTTTTATTCAGATTAGGAGCCGATTGCTGGACTTTGAAATCAATGGTAACATTTTCCAATTAATGTGAATTTTAACGTTTTGTGTCTGTTCTTCGAAAAGCCTGCACAAATTCCCCCCTGTTCCAACCAGCTTTAGAGTTTTTCATTAGATGTAGGTCACTATCTTCACTACTTCTACTGTCTTACTGTTGTTGATGTCTGTCAGTTGTAAACTATTCGTTTTAATTACTCAAGGTACTACTTTGCTAATCTTATGTGTGGTCAAATACTATTTCCTCGGATGCTAACAAACCCATCTACCGGGATGATTGACATTTTTACCGTTGCTTTTATTTGATTTCACCTCAATTTCAGTGTTGATATGTCCACCGAAGGTTCAACACAGCTGGGGGCAAGTGAAAGCAGCGGCAGGGGGTTTGTGAAGCTGCCTCAGAAACGGCTATATCGCCAAAGAGCACATTGCAATCCCTGGTCCGATCACTACCTCAGCTATCCTGTGCGTCCTGATCTTTACCAATGGGATGAACTTTTCGATGGCAATGCCAATCCCCCCGTCAGTATGGTCGACGTTGGATGCGGCTACGGTGGCTTGCTTTTCAGCCTCTCCACGCGTTTTCCTGACGCACGTATTGTTGGTATGGAAATTCGCCTCAAAGTTGTTGACTACGTACAGGTACTATGACATCTGAGTTGCCTCCAAAACATTATTAGGTCTACGAGTTTGAAAGGTGGATGATTAGTCGCATTTATGGCTGGGTAGAGCTTTGCGTTTATACTTATAGCAAAAGTTGGTCTGTTGTCATGCGATGCAAGGCTTTAGATTACCGTCATGCTGTATCAGGTGTATAAGGGAGTGCAGAATAGAGTTGCTGAAGATGAAGTCCGAGCTTTTTTTAGATCTTGATGTAATTCATGTCTAATCGCAAGATTTTTTTCGGTAATTAAGTCCAAAATCAATGCACTTCGTCGGAGTCACCCCGGAAAATACCTGAATATTGCGTGCATTCGGACAAATGCCATGAAGTATCTACCTAATTTCTTCAAGAAGGTGAGTTCGTATGCACTTTGCTTTACAAAAATGAAAAAGATCGATGGGTATAATGCATGTATAGTCGCCTTTTTTATTTTTTCATCTTTTGGGCAGTTTATGTTCAAAGCACCGATGAAGCAATATTGGAATTTTGTAATTTAAAGCAAAAAATGCACAGGTTTTAACTACGAAGGCAACACGAACATTAGTTGTCGCACTTCTCTATACATTTAAGTCTAGATGATTGTTTTTTGCTTGCTAATCATTCATGCTCGCATCATCCGTAGGGTCAACTGGAGAAGATGTTCTTCCTCTACCCTGACCCGCACTTCAAGCGTCACAAACACAAGTGGCGCATCATCAGTCTGGCCCTCCTCACTGTTTATGCATATCTGCTGCGTGCTGGCGGTCGCATTTACACCATGACAGACGTGCCCGAGTTGATGCAGTGGATGGAGGAGAAGATGAGTGCACACCCCCTCTTCCGTCAGTGCCATCGTCTCTGCCTTCCTGTCGGTGTTGAGGCGTCAGAGTCTCTGGAGCTTGCAAAAGTGGAAGATGCCACTGTGCGTCTCCTGGCCAGTGGAGTAACTGAGGAGGGGCAGAAGGCTACAAGGGATGGTCGAGGAGCCTCCATCTCTGTATTTGAAAGGATTCCTGATCCACCAATGGTTAGATAAATCCATAACTCCCGTATGTATTTTTTTTTGGTGGATTCTGTTGGATTCCCTATTGAGGTAAAAAGTTGGGTCTATTAGGTGTCTCTTGGGGGCTGCTCCTCCAACATCAGGTGGTTTCTGGCCAAGCTCTTCTGAATTGTGTCAAGGTTTTAATCCACGTCTTTTCTGCTAATTGTGAGTCTCCTGAAAAGTCTTTCAGCTAAAGAGGAACTGTTCTCTCACTCTACCGACCAAAATGGTTTTCACATTAGACTTGTGAAGCAATTCTCATAGCCGATTACTAAGAATAAAAGGAAATATATCCGTTGTATTTTCTTTTTCCACTCGTACCCGGCAGACTTCTCTGGGTTACTTTAGCAGGCTGTGCATCAAAGTGGGGTATTTCGACCTCGATGCGCACCTACTAAATCGAAGCAACGTTGCAGTCTGGTGTTGTTCGACTGTAACTAGCTGCGCGAGTACTTCAGCCTCGGCAGGTCGTGCATCCACCTCGCACCGCATGGTCCTTGGATCACACTACTAACAGCATTAACGCATATCCTCCCATCCTGCTTTGAGTTATCACGGTTCCAGAGAAGACTTAGAGTGCTACATGGTCAGTAGTGACAAGCGAATTTGATCCAAAAGGGCAGGTACACTGATTTGTGTGACTGAAGCCTAGATCTCAACGCTATGGAGGAAGGATATCTGCCGGGGTGAAGCTTTGAGGACATTCAAGAGAAATGACACAATTGACAATTACTCCAATCCTCTTTTGTGTAGGTAGTCAATTAACATCTGAACCACTTAACAAAGTCCACTCTAGAGGCGTCGACGCTAACCGTATGGCGTCGATAATCATGTGAACACGTGGGTTTTCCCCTGTCCCCTACCAACTGCAGGGGCAATGCCAAACTGAGGCCGAAGCGTCAAGGAATACACAGGGAATTGTTTACGGAAGTAAAGGCACCAAAAGTGCTCCGCGAACTGGATGGATTAAGATAACTTGACGGTCAGCCGTTTTTCCGGATACCATAGACAGTAGAGCACGGACCGGATTGGTAACAATTTCCACTTACGGCACTAAGATCCCATCATAAAGATCCCAACATTTACTCTTTGTAATGAGCTTGATAATTTTTTAAAACTGCTAAAATTGATTCTCGCTTCAGAATCACGTAACTACAGGGAAGAGTGACCTTATGACCCTACTCTGCACTAAGTGGAACTCAACCAACATTCGAGACTGCATAATCTACATCTGAGCAGGAATCGCAAGAAAACTCATGGAAGCCAACTCTCAAAGCAATCCTGGAATCTTGATTCCAAAACGAAGCGAATCAGCCAAATGCCGCACTTCAGTTCCTCCCGGCTTTGGACGACGCCTGCAGCAGTCAAATGACCAATTAAATCAAGTAACCATTAGCGAGAGCATTTAAAGCTATCCGAATCAAGTCCTATTCAAGCTACGGCAAACGTCACAAGTAGAGAAAGATCAAATTTTGGAGTAAGAGATAACAGATCGTGGTGAAACACACAGTTCTACAGTTAGTGACCGTCCAGAACGCTGAGGAAGTAGAAATATACACATGCGCATTTGTACAAGGGGATGCAATGGAGACGCGTATGGGGAGGGTGTTAACAAGTAAGAGGGAAAGAGGGGGGAGGATAATTCTAAAAACCATCTAAGGGTGATCACGATGCCGCCAGATGTTTCTCTCGTAGCCCTCAGCTACGTGTTGTAGCAAGACCTGCCGTCGCTGTTCGCAGTACCTCGATTTATCCTGCAGCTTTTGCTTCAAGCCACCTGCCAGCATGGTGCTATTGAGATCCCATTCAAGAAAGTGAGAGAGCTGTTCCGTAGCCTGTTCTAGATCGCGTTGGTTTGCTTCGAAGATAAAAGCGTGGTTGCTAGGCTCCAAGAAGTAGGCGAAGACATAGGTGTACATTAGCGTGCGGCGGCAAGCACAGAGCACTTCTACCACGTGACGAACAAACTTAACATCAATCCACGACATGCCTTGACGCTCCAGCTCCATCATGCGACTTGCCACGCTGTCCTTTAGCATAGCCTCCATGCGTCGTGACTGTTCGTGGTTGGCGTAGCGATCGTGGTAGAATAGGTAGCGTGACAATGAGGCCCGGCTCGCATCCTGCGCCTCACGAGCCCGCTGCGCTGCCGCCTCCTTATAAGAGTTACAGACATACCACTGCGAACCGTGCAGGTCCCAACTACCCAGACATACCCAGCAGAACTCGTACTTGCAGTCGGCGCTGCGGCACGTCATGTGGTTACACCCACCATTCTTCTCGATGGTCGCCTTGCAGTTCGGGCACTCCTTGGTGTTGGCTGCCACCCAGTGAGCTGTGCCCGAGTCGTTCTTCATCTACAAAGAGAAAAAAACGAATAGTAGATATCAAAATGTAGCCTTGAAGTAAACATTAACGGAAGAAAGAATGGTCAGACATGGTTCTGGACTTAACGACAGGAACCGAGGGATCAGAAGGAGACAGGTTCCTAGTTTTCACCCCTATCCATACGGATAATCGTTTTACCACTGGCTGTAGTAAACATCATGACGAAAGTAAATTTCTTCCAGTTTGAGAGGCGACTGAAGTAACAATCAAGTGACTAGGCTCCTGGATTGCACGAACCTTGCTAAGCCAAAGCTTGAGGTACTTGCATAGCACGGGTTCGTGCCAAGGATTGCCACAAGCGAAGCAAAATGTCTCCTCGCAGTTTGAGCACACCACTTCCCGCATCGGCCGTCCACTTCCACGTCCATAGCCAACACCCGTTCCGACGGCACGGACCGCATGGCCACAATCCACACCTGGACACCAGGTAAGGTAGCGATTGTGCTGCACAAAGCTATTCACCACCAGTCGTTGGAACCGTCGATACGCCAGGGGCAGGAGGAGTCGGGGCGGCTCAGGCCCCGTCGTCTCATCTGCCGGTGTTCTGGGCAAAGAGAGGAGAAGGGCGCTGACGCTATCGTCGTCGATGAGACCGTCGCATTGAAATGTCGGACAAGTCAGGCGATTGGCTTGACTTTCGTCCAAGATCTTGCTCTGCAGGTAGCCCAGCCAACAAGCCCGACAGTAGAAGTGGCCGCACCCTAGTCCAAGCATTTCACCTGCGTCACAAACACGTCTTAAAGGACTTTACGGCCTCTCGGTTTCGCGATGGAATACATAATATGGTTTTACGACAAGTAATAGCATTAAAAAACATAAGTAAAGTCCCAAAACTTCGGTTAGCGCGATTTTCCGGAGTTTATCTTTGTAAAAGTGCTTGGATAAGTTGTTACACGGTGTCATCGAAAAATAAGTGCATACAACCATCACTAGCAAATGCCATTTTACTAAATTAGGGATTCCAAGAGCACTATCGACTGTCCAGTAGCTTATTTATAGTAGGTAGCGATTTGCTTTAATAAGGCATGCTACTGTCAAACTATCAGTAGACTTCACAAAGTTGATTAGAAAATTGGAGAACCAAGAGTAAATTCTGCTTTGCTAAAAAGGTTGCTGTTTTCTTGATAAATTCCCACGACACTTCAATCAGAAACTGTGCTTGCAAAAACTGGTAAACCCTAAGTGCAATTAAAAACTTTTACAAGGAAGAGGATCAATCTAGCAGTGGTGAAGTTAAGGATTCTGACCCACTCCCCATATTTAGAATGGAAAATATCTTCACACCAACCCGAATCACTCTATTACGCCGTCATATTTATAAATACTTCTAAAATTCTCATTCATAACTTCATCTCTAAGTTAAATAAAGTACGAACTCTGAAGAGGTAAACGAACGGATTGACGCATAGCGGGCACTTGTTATTCGCTTGTCAAGGGCAAGCCATCAAAGGTAAAAATAGGAAAAATCTTACAAACAATCTTCATGAATCTAACACAAGCTAAGCATTTTTAAGTTCTCCTTTTTGATGACCTAGAGAGTGGACACTTTCGGAGACGTCACACATAACGGTTTAAAAAGCCAGTGCGAAGCCCCCAATTGAATGTGAACACAAATCCACGAGAATGTTAGTCAGATGATCAAAGAACGCAGGTCAAAACTGATTCCAAAAGGACAAACCATCACTTCAGTCACTAGGACAGTAGCGTATAATAGATTCAACTAGCCTTGAAGGAATGTAGGCCGGAAACTTTCACTCACCGGGAGAGGTTTGGGAACAGCATATTTCACAGTCCATGTCAGAGGAGTAATTGACGCCTTCGCTATCTAAAAGCAGTGAATGTATTCGCATGATGCAAAGTGCGTCCTCCACTAACAAACAAATGGGAGTGAATAAAGTGGAGGTCATTGCAGATGGCGCGAGGCATACAGTAGCTAAAGTACAAGCGGTGCATTTTCAAATGCTAAAAAAACCCTTGTTCCCCAGTTTTCGAACATCCAGTCAAGGGGAAGAATAGTAGAAACGGCGATTAATCTCTATTGGTGCACCTTGATTACATTCAGCTGTCAGAGACCACCGCACGATACCAGCCTAGTAAGCTCATTTAAGCGTTGCTTTACAGGTAAAGCAGTCACTTCCGGCCTATCTGACTTGATTCACGGTCAAAAAGTATGAAAAGTTGTAACAAACCTTCGAATTCAGAAGTATTATTATAAATACAGAAGATTACGCAATATTACACAGGGTGGCAGCAGAGTGACGGCGAACAGAGAGCCACAAAAGAACCCCCTTCTTAAATACCTAAATGAGCACCTCGACAACACCAGCCCCAGGTTGTAGCTGAAAACTAAATATACTAAGTACGATAGCATGGGCTTGGAAGCCACAAAGGCTAGCGACTTAGACCAGACAAATTATGCCTCACCACCACGGACATCAGTGTAGGGTTGGAGAACCAATGATGGTAAATCATCGTTATTGTCAGGCAGCGATGGGAGGATTGTCGACTTGACAAAATGGCGGGGGTCGCTGTGCTCAAAGTATTGCTCAATGAGAGCGTCTTTGTCCCACTTGAAGTAGTCGAGAAGTAACCTGATTATAGTCTTGGGGAGAGTAGTGATTTGATGAACAGCGTTCACCAATTCCAGCATATGTTGAATCAACATGTCAGGAGTAAGAGGCTTAAAAGAACGGAATAAAACCATAATCTGCGGTCAACAGAGGGTATTAACACAAAAAAGCATTCGAGAACTTACGATAAATTCTGGATTTTGATAATCCAGAGCGTCTTCGCAGTCAACGGCACGATAAAACTCGGTATCAATGTCATCAGAAAACTCCTCTGAATCGCTGTGCGACGTCAACTCGACGAAAGAATCATCCATTTCCTAAGATAACGCCACAAAAATAGAACCATATAAAGCCAGACTGCGAAATCTACGAAAAAAAAACAAAGGTTTTGTTAAAAATGAACACATTACATAAATGTTACAGAAATAGGATGGCGAATCATCTACAAATAGCTTACTGAACCCAAAGCGAGATTTTCATCTTAATATACCAAACAAAAAGACATCACTACCAACATTTCCGAGGAAAACGAAACCTCAATGCAGGAAAAAGTCATGCACCAATGGAGCCAATTTGTTACAATATAAAAGTATCAGAAATCGGAGTTTGTGAAGAAAGCTGGATCGGAAAGTTGCTCTAAGGAGATATGTGAAAACCCACCAACTACCGGAAACAACACAATACAAACGAAAAACTCACCAATACTCCAACTGGAGCCAAAAATTGAATGAGCGGCTATTAGGAAAGTATGATCTACGCGCACTAATTAAAAGATGAAGTAAAGAACAATGTATAATTGAATCAGAAATACGTAAGATCTCTGGTTAAATTACCACACTCCTGGACTTTAGGTCCAAATTTTGCGCTAAAACAATGAAAATTTTATGGTTTAGGGAAGGCAAAGTTCTTCTGAAAATTTATGACTGATGAAAAGGACACATATATGCTTTCATTTAATAAACTCTGTAGTTTGCTACAAAGTGTAGACACTAAATGCCCTGCGACCTGAAAAGTTTGTTTGGTAGTGCTTGCACCCTTACCATTTGGGGCAACTCCCTAGTACTCTCGCCATGCCTTCGCCATTATATACATATATTTGTTTTGGAAAACTTATTTGGGACAGCACTTCTTAGAAGAATGGCTTCATATTACCATGAAAAAAGTGGACAAGTCCTTCTCGCCAATTCGGTTTTCAGGCGTTTTTTAAGGCTATTGTTGCGGCTAAGCTAAGTGTTATATTTAGCACACCGATTAACAACTATAAGGCAAATTTTAATTTATGGCCTCTGCAAAGGAATTTTTTTATTTCTGCTACCTTTTACCACACCTGCCATTAGGAGGCTGGATTTTCCTAAAATTATTATTTTAATGCAGGCGGAAAGCACGACAGGAGTTGTTCATAACGGAGTGGACTCTAACGTAGCGTCCAGAGACTCCCTTTAAGGTAGAAGAATGCATAGTACTAAGGCAGAATATATGTTCTGGAAACAGAGAGCTTGGGGGCTGTTGGCACGGCCCGGAGGCCAGCCAACCGGCTAGTAAAATATGGCCACTCAGGAGGCCGAAACCGGCAATTCGAACAACCAAAGTATTGTATCCGTATCCTGAGAGGAAACACATGCAGCCACGGTCGGGTTAAAAATTGTTTTTTCTCCTCTCGACCATAAAGCACATTTAATTAACGCAAGTACTGCAGCTAAATTTAATAAAGTAAGTTAACGGCACAAAAGAGTTAAAATTTTATAATTTTAGGTCAAACATGACCGTACTGTAAGCTCTTGTCACCCCTAGCCGCTTTTAAAGTCTAAATATAGCAATAACTGGACAGAAAGTACATTGCTTTTCAGCTAAAAGTCGAAATTTAACTGACTTTCAGGGCAAAATGCGTTCCAACATAAGAATGATGGCAAGGATCAAAGTCGTGCTTAACCAAAAGAGGGGACAAACGGTTATCTGTATGGAAAATCACCACGTGTAATATTACAGAATGATCTTGGCTATAAGCTTCGCAACATCAGTTGCACTCCCTTTTATCTATCTCATTTTGAATTCGATGAATCCATCATTTCATCTCCTTCTCTTTTGTGCTTGATAGTTTGGAGTAATCTAGTTAAGTGGTCTGATTCAAAAGATATTTTCGTTGCTTTCAATAAAACGATTTAGCTTATAGACTACGGATGCTTTTTGTAAGCACAGTGCTAATCAGTATGGCGGAATTTCCAGTTGCCTATTCTGATGCAAAGGGCTATTTGAAAATAAGAATTGTAGGCCTGATTTATTTACTGTCATATAGCCCGATGTTTGCATTACATCTATAAGCATACTAGCCCGACAGTTCAATGTGTGATCGCTGTAAGTTTCTCCGTGGTCGGTGTGTAGCTCTTTATACAGTGCCAAGCCGCAATTTTCGGAAGTTCCAGAAGGAACACAATTTGTCTTTTACGCTAATGATCTACGTAGAACAGTTACATGCTATCTTTCGATTTTGTTAAGTTGCGGCTTGTGTGCATCTATTCAACTATTTACATAGGTTTTATTTTACTAGGAGGTACAATCCAATGCAAAATTTGGTGGTTTACTGACTAGAGTTCTTAAGGTCCTTTTATTTTTTACTGCACCTTACACTATATTCTGAGGTATTGTGGTAATGATTTTTCTACATTAGACGCGGTTCCTTCATTGGAAGATATATGTGTCCGATGGGTAACTAAAAATCTGCACTACGTGGTTACAAAGTGTTCAGATTGCAATGAACCTAAGTACGTCTGGCGTTTTCCCTATCCCAACTGTCGAATCGTGGCGCGACCAGCTGAGAAAATTCTTCTTAAATTGTGCAAGAGGCAGATTTTGCGGGACGAACTCCTTAGTCTTTTCTCTGTGAAGTATGTTGACTTGGTCTCACCTGTACTGCGCGACGTCTCTGTTAATCCATCTACGTTGCGTGTTCTGCGTGACTTTAAGCTTTACAATTTGACAGCGACCAGCCTGAAGCAGACAAGTCTCAATAGCCTCATCAGTTGCTTGAGTGAGGCTTCGGCAGAGAGTCTAGTGTCGCTTAATGTCACAAATACTGCTATTGAAGAAAATAAGCTGCCTGTGATCATCTCTCTGGGTCGCCTTAAAAATCTTCAGGTCCTCAATGTTAGCCGCACTAAATTCACTACAGAGTGTCTTCAAAACGCAGTTAAGCTACTTCCTCGACTTCGATACCTTAACATCTCGCGGACAAACGTTAACAATATAACCGCTCTGTTGGATCTTCGAGACACTCTTACGGGTCTCATTATGCACAAACTCAACCTGGACAGCAGACAGGTTCTCGAGCGCGTCCTGTCGACAGTGCTTGAACTAAAGGAACTACGAGTACTTGATGTCTCCTCAGCTTCGGATAGGGACAAGCCGCGTCTTCCTTTCGTCGATCGCTTGTGTGCACCTGGGGCCCTCCCGCATCTGACTCACTTCGATATCTGTGGAAACCAATTTAGTCTGAAACTCAGTGATGTCAGGTCTGATTTGGAACTGAATTGAGCTAGTTATTGGTATAGGGATAATTGAAATGCAATTCGGTAGTCATTGATTACGTATTTTCCAGGAATAGCATGATGCTAGCCTTCAAATAATAGTCTACCTCGGGCTATTTTTTAGCGCCTAGTATGAAAGGTGGTTTCATGGAATTGCCTTTCCTTCAGTTCTGCTCCTTAATGGTCATGCTGTAGTCAATCCATTTTGTCTAAATTGAGAACAATATAGTCTTGTGTACTTTCTTTTTAAGTTCTCAGCAAAAATTTGCCTACGCTACGCATTCGTTACGACAGGAGATGAACTTAGAGCTTCCCATTCACAGCGTTTATAGTTATACGATCGCTATATTTGTTAAGATAATTTAAAGGTCGGCCATTTATTATTTTGAAGCCACTAAATTCAAGGTCACAGATGGAATTACTGGATTAATGAAAAAATCACTAATTTTCAACCGAATTTGGAAGTCGATTATACATAATTCGAATTGTCCTATGGATGCTCGTGCACCCTTCCGTGAAGCTGAAATGCAGTAATCATTGTAGCAAGTCGGGTAACCTAAGTGTCCACTACATTTAATCACTCTGGTGAATCTAGTTGTTCAGCGTATGGCATCTTATGACATATCAATCTGCTTCGGCGTGCACCGGGACTCCGCATCACGGTTTCATTCTAATTTTGAACTCTTACGTGCTCTAAATACCTTGATTTTTTTCAGAAATTTTATCGTGAATCACCCGAATCTGGAGTTCCTCGGTCTCGCCGCATGGCCTTCCCGCCAAAATCATGAATTGGAGGGTATCTACCAGCTTTCCTTGAAATATCCAAACATCACGGTCAGTTTTCCCACCTTAGGGATTCAATTTTGTTCCTCTCTGCATAGTCCGGAGCTCATCACAGGGCCCAAGTGTAATTTGCATACATTTTTTTCCCAATTCTTCGGTGTGAATCGCAATTAACTAGAGATTCCTTCATGATGTGCTGTAGTTTTGGTCATTTTTTCTGGTAGCTGTCAAGCTTCTAAGGCTTTGCACTCGCATTCTAGTTGTGATCATTGTTTGTAGTTTTCCTGACAAAATAGTTTCAAATCTATTAGCGTAAAAACCTCACTATTCTGAATTTATTAATAGTTACCATCGTATGGTAATCGGGTTGTTCTGGATTTTGGTAATCTTTGTAAACTTAACCCCTTATGCTTTATTGGTTATTTTGGAATTCAGCCAAATGGCTTGGTCTCCTATGGATCTGAAATTTCAACCCCAGTTACCACGCAATATGTATTTTGAGACATATTTTCAAGTTTCGCTCTTGCCTTTCGACTTCTAAACTTGACCGTCCTTCACTTAATCTGAAGTGTAGGAATGGCGAACAGGTGAGGATGGAATTCACCCTAAATTTCCTTGTGGATATGCGGGGATTTTATGTAAAAACTTCGCCTGACCGTAATGGAGAGAATCTGCATCTATTAAAATGTTGTGTGAATTCCATCGTACGCATCGTTAATCCACTCTCAAACATCTTTTCCCTCCAGATGCTTGGGGATAGAGGCGAGAAACCGCTTTTAAACACACTGACAAGGAACAAGGACCGTCGGATTTACCTTCAAAACGCATTTCACAACATTTTCGAGGAGACCATTTCACGAGAATGGTTGAATCCCGACCTTCTGGCCGTAGGTTGCGCCATAATGCTTGCATTAATAGCGAACTAAGTGAACTTTGTGATGCAGGAATCGCTTATCCTCACATCTTTACATCAACAAGCAATTCATTTGCATGCTTGACTTTCGACAGCCACACTAATACAGATTTGACTCACTGATGATTTTCAGAATTATGCGTTTTTGAAGCAGGGATCCTCTAATTTGGCTAATTTCTGCTTGAAATCGTATTATCTCGTTCTACCAGAGCATGCTTGTAAAAGTTGAATTTAGATTAGTACAAGTCACCATAGCACCTCATTGCGCGTATATTTAAGCTCAACCTATCAGATCTTCCTTTAAAAGTATTCTTTCGAAAAGTTTTTTTTTTCAGACAGCTCTCACCGTTAAGTTTTTTTATTTAGCTGAATCTCTAATTCCCCGTGTCAGTCAATTGCCTTAAGTAACTCACTGATGAAATGTTTGATTTCAACTTGCTCCAACGGTTTGCCCCTAGCAGCTTTCTTAAACAATGTGGTTTAGTGCTTTGATGAAATGTGGGGGTGTAACATCTAAAATACTTTATCGAGCTTGGGGCTTCTGCCTATTGCAAATTGGGTAGTTAACCTTAAGATTTTGTACTGAACTTTTATGAAGTTTTAAATGTTTTATACTTCATGGAATTTTATCCAAGTCAGGTAACTTACAGGGGCGGAATACGGTTTTCCTCCACCACCAATTGTAACTGAGTTTATTTTTGTCGAAGTTTCATGCTTCTAATGAGCACTGCGAGCAAGAGCAGTATCTCCTTGCAGAATCTGTGCGTCATCTTGCCACTAATTGTGTCTGTGTGGGCTTGACAACGGAGTCATACCATTTACTTCAAGTTGTTTGTTTTTGAAAGCTATCCATTACGATGTTGAGACTAAATACCATGGCATTCATCGGAAACGGCATATCTCCTCATTGTCGCGTTTTCAGTGTTGCTTCACCTTTCAAGTGCCACTTGTCTGACCGCTTACTGCTTTCCAGTATCTAGAATCTGTATCACTGCTTTGAAATTCCCCCCTGGAAAATCCTTCTTTGATTTCTGAAATAGCATAGGGTATGCCAAGTAAATATTCTTATTTACAAATTAATCAACACTGAGCTGTGCAATAAAGTGGACTACTTTTTAATTTCATTTTGTCCAGTCTTAAAATAATTGAACTACTAATTGATGGCATAGTGTGACTGTCCCATTAATCCTCATCCAACATTTAGATTTCTACCAATACCCAAAGCGTTACTTTACCCTAAACTCAAGCTATATGACAATTTCTTCCATGGGCAAGCGTATTCAAGTACATATGTACTGCAGATTATCATATTTTAGATCGGTCGACGTAATTCCCCTGCATGAAATAAAAACAATATTTTCGGTCCCATAGGCCGTGTTGCGGGTGATGAGACTGCACATGAACAAGCAGGATATGATTTTGGCGGGTACGGCCGTGGTATACAATTTGACTCGAGGCGAGCAGTCAGCCTATTTACCGCTAGAGCTGCTCAACCGAGCCGTCAGCATCACTCTCATGTCCATTGAGCACCACCAGGGACAGGTGCAGCTGTTGAAGAACTGTTTTCTTACCTTATGCAGTGACAATGTTCTTCACAGGGCCGTAAGCTGAATTCTTACTGGCGCTGCTTTTCCTGCTTTTCGTTGAGCTGTCGAGCTTTGTTGCTTTCTTTTCCACTATAGCAGTTCAGCTGCAAACGCTGCTGCGAGTTGGTCTTCAAGAGTCTCATCAAATTCAACGATATCCATATGAAGCGTATGGGTGTAGCGATAATCTCCATTTTGGCTGCTGAGGTAAGCTTCCAATGCTTTTCTTTCTGGGCGATTTTGAGGCAAATAGTTCGAGTAATTTTTCGGGCTTTAAAATTTTTTTTAGCTATGAAAGGTATTCTCCGCTTAGAAGTCCTTATGTGTTAGGCGAATTTTTTTCTTGGAGCTATTTACCACCCTTCGGAGAGGCTTTGAAACTAGTAGTTTCTGTGAAAAGCTAGATGTTTTATGCTAAAATGAGAAAATCTGTTCCCTTAATCAGGAATAGACTATAAGTAAAGGATTTATTGCTTCTGTGCTAATTTGAAGTCTACGGATTAAAAAGAATTTGAATATGTAAGATCGACTCCGGAACTTTAGTTAAAAATTGGTGGTCTTTCGAGTCTTTTTTTCTGTTGTAAAATGTTTTTGGAAAGTCATTGCGTTTTAAAACCCGAGCTTTAGTTCATGTTTATGTAATTTGTACTGTTACTCGGAATCAAAGGTATTTAAATGCTTTAACTAGCAAAAGTATCAGCTTTTCCCTGGAAATGTTTTAGGATCCTTTGAACTCCGGCGTCATAGGGTATTTCGGAAATCAGACTGTGTATCAAACTAAAATTCAAAAGTAATATAGAATCCGACTATTTCGCTGCCTGAAATCTAGACCTTAAGTTAAATGGGATCGACGGTCCTTTGAGCCTGAGGGTGTAACGATGATTACACCTAACTCTGCAGATTCCCACCGCCGATTTGCGCGAGATCTCCTCCGACCACAAGCGTCTCCAGCAGCTGCTAATGTATGTGGTGGAGAAATGCCTTCTCCAACGCGATGTTTTCGTGTTGCTGGCCGAGTCGCACGACAACATGCTGGACTACCTTGTCCACGCCGAGGTGGCTGTCGAGGGCTCGCCTGTCTACGACACTACCCTCCGTTTTACCCTTTCCGCTCTTTGGAACCTCACCGACGAGTGCCCTGAGGCCTGTCAAGCCTTCGTTAAGGTTGGCGGCCTTCTTATCTACGCAAAAGTCCTCAAGGTTGGGTCATTATCCTTCCTCTGAACTTTCTGATAATTCTTTTTTTGCATTCTGGATCCTTGAAAAATGCTTTTTTTGAGCAATAAATGAGACGCTTTTGAAGTATGAAATCTTTGTTAGTAATATTTTGGAGGGCAAAGCTATGTATTGCATCTGATATTGCTTCTTTAATGTTTACAGAAGATGGCCAACGAGGAGGAAGATTTTAAGAACCACGTCTACACCAAGTGCCTCGGCCTCTTAGTGAGTGGACCTGCTTTGTTGCTGTAATTTTAGGGTTTGTACTTACCGCTTTACTTTCTTCATTTTAAGAATAATGTAGCTGAGGTATCTTCCACCAAGAATACTCTGCTCATCGAACCACTGATGGACTTTTTCAAGTATGTTATTGACAAGTTTAACTATTTTGAAGAATGCCTCCTCATTTTTGAGCGATAGTCCTTTCTTGTTTTACAGTGGTGGTCGGAACTTTTTTTAAAAAACGTCTACCTTTTAATCCACGTGTTTGTACTTTGTTTTGTTTGGTGCCGTATCTGTGAGTGACTTTTTGCCCATATTTATAGCCATTACTGGTTATAGTTTTGGTTTCATTTTTTGAGAATGGGCTTTTTTCACCTTTCTTCATGTCAGTAAAATGCTAAGCCACTCGAGCATCCAAATCAGCTACTTCGCCGCTGGAATTGTCTCTCACCTCGCCTGTCTTCCTGACGATGTGTGGATCTCCGCTCTGCAGTACAATAAGTCCGAATTCATTCGAGTGTTGGTGAGTTGCCTCTCTGTACTTGTCATGCTACTGGTAACTTGTAATGCTGCTTAGTTGAAGCATACATCGCCTTTTTATCCGCTGTTGAGCGTATTACGTCTTTTCTAAACAAGATATCAGAGCCAAAGTTATAAAATTAGGTTTTGTGTATCGAAACATTTGTACTGCTTGAAAACGTTTGTTCGATGGAGGCACCTGCATCTCCATGGGTGCCCCTGGAATGAGACAGTATTTATTTAAGACGTAGCACATGTCTTTACTGTCAAGCGTTGCCTGTCGAGGTTTTTCAACAAAAATGTTTTAATGTGCATTAAATCTGTGATTTCTTAGAACTCCGGTTTACATTAATATGCCTAGAAAAGGTATAAGTCTAAGACGGCTTTTCTAAACTCATCATCCTGGCGAGCTAGTCTGACAGTGAGAAATTGGAACTTTAAGAAATTTGTATTTAACGTCATTTCCTTGGCGCGAACATTGGGGAATATTAAACCTTGTTTGAATCTTTTCCTATGAACAATAGTTTTGTACCCATCAGGATACCATTGTCTCAGAGATGGTATTACTGTAAATTGGAGGTTCAGTGGGCCTTTTGATTTGTTTTTAAAGTAGCTTCACCACCTTTTAGGGTGAAGCTGTGTGCAAATGGACGCCGCCGCAGAATGAAATGGTCGCCTACCGTTCTTTCCATCCCTTCCAGTCGCTCATCCTCGACCCTAATAGTCGACTGGAGATTCACCTCTGGGCTGTCTGGGCCATTCATCACATTCTCACTAAAAAAAGCAAGTCAGAATTCAGTATATTTCTCTCTTTTTTTGTGTCCTTCCCTCATTCCAGTAAATTTGCTTCTGCTGCTGCTAAGTAGTTGAAATATCCGACTGCACTCACACTTAAGGGTGGCTTTCAATCTCCCTCCATATTTTGCCGCGTTTGATGCTTTTCTCTGCCGAAGTTAGTTTCATCCAACTTTCATGTCAGCATTTTAACTTCTTAAAAAGGCGTGAAAACCCCACAAATTGATGACGTAAACACCCATTGTTACAGTTGCTTTTTGTTGTAATTGGTATCGAAAATGGGTCCTATTCGCTGTAAACATCTAAAAATAGTTACTTAATTGTTGCTTTGACTAAATATGATAGGTTTGTCAATGTACAACCGAATGGCGACCACTTTCATTTAACATACTTTATCACCTAACCACAGCGGGGAATTTTTGTTTAACGCTACTTTTTTACAAGGATTTATTATTTGGTCCATAAAAGTAAATTGTTTATCTAGCTTTTTAAAAAAGGATTGCTAAATTCCAGTCCAATAAGGATTTTCAGCGATAACATGATAAAAGCTGGCCTGGCTTAAAAGCGGTATCAAGGGTATGCTTTTGCTAGAACGCGTTGACTTTTTCTGGTGTCTGGGTTATGGGTCAAATGCCTTCTATTCACTTTCAATGCTAATCGCTTGGTTGGCGGATTTTGTTTGTTAGCTTCCTTTAAAATTATACCTAGTTTATTGTGTTAACAGGGTTTGCCTTTTGAGAGTCGAGTTAGCCCCCTCCATGCTCGCTGAGGCTCCATTTGGAAGCAGTGCTTGATTAGCAAAGCAGCAACACACTTCTCGATTGTACAACGCGACTCGCGCACGTGATTATACCTCACCTCGGGACTTTCATTTCCCTTGGCATAGGTGTTCGCACCTTGGGCATTTTATTGGGCAAAGTGGCTAAAATCACTGCGCCATTTTCGAATTGCCTCGTGTTGTCCATTTGTAGGCTCTGTCAAATGAGCGGTGCAAAAGTACCCCATTCACTATCCAAAATCTCAGGCTTTTTTCATCCGTGGAATGGTTAAATTTTGGCTATTATTGTTATCGTTTTATCGCTTGCATATTTTCTCCACTTAGGCCATTTAATGTGCCCTCTACGTAGAGGGCCAGCCTAATTTTGGCCTCTGCATCACGAAATTAATCTTCATAACACCGGATTTATATGCTTTCATCATTGTGTATTTGAAGAAGGGTGCGTTGAGTTAACCTTGCACTTTTTTCAGGTACAAATCGAATAAAGCGTGTAAAAGGTTATGACGGTAACCTTATCGTCGCTACATCATCTGATCTTATTTTGGCATACCGACTTTGAAACTCCAAAAAGGAATCCACTTCATTATTTAATTTCAGTCTTATAATCTTCAGCTCACATTGCTACTAAATTATCTGATGACGCTATACCCTAATCTTAATTTTTAATGATGGCGCATTTCTCTATGATCAGAAGCTCTTCCTTTGGTCTATGGCGATCAGTCGCTCTCAACGCATTTTAGTGGTTTCAATTCTTGATATGACATTTGTTTGATTTCGTTTTCTCTCTCTCCTCCCTTAGATACTCGCTATGTGCCTATTCTCCGCGAATGTCCCAATCTCCAGCGATTTCTCCTCTTTGTGGTCTCCACCGATGTAGCAACACTGTGCGCAGCTCCAACCAGCTCCCACCCCCTGCACCAGATCTTTGGCCTCAACTTCGACGCCACTGAAGGTGGAGTGCTGAAGAGCGGTTCAGTCGTCGTGCCGGAGTCTTGGCGTTCCCTCTGTTCTTCGTTTTACTTCATACCGGTTAGCAAAATACTCCATCCCCTTTTAAGTACTGCCACTTGGCAGTCGATCTCTTGCTGCTCATGATTACTTTTCACTTAGTGTAAGGAAACATTTTGTGCATCTTCTGATGGCCTTTCATTAAGCGTCTTCGCTTCCGAACCTGTCCAATAAATGATCGACTATTTCTGTTTAGTATGAAGGCTCTTACCATCTGCGATCGAGGTATTTGATCAAGTAGGATGCGTCTAACCGGTAAAGAGAGATCGGATGCTTTATTTCGCCTTTATCATAAAAAAATATTGGCGCAAGCCAGTTGCCTATTTACATGAAATCTTCATATCAAAATTTGTCATCTTCCACCATTGGGCCTGGTGCCCATTCCATGTGAGTAGAGGCTTTATTCTCAACAGGATATACCTGTTTGGTATTTCAGCCACAGTGCAAAGTGAGTAATTACAAGCCACCCTCTTCGCTATACCACTCCTCTCAGTCGGCATCCCTGGCCTTCGTTACCCCCAGCGACGCGTTGGCACGTCTGCCGGCGTTTGACGAGGGACAGACTGGCTCGCCGATGTCGGCCAGTCCCGTTGTAACAGGTATGGAGTCGGTTGCGGCAGAGGAGGCGGTGTCGCTGGGTCCAACGGAGTCTCAGAAGAGCTGTGCCCACCTCCTCCAACGCCTCGCAGCAGAAATCATCGAGGCTGTGCTTGCTTATGAGGCGGAAAATCAATCCTAGATTCCAATCCCACCCTCTTACTGCCTCTGTGATACTTTTCTCCTCTTTCCCCGCCTTCCCTTCTCTCCCTGCTTCCCATCCGCCCATGTCACTTGGAGCAGTCGAGATAGAGATGAAGGACGATGCTCTGCGCTGATACTTCTGTTTTTTGTGTGTTTCTTGGTTTGGTTATATCGATGGCCATTGTTCGTTACTTAAGTGAGGGGTGTTTGCTCAAATTTTTTTCCAAATTACCAACTTTACGCTGAGGGGGCCCTAATAAGCATTACTTGTAACTAAGGCGTTTTCCTCCGATGCGCCATGTTTGAAATTTCAAAAGGGTGCTATTCGGTGCCCATCTTTATTTATTTACTCGGATGAATTCTCCTTAGTGGTCATTTAACTTCTCAGAGGAGGAATACTCCCCATCTCAGAGATATTGAATTTACTAGAAGGAAAAGCGTTTGAGGTGAATTTGCTGATTGATCTAACCTTTTCTGGCTTTCCTTTGTACTTTTCAATCGGCAACCGCCAAATGAACAAAAGAAGGCGTATTTAGCTCATTAGAACTGTCTTCGGTAAATTTTTCCGTAGCTAATTTATCCAACTTAATGTGACCCTCTTTGTGTATGTTCTTGCCAAGTTATTAAAGGTTTCATTTATCATTGGGAAGGTTAATCACCGACAAACTATGGGTGTCGTTATTTTTTTTTCTCGAATCTAGATCTTGGATTAGTCATACTCAAAAGTGAAGTCATTGGCACGCAAATTACTTGCCTACGTTGATTATAAACTATGCGCGTTGGAAATACTAACCTCTAAGATGTTCATATTTGCAAAAGTATGTCTATGCTAATTCGGCAAGAGGGTAGTAGTCTCTTGTACTATCCTGTTTAAAGTGGTGAGCATTGACACGACGTGGTTAGTCATCGGTCATAGGTTTTTCATTCACTAAATGCTTTGTTGTTATTTTTCTGTAATCGCTGTGATCGAAAATTAGATTCTATCTTTGTATTTATCGAAGGTATCAGCATAAATTGTAGCAGTTCTAGATCCTAGGTAAGTGTAACCACCATTGATACTCATCCATTTTAGCGCGAAAATGCTGTCATTATTGGATATGAATCCATTTGTGTCGATTAGTCTTCCATTCAAAGACAGAAATACTGGCCGAATACCTGGAAATAGTTTTTCATACAGGCTAGCTTGACCTATTTGATGGCGCTTTTAGGTAGCTGGTCGTTTTGTAATTTGAAGTTGCTCGTTCCCTGTTGGCTTCTTTAAGTGTACTTTGTAGGGATCCGCGCATTCCTCCTGTACTTATAGTAAAGATGTCTAGAAACATCCAGCCTTCTCATAGCAGGAGTGGAAGAAGGGAATAGGAGGAAAGGGAAGATTTCTCTACTCTGATGGCAGTGTTGGCACACCTCCCCCACTTCAAAAAAGGAATGAAATTTGGAGACTGGATGAAAACCATTAGGTTTAGCATCCACCTATATCCTCAGCTGCTGAGAATCCCACCGATCGTCCACGCTCTTCCGTAGGAGCTATTCTTAGCGGTGATAGATGCAGGGATCTCTACTGACTCCGACATTGATCATTGCTGCAGGATACTGGCCCAACTTGTCTTTGATCAGCGAGAGTAGTCACTGACGAGAGAATTCTTCCACCATGGCCAAAAGCCAGGCGAAGATGACGAGGAGTGCGCTAGGCACCTGCAACTCCTAGCAGATCGAGCTTTCAAAGGTATCCCACCGCTACCACCAGTGTAGAGGAATATTCCTTTTCCTCCCCTTCCCTTCTTCTACCCGTGTCATGAGAAGGTTAGTTGTTTCCAGACATTTATCAAAGGCACAAGAGAGATGTGGTAGCGGAGCCAAAGTTTCTACCACGAGGGCGCCTCGGTCCTAGGAGAGCGCCTACATTGGTCCATGACCAGGCCTATATTGTCATCCCGCCTCTCTCCCACAAAGTACATTTGAAGAACATAAATATTGACGATTTAATGGTACAATTATTTTCATGGACTAATACAATCCGAAGGAATTCGCGACATTGTGAACTGATCTACTGACGAGACATAAAGTAGAAGTTTCCCCTCCTTTTCTAGGCCAGAAGATTCGTGAACCCTTCTGGTCCACTGGTGAAAGGCATAGGCAGCTTTATGGTTCTCGATTTTGAAGCTACCTGCTTTGACCGCGGTCGCGTTCAACATCAGGAAATAATTGAATTCCCAGTGCTTTTACTAGAGGCGCAAAGTTTTCGTGAAATCGACTGTTTTCACCGATATGTGCGACCTGTTATTCACCCCCAACTTTCAGATTACTGTACTAGGGTGAGTCTATTTTTTTGCTTCAAACGGTTGCCTTGTTTATCAGTTTTAAAATCTATGAAGGCTAATTTCGGTTAAAGATATTTCGTCTCACGCCCCACTTCTTTAGTAGTGCGGTGAAGTTTATTTCATTCTTAAAGTATGTAACATGTATGACATTTCAGGTTTTTTTTACACCGAAACATTGTTGTCATCTTGTTGCACTATTGTTTTTAATAAGCATTGCCATTCCCGAAACAAAAATTGTGTCGTTTGCTTGCTCCCCGTTTCCGGTTGTTCTTGTAGTTGACCAAGTACATATAGCGGCCCGAGACTTCTTTGAAGGAAAAAGAAGGCATAACACTAGGGCAGAATGCATATATTCAACAAACGGAGGAATTGGGGCTGCTAACGTAGCCCGGAGGCCAGCCCCAACCGGCTAGGGCAATATGGCCACCTAAGCGACCGAAACCGAAGCCGGTAGTCAGAATAACCCAAGTATTACATAGCCTCTCTCGCGTCAGCCATCACAACGTAATCAGTGTTGCAGCAAACGTCCACGAGCTAACCGTGCCAGTCATCAAAATTCGCGGGTAGCTGAGGAGATGCTTGACCACCAAGTCACTGATTTCTCCTCGCAGTTCGACTGGGCTTAGAGTTTCGTCCGGTCTGGATACTAAATTCAGGGTAAGAGGTTCTGCCGAGCATCAGCTCGTCCATAAGGAGACGTTAGAACACCGGTCTCCTTAAGCAGGTATGCTAGGGAAATCTCCACAACGAAACGTTTCCAGGTGGCTTACGGTTGATGTCGCTTCAGTCGTTAATAGCTTTCTCGCAGAACACGGATGTGGGGGGAGATGTCGAAGGCGGACGTCAGCCTCAGCCCTTCTGTCGTGGAATGTCGAAGATTCTCCCATCCGTAGGACATACACTTCTTCTACACCGCTGTAGTTTGTCACAAGCGGTATAGATGACGAATGAAAAGGTATATAGTCGGGTTTGCTTTCCACTGTCACTAATGTAGCGTCCGGAGACTGCCTTGAAGACAAAAGGCATAATACTAGAGCAGAAGGTGTATTTTCGGCACACAGAGGGAATGGGGCTGCTGGCCATCCCATCCGGCTAGGGTAATGTGTCCACTTGGGTAACCGAAACCGAACTGGCAATCCGAACAAGCAAAACATTCCACAAAACCCTTGTGAAAAGCTGAATCGCTAGTTATTAACTTGATTTTAGTTGTACGAACATTGAGGGGTGTATATTGCCTAAATCTATTGGAAGCACTATATTCAGTGTTATTTACTATAAAACAAAATAACTTGAACGGCACTTTTGAAATAAATTGTCAGAACCCACTTATATTATTTTACGAGAAACTGAATTTATTCAAGTAGCATGTTAAGCCCCTAAAGAACCTTCACAATTCCAGTATTTTAATCTCTCTTACTTGTCTAAAGCCGATTTAATGGGAGATCAGTGGCATAGATTACGGAGTGGACAGTGGATGACCAAATTAGCAAATGTTTGTTCAGACGGTTTGGTTTATTCTCGTTTTATGAGAGATCAATTTATTTTATTGCTACACAGCTATTAAAAATTAATCTTTGTACCGTGAACTTTAGGTTCTAGTGTTGGATTATAGTTGGCAGATAACAAATCTGCCTACCCAAACTTCTAGCCCACTAGTAGAAATTCAGTGCAGTTGAATCTACTTAGCATTTATCTCTTCAGTTGACCGGAATAATTCAGGACATGGTGGACTCTCAGCCAACATTTCCCACCATCATGAAAGTGCGTCCTCATACCGTCTTGTTTCCATGTCAGTCTGTGTACAAATACGTACACTTCTTTTCCTTGCAGGAATTCGAAGACTGGGTGAATAGCCACTTTCCAACTGATAAGGAGAAGGTGGCCTTTGCCTTCGTCACTTGTGGAGACTGGGACTTGCGTTTCATGTGAGAGGAGTAGGAATCTCACGTCAATACTTACATGAGTAGTCGCTTAATACTTGACATTGAGTGACTTCAGATTACTGTTCACATCCTCTAAATGGATATTGTATTTTATTTACTCTTGCTTTAGGCTGCCTCATCAGGCCTCGATTTCTAACTGTCAAGTTCCACCTTACTGTCGACGTTGGATAAATGTGAAGAAGGTAAGCGCCTCCTGTTGCTCCATATTAGTTTGTCTTTCAAGAATTGCATTTCGTTGACTGATCTTCAAATATCCTTTCCAATTTCGATAAGGGAGGAGTCTTGAGAACTAACAAAAGACTTTACATGGTGAAATAACTAATTTAATGAAATTTAAGTCATGAAGAATCTTATTTGGTATAGGTGGGCTGCACAGCTAACATCGAAATCATGCTATTTATTTAAATTTGGTCCTAATCACGAAATCACTGTCGTTTTGGGTCATTGTTCATGATTAAAGGTGTTGTTATATTTTAGGCCTACACTGAATACACCGGTCAACACGTTGATGGGATCGTGCCAATGTTGAAGAATGTGGGCATCCCTCACGAGGGTCGCCTTCACAGTGGCATAGGTTTGCTACTGCTTCTCCGAAGTTTTTTTACTTATGCGATGTTTCTAGATGATTGTTACAATATCGCCAAGATACTGCGATTTCTTGTTGAGCGAAATGCTAATCTTCGTTACTCTGAGTAGCTGTTCTGGAATGTAGTGTTTCCGCGAAAAATCATTTGTGGACTTCAAAATTGTAGCACAATTTGACTGAGATTCGTCTTATTGTAAATCTCCCACTTACTCTCTCTCTGGACAGTAAAACATGAACACCAACAAAGGCAACCGAGCATGGTCGAGCGTAAAGTAAGCGATTTTTTCTTTCGGGTAGCAGTTATGTGAATTTCTACATGGAACATGACTGAGTTTTCTTAGCTTGATATCAAACCTCTTGTTAGTGAAATTATGGATTAAGGATAGAAGATATTCTGTCAAGTTGACAAATCCCTCAACGAAACTTTGGCTTTTATGAAGGTGAATGTCATCGTGAATCAATAACACTAGGGCTCCACCAAATGTCCTCGAGTGTCGCTTGAGTTACCATTCCATTCATCTACTTTTTATTATTTCAGTAGTCTGGAGCGCCGACCTTTACAGCCTTTAGGGGATCAAGTTCCACACTGATGACACATTATCCCTCCCAAAATTCCTTTCTTCCAGTAGTTTTGTGGTGTTTTCATTATTATTTAGAAGCTTTTAGCTTCTGCTCTGCTTAACGATTGGAATAGACGTTTGGGTATGTGATACCGAAACACGATTCACCTATCTCCAAGCCACATATCGTCTAAGGTAGTAAATGTGCACATTTCTTTCTTCATTTACTCACCACAAACTAATATGCAAATCTTGCACAATACAAGTGCTGGCTATTTTTATTTCTCCTACCCACTGTTGCATACGCGTGTCTGTTTGATTAGTGTTCATAAAAACTATTGTAATAGCTAAGAGTCCTTAAGAAAAATGTATTCCATTGTTATTTAAATTACCAAATGAATTCATTTTGAAAGACTTAGTCGTTACTAGGTTTTGGTAGAATTATAGGTGACTCGTTTCATTCAAATTTGGTGAACCTTTCCGCTTTCTTTGAAAGGGCATGACCAGTAGTTGGCGTGGCGTAAGTACGGGATGCGACAGTAAGAAGAGCGAGGTGTTTTGGCTTTTCAAAATTAATTACGAAAATTCCAATTCTTGTTTTTTGCACGTATATATAACTTAAAATTAAAAATTAATAATGAGTATCGGTGCACTGAGAAACTGACAAATGGTTTTGAGTAAGTATTAGTGGTTTCGGACGATCCTGGTGGGTATCACAGACAGGATTGACAGTGGAATACTAGTGATTATAGATTTGACAGGCATGGAGGCAACTAGTGTGAGTCTATCCCACGAAACAACTCAGTTAGCTAAACTTTTTGAACAATTCTACATGCAATGTCCAACTGAATACATATCGTGGGAACGGTTTGATTAAATTTGGCTACAGATGCAAGTTTTACTGGTGATTTTAACTACTTCCTTTGACATAAATCAACCTTAGAGAGTGGTATTGTTGTGTTGCAAATGCGAATATTGTATTGTCGGATGTTTGTGGGAGTAGGAGTTCCAGCAAAGCCCACTCCCCGCCAAGGCATTATCAAACAGTGGCTCAGGCCAAGTACGGTGAATACGGCCTTCCACAGAAACAATCACGAATACTTAAAATCTATGGAGGCGTAGTAAGAACTGTTTACTTAATTTTAAGCTGAGTTAGTAACCTGCTTGTCGAACATCGATAGTGGCCTATACAAAGACAGTGGATGAGAGTGTGAGTGACCAGCGCATCAGTAGCCATAGGAGGTGGAAAAAAGATGCTTGGGTACATGATGAATTGAAGCAGGGATTAGTGCTCCTTTCCCACATGAAGTAACACCTACAATTTCTTGAATTTGGCTTTTCGCGTTCACCTCAACTAGGAATACAGTTAGGGTAGCCTTTAATCTCTTAGAACGAGTAAACATCAACGCTTCGAAAAACTTACAGAAAAATTTTTGTTACCTTTTTCATGCTATCAGTAGCTATTGCTGGATGTCTCCTAAATTAGCAATACTAATGAGTGTATGCGTGTTTGCTCAAAGGATCCTACTTGTAGTCGTATTCACTCGATCGTGTCACTCTCTTTCTCCCCACAGGGAGATTTGTTTGCATCCGCACTGAAAACAGTGCAACTCATGGGCAAATCATCTGCTAGGGTAGAACTTTTAAATGTTTTACTTGTTAATGTCCACTCTGTAAAAATACAGTCTCTAAACCGGATGGGGGGCTGAATAGTCATATTATTAACTGTTACATGCCCAATAAAGTTATGAACATGTTTTCGGGAGCTGTAAGCTGTGCCTAAGTCTATTGCCCTTCATTGCACTCGTTGGCATTCTTGAAATAGCTTCTGTAAGTATTGGCAAGGCTTATGTCTGAATGGCTCGGTAAGAAGTGGCCCATAATGAAGCTATGCAATTACATCAGCTTCCCAATTAGAGCTCTTACCGTGGATTCTGAATTATCCCTGGCGTTTTCGAGGACTCAGAACTGCAGCCCAATATTGTTGTGAACACACTTACTTCGAATAAGCATCTGGAGAGGATCAAAATGCCAAAGGAAGTGAAATTATACCGTAAACAGCGTTGTTACCGTTATAAACTAGCTGCCGATTGCTATAACTTGGCGTTTCTATTGTTCAGTTTACTTGGATTCTACCAAGGCACGTTGGCTGAGCCAACGCAGGGATATGACACATCAAGCCCGTGGAAGGTGCCAGAGGCTGACTCTGAACTTTGGGTCAGTCAGCAGACTTAGTCACGTGCCCTTATTATTTAAGGTAATGGATTAAGCCTGGCTTAGACTAACGACTAGTGGACATAAGGAATACCAGAACGTTGTCTCACCTAAGCGAAGAGAGTGAGTAGGTGCGATTCCTTGAATGTTCGAGAATTACCTACAAGAAGGGAAAATTCCGGTAAATAAAACATGGGTGTTTTTCTCCCAAGCAGGACAAAACCCTGTTTACGGTGCTAGAATCTACTTACGAGTGCATTTATTTAAATATGCCTTTTCGAAAAACTTTTCTACGGAAATCGAATGGTATATGAGATGCTTTAGAACACATTTTTACACTAGTCATCATCTTCGGCGTCACAATCCGAACGTATTATTGCTCTGATGGTACCAATCGACATTACCTTTTTGGACCTCCAATTTTAAAACCTTTCGAAGATCAACCACTGCTTTAGCAATGCGATCTGTTGTAACCTGTTGCTATGAGCTGATAAAAACTCAATGTCACGCATCTGTGACGCTGGCCCTGGGTAAGAAAATCTAACACAAACATAGGCACAATTACACAAGCATAATGCTGGTAATGATCAAGTTAAGGAAAAATAATGTGGATTAGAACCTACGATGTGTTCCCTATTCGGTGGAGTCACCCAAACCTACGAGACCCACAACTACTACCAAACATAAATTAGCGTTGTTCCTGACCAAACCTACTGAAACTGTATTCCATCTTGTGTCGAAAAATTGGCTTGTAAGCAGATGCAAGTGGCCGAATAGGGCTGATTATGAGACCAGACAGTTGATAAGATTTCTGCTTTGCCTGAAATAGTCCTTGATCCTTGTTTGCTCTCGGTCACGAACAGCACACATGTGCGCTCGTGCCAACATCTCAACGCTTCTAATTCGCTAAATGGATGCTAACGAAGTGATCGAGACTGATGGAAAGATCACACGCATTGCGGATAATAATGTTGCAGGGCTTGTAATTGTCGTGATCCCATAGACGATTTTGGGGTCTACGTAGGCTCTCCCTTCTACCAGGTTTGTGATAAAACCAGACAGCAGCTTGACTCGCTTTTGGTGGTTTCTCGGCCCTTCATTTAACCTTAAATAGAGCTAACCCCAGGGTGATAGGACTCATGTTTTCTCCTGAGTTAACCGACGCTCCAGCTTGGGAATTATTTTCTATCAGCACTGTGTCAGCATTTTCAAGATAGAAATCCTTTAACCTGTAGCAGCCAGAGTCAGGGATTTTAAGGTCATTTCGAGTCTTTTTAATATACAGATGTTAAAACCAAGAATCAAGAAATCGGAAATGGATGTGTTTTTTTTGACACACCTCCTAAGTTGACTTATGTACCATAGCCCATTGTTCAAACAGTCTTAAGGATACTTCGTACCGCAAGATTTGTCAGCACGGCTACCCATCCTAGGCGATCCAGGGTGCATTAACTTACCGAAATTGTAAGTATCTTTAAGTGATTTTGTTAGTCATTTCTAGAGGACGATTTGAAATGCAAGGAAGAACGTGTACATTGTCGGGAATGACTGTTTACGGTAGGGAATCCTGAAGCTGCTAGCTGGGACCGTCACTGTCTTGATTATAAGCTGAGCTTACCCACAATATGCTCCGGCTGCTGCTGCTGCTGCTGCTGCTGCCTACATTAGACCATAGTAGCATCTCGGAAATAGGAAGCCCTGGAGTGATGTAATCACACCTCTAGGTAAGGTGTGTGGTAACGTGAACTAATCTAGAAGAAGTAACTTAAGCCTTACTTAGTAATGCTGAAAAACAGGCTGTGTCCTAGATGAAGCAGAAACACAATTCCATTAGTATCATAGGTTGTTATCTGTACAAAATGACAACTTTGTCATATGAGGACGACAACCATACTTAATTCTGGGTGAGCAGGTACATGTAACACACTTGGTTCGAGTGGATGCGCCTGTTAAAACACATTGGATGTCAAAGATGTCACAACCTAATTCATGCATGTATGACCACAATTCATACTACAGCATTAGGCACATCTTACCCATTGTGTCTATGGCAAACTATTGTTCGCCTCCACGACAATTGAAAATGTCTTTTGTGAGAACTGAATTTCCATTTGTAAATTTCAGGCCGGTATTGGAGTTAGAAACATTTAAGGCATTGTGCGATTAATTTTGCACTGCATCCTTTCAGCATGCAAGTCATGGTTGTTTGTTACAATTTATTAGCCAAATTAGCAACTTCTTGGTTTACACATTTAAATTAGGAGGAGTGGACATTTCTGAAGAGATTCCTGCTATTCAATTTGGCTTAATTCATGTTAAAATGTGTTTGGAACCACGACCTCAAGAGATCCAGGCCAATGCATTTTTGAAAAAAATCTTTTAAAGGGTAGAGACTTGTTGGTTAAACTCTAGAAAGGACAAAGTTTGTGGTCACACTAGAAAAATGTTTTTTAATCAATTAATTAAGCTCCAAATGCTGTTCCAATCTAAATGCCTTGATGAGAACATTATTAACGCATTATTCATAGTTTGCTTTTAAATGCTTAGATATAAAGTCCCCAGACCAAAAGATGATGAAGGTATGGCTGACCTTTTTAACTCTCATTCACTGAATAGCACTTCCATAAAAAGAAGCCTTTTATGAAGAGTATGACTCAGCCGCGGGTAATATTGTTGGAATAAAACTGCCTACTTTAATTAAGAGTAGTAGCACTTTTGATTTTAAAAATGTTTTAAATTCGGTTGATTAGCTTCATTTTAGAGACCTTAGAATCGAGTTGTGGTAAGTTGGTGGTCTGAAAAATATCTCTCTTCTTTCACTTCTTGTGCTGAGCAAGGCGTGGACACCCCATTGGAGCATATTTGCACTGGAAAAATTAGGCCATATTCTGCACCCCAGATTCATTCCCCAAGCATTTTACGATCTTCCAAGAACGCAAAAACCATAATTTGAAAAAAATGCTTCTTTTTGCAACACGCATTCTTCGGTTTGTTGCTAGGGCGATCGCTATCAAGCGTCCTTTTCGAGCTTTGCTCATGGAAAGAATGAGGGAAGGATGAAACGATGTGACTGTCTCGAAGACAGGTCGCACTACGAAATGAATCACGTGTATGTGGGTTGTGGGAAGTGATATTTTTTCGGCTGCGCATTTGCGCCTGTAATCTGACCCTACCCCGATCCCTTCCATCTGCCGAAAAATGCAACACTCGCCAGACGCATTCAAGGCGCTTGAAAATAGGGCCCTAGAATGCATCAAGGCGACGAGTAAACCATTTTATGAACAATGTGTTTATTGAAGTGCTTTTAATTCGGTATGAATTTTCTAAGAAACTACTTGAACATTGAAGGTGGTTATAAGTTGTGATTGATTTGACGAATGAGTAAAATATGTGTGTGCTATTGCAAACAGCTCAGATTCTGCGTTTGCATAGCCAAATTTCTGTAAAAGGCTCTGTAGGGGAATCTTCTCTTTCCTCCTCTCCATTTTTACCAGATCTGCTATTTGAAAGTTCGTTATTTCCAGAGATTTTTATTAAAGGCGCAGGAAGGAGGTGTGGTAGCAGAGCCAAAGTCTCTACGACAAGAGTGTCTCGATCCCAGGACAGCGACCATGTTGGTCCACGACCAGGTTCAAAATTGTCTTCCCGCCTCTCGCCTCCAAAGTACATTTAAAGAACACAAGCACCACAGGCTCTAGTTCTCTCATCATTGCTAATGCAGTGGAAGGGCAAATACTGAGCATTAGCCGAATTTTCATAATTGGTAAACAGGATCCCGGTTTATTCGATTACTTCCAGTTAACATTCTTGTTAACATTGTGCTTACTACTAAGGAAAGGATGCTTCATTGAATATCTCACCACGCATTTTATTTTTACTATGTGAAGAGTTGGCATTTTTGGTGCTTTAATCAGGCTTTGCAATCAGATGATGAAATTATTATGATCGGAACGAGTTTTCCAAACATTGGTTTTTGTTAACGATTTTGCGTAAGTCAGAGAAAGCATTCATTGCAGCGTCCTAAGACCTCCTTGAAGACAAAAGTAGGCCTAATACTAGGGCAGAACATATATTCAGCAAACAGAGGGAACGGGACTGCTGGCATAGCCCAGAAGCCAGCCCCATCCGCCTAGGACAATATGCCCACCCAAGTGACCGACACCGAAACCGACAGTCAGAACAGACAATGTATTATATGTCACCTCTCTTTTTTCCAGCGTCGTCCCAAACGCTCCCCTTATTGGTGAACCCCCCACTTCAGGCATCATAACGTAATCAGTGCTGCAACAATCACCCACCAGCTAACCCCACCAGCAATCGAAATTCGAGCCCAACTGAGGAGATGCTTGACCACCACGTCACTGATCCCTCTTGGCAGTTCAACTCAACTTGGAGTTTCATCCGGTTTGGAAAACAAATTCAAAGTATGAGATCCTGTCAAGTATCATCCTGCCCGTAGGGAGACGTTAGAGCAACGGTCGTCTTAAGCGGATATTTTAGGGGAATCGCCGTAACGAAACGTTTTCAGGTGGTTTACTGCTAGTATCGTTTTAGTTGTTAATAGCTTTTTGTAGAACACGGAGAGGCTGAAGGCAGACCTCCACCTTAGCCCTTCTGCTATGGGATGTCAGAGATTCTCCCATCCGTAGCACATGCACTTCTCTCGCACCACTGCGTTTTGCCACAACGGGTATAGATAAAGATGGAAATGCATTGAGGTGGAGTTCGCTTCCCGCTGCCACCAATGTGGTGTCCCGAGACTTCTTCGGGGACAAACAAAGGCATAAGGCCAGGGCAGATTATGTGTTCAACACACAGAGGCAATGAGGCTGCTGGCATGACCCAGATGCCAGCGAATCCGGCTAGGCCAATACGGTCCCCTGAGTGACCGAAAACGAAATCGACAGTCAGAACAAACAAATTATTACATTCGTGCCCGAAACAAATGCTCAAAACTGTTTTTTTAAAAAAAACTAATCATGTTTTAGCACTTGTATATTGGATAAAAACATAGGAAACAATAATTTTCGCATATGAGGTAATGAAACCAAATACTTTAGGCTTCGAAAACAGTGTACGGTGGCGCGCATTACTGGAAAGACACATATTATAAGCTTTCAAATTTCTTCAAAGGAAGTATACTCAGTGCAATGCTTTGTTTGTTCTGACTACCGGTTTTGGTCACTTGGGTGACTATATTATCCTGGACGGGTGGTGCTGGCCTCTAGGCCATGTCAATAGTTCATTCCCTTTGTTTGTTAAATAGATGTGTTCTGCCCTAGTATTATGCCTTCTTTTGCCTTTAAGGAAGTCTCAAGACTCTACATTGGTGGCAGCCGAAAGCGGACCCCACTTTAGAGGGATTCTATTCCAATATATACCGATCGTTACAAACTGTAACGGTGTGAAAGAAGTGTATGTGCTTAAAACGGGGGATTCTCTGACATCTCCAAACAAAAGGGTTGAGAATGACGTCCGCCTTCGGCATCCACCCTATCATTTTGTTCTGCACGAATGCCATTAATAACTGAAGCGACACTAGCCGTGAACCACCTGGAAACATATCTACTTAAGGAGATCGGTGTTCTAACGTCTCCCTGTGGATACGCTGATGCTCGGCAGAAACCCTTACTGTGAATTTCGTTCCCAAACCGAACGAATCTCCAAGTCGAGTCGAAGTTCGAAGAGGGATTAGTGACGTGGTGGTTGAGCATCTCCTTAGTTGGACTTGAATTTCGATGACCAGCACGGTTGGATACTGGGTGTTTGTTTCAGCACTGATCACGTTGTGATGGCTGATGTGAGAAGTTTACCACGAAAAGTAGCGTCGAGCATGACGCTAGAAAGAAGAGAAGGACTATGTGACGCTTTGTTTCTTCTGACTGCCGGTTTCGGTCACTTTGGTGGCCACATTGCCGTAGCCGGATGGGTCGGCTTCCAGGCCAAGCCAGCAGCCTAAATCCCTCTCTGCGCCCCTGTTACGCCTTTTGCCTTCAAGGAAGTCCCGGGTCACTACACACAGATTGCAATTCAATCTATTGATGTCACCTACGGTTACATTCAAAACGCGAATTGTATCAGCCTCACTATCAAGCACTTCAAACTTTGAAAGGCATGTGTTGTGTGGGATCGCATTTTTAAAATCTTCTTTGAGAACTTCTGTATTCATTTTAGAAACTATTTGAGCATTGTTTCAAATGCAATTCAATGGCACATCAAAATATAACCACCAATTTTTTTGTGTGTTTCTCCTCAAACTCAATAACTGTTGCTATTTCCTGCAGTACATACTTGAAAGTCCAAGGTAAAATCGAATCACTGAAACTCAAGTGTTTAACCCTGATATTTGGAAAGGCTCACGCACCAGAATCCCACGTTCAACACTCCATAAGGGATAAAGGTCTGTGGGATCGCGACTGCAACTTTAAATTTCGAATATTTTAACAGGAAATTTAATAGCCTTTGCCACAGTTTAAGTACTTAGTGATGTACATGTTCCACTTCTTAATTTGAAATGATTAGCGATTCTCGCTTCTACTACTGGTAGGCGTCTGCCTTCTCTAGTTAGCATGGCAAGGGACCCAAGTTTATGAAGCGAATTGCTAATGTGCCCCAAATGCTAAAGCGCTGTGAGTGTAGAGGATTCTTGCCTTTCCTCTGCTATGAGAAGGTTAGTTGTTTCTGGATATTTTTATTGAAAGCGCAGGAAGGAGGTGAGGTAGCGGAGCCTAAGTTACTACCACGAGGGCGTCTCGGTCCCAGGAGAGCGTCCGTGTTGGTCCATGACCAGGTTCAAAATTGTCTTCCCGCCTCTCGCCTCCAGTGTACATTCAAAGAACATAAGTGTTCCACTCACAACTTTCAATAAGCAAAGAAGGTTCATTTGATTTGTTTTCAATTCTTCTTTTTCAAAGTCAACTATGAGGTCCGACTGAAATGGTGACATAGCTACAAACTGAGTTTTTTTTTTGAAATTCATGCGTGATCACAGTTGCTGCATACGTTCTTAGGATGGGAACTCTTTTACTCAGAAAAACTTGAGGTTCCTATGGAACGAACTTTTCTCGGGCACTGAAAAGACATCTTTTTAGGGGGCTAGTGTATGTGGAAGAAGAAACTATATTTAAACTTTGCGTTGTGCAATAAATGAAAGCTCTTCAACACAGTAGTGGGAAATGTGTCATTCAATCATTCCTTTCTAAAATTCGGGTTTTAAATCATCCAATTATTTAGGGAAGTTGTTACCATACTTTTGGTCTAAATTAGAGGTCAATGACCTCGGCACTGAGTGCTTTATATCTAGTTCTGGATGACTTCATTCAGTCCAAAGTATAATTCTTTCCATCTGGCAAAATGGAGTTATTCCCGACCAAGTTAGCACAAAAATGAAGGCATTCCATCACGAATTCATCACTACTGTAATGCTTTGTTAGCTTAACTCCTGGTTTTGGTCACGGTCACTTGGGTGGCCACATTGCCCCATTGGGGTGGGGCTGGCCTATGGGCCACTCCAGCAGCCCCATTTCGTCTGCATGCTGAACATATATCTATACATTCTGCTTTAGCGTTATGCCTTCTTTTGCCCTGAAGGAAGTCTCAGGACACTACATAGGTGGCAGCGGAAAGCGGACCCCACTTTAACCCATTTCTATCCCCGATCTACACCGCTTGTGGCAATTTGTAGTGTTGCGAAGGAAGTGCTTGTGCTACGGGTGGGAGAATCTCTGAAATCCCACAACAGAAGGGCTGATAACGACGCCCGCCTTCGGCATCTCCCCCCGTTGCCGTGTTCTTCAAGAAAACCACTAAAAACTGAAGCGACACTAGACGTGAACCAACTGGAAACGCTTCGCTGCAGAGATTCCCTCAGCATACCTATTTGAGGAGATCCGTATCCCAACGTCTCCTTATGGAAAATTTGATGCTCAGCAGAACCTCTTACTCTGAATTTACTTTTCAAACCGAGGAAAACTCCAAGTCGTGTCGAACTGTGAAGGAGGATTGGTGATGTGGTGGTAAAGCATCTCCTCGGTTGCGCTTGAATTTCTATGGCTGACACGGTTAGGTTGTGGGTGTTTGCTCCAGCACTGATTACCTTGTGATGGCTGAGGCGGGAGGTTTACCACCAAGGGGAGCGTCCTTGACGACGCTGAAAAGAAGAGAGGGGGTTTTTGCAATAATTTGTTTGTTCTGAATGCCGGATTTGGTTTCAATTTCGGACTTGTGTGGCCATATTCTCCTAACCTGGTGGGCTAGCCTTTGGCACATGCTATCAGCCTCATTCCCTCTGTGTTTTGTCTTCAAGGTAGTCTCGGGGCGCAAAAATCACTAATATACCTCATCGTTAGCTGTTTTAAACTAAAGTATGTATGCATCAAATGCTTACCTAAAATTCCGTGCACAGAGCATTCGTACATACATTATTAGTCGACCTCTAAAAAATGCAATTTGTGCAGTAGAATGGAAGTCATAAACTGAGAATTTTTCGTTGAATCGAAAAGTAGTAGCACTACATAATTAATTGCTAAATGAAAGCTCCTAACTACATGTTTCTAGCATTGGAATTATTACGATGCACCTCCTGAGTTGTTATCGAAAATAGACAATAAGGTCAAAACACAATGACCTATTCACAAGCTACAATGTGCATGATTAGGGAATCTCATGATGTGATGGAAAAGCATGTCACAAAACTAAGCAGGTTGATGTCCAAAAGAGCACAGGAAGTGAGAGCAGGATCATTGAGTGGCACTTTTTGAGATTTGCCTTAAATACAAGGGTGATATAAGGCCCTGACGCAAGCATTCGTGTACTTCCATTCTTATATGCTAATTTGTTTCCTTACCTGCGTTTTTAACATTCAGGATGAACTCAAAACTGATGGCGGAGTTAAGAAAGTGAAGCCGATCCTCAAGCATCATCGAATGCATTATTATTGATGATGGCAAAATGCCATGTTTAGCATTTTTAAAATATATTTATAATAGCAACTTATGAATCTTTAAAAGTAGTAGCTGTATTCACAATAAGGCAAGGACAACTGTTCAATGAAATGCGATGTGCGATAGGAAAGGGTCAGGATATGTTACAAGTACACGCTCAAGCAGTTCTTGTGGAAAAGTGGGAGTCAGCTGTCTGCTCATCATAAGGAAGATGGTTTGTAATGAAAGTATCTGAGTTGTAAGAGCGGAGGGAGGAACACAATTTTAATTGTTCAACACATGCAACTGCACTCTGGTTGTAGCGTATAAATGTCTCGATGCCATTCACAGTAGTACTCTCGAAAGCTGCGACTTAGCTGTCGCACCAACCGCTTTACTCGCTTCGTCCTTCGCTCCTCACGCGTGAACCGCCTACGAACTCCCTCAGGCTTTCGAAGTGCTCGATTGCTGTGGATTGAGTAAGGTCCACTCGCCTGATTGTAGAGTGACCTTGCACGTCGAAGGTAATTGCGACGAGCACGTTTTTGAACCTCCTCCGGCGTCTGCTTTGTACAATACTGCAAATAAGGAAAGAAGCAAATTATTTAACTAGTTTGTAATTGTGCGCGATTGTGGCATCAAATTTAGATTACCCGCTAGTCTTTTGAGGTTATAAGTGAATTCGTAGCCTTAAATGGATAATAGTGCTACCCACATTGAATTAAGGATAAAGCGAAATGTTCTTGCAATCTAATATGATGTCCAGTTTAAGAAAAAATAGTAAAATGTCACTTTTGAGTCACAAATGTGTGTGTTAATTCCAAATCATAGGATGTGAGTATGAATAAATGCTTGGGCATTGAACGCAGTTTATGAGGAGTCACGCAGTCTAAAAATTATGCATCCACTTGTTTTTTAAGCACCCGAACTAGAATCTATAGTGTTTAACTTAGGATACGTCGGTGCGAACCATCTAAATAAAAGTTGAATGTTTCTCAATTCACAATTCCAAATTGTCGCAAATTAGACCGCCTCCATTTTCAAGGACATGAAACTCATGAAAACAAAATTACAGAAAAGAATTGGGTGTACATGTTTATGACTTTTGTCCGTGAGATAATTGCTAGTACTTTAGTGGGGCTAACAATAAATCCGTGGCTTTAATGAAAGCTATCCTGCGACCACAAGTAATGAAAATGTATTTAAACAAAAATTTAGTGCTTTAATAGCATGTGAAATTCTCCACGTTTCTGATCATATTATTTGTGTTTAAAAATGGTAATACTGGTTTTAAATCAGATGCCACCTTTTGTGACTCTGGACTGCGGATTGTAAATGTCAGCGTATTTTTTGCGATCCCGAGGTAAACAATCAAACATTCGCACTCAGTTGGAAAAGCTAGCACGCACACATGAATGCTGAAGAAAAGATGTAAGCAAATAATTCATGTCCATGTTTTCTCTCTCTCTCTCTTATGACCAAACAAGGTCGTGTTCCAGTCCGCATAGTTTGCTACATGTATTCCTCTGGGTCAACGACTACACCCTCCACAGGTGGGGAATAAAGACACAAAATTCGGTCACGTGCTGTCTTGGCAACCGGTGGAGATTCCTTTGTGATGAATTATTTGTTCTAAGAACCTTCATGTAGCCCTGCACACTGTGTAAATCACAAATCCCTAGTCTAATTGCTTATTAAATGTCAGAGCATTAATTTCAACCGAGTGATAATGAATATAGGCCTAGTGACATAAAAGGTGTGCGACCCCACATAGGCTTTATTCTGCCACCTGTACAGTAGAAAAAGCAGTTGCTCTGCTTTGATTAAATCCCCAAAAATAAGTAAATAGTCGTACAACCTTTACAAAAACAGCAGGTAAGCCTTATGCTAAGCAGCTGTCATTATCACGTACGATTGACACTTGGTCATAGTTTCTTTGTTATTTCCATGTAGAATAGGTTAGTTGCAGTGCTAATTTCCATTGATATTATGATACTTAGATCCTCGTTTTCCTGGTGATAATTTTAAGGGTGTTCTTCTGTAATCACTCAGAGCACCTCGACTACCTCTCGTTCAGGGATTTAAGCGAACCTAATCCTTCCATGTTTCATTAGTTATAAGTGCCTGTTGCTTTTCAACCAAAATACATGATCCCTTTTGGGTAATTCACAAGGCAATTATGAATAGGTATTTGTACCCTAAAGAGTATTTGTTTCCCACTTGAAAAACGAAACAAAAAAGAAAAAAATAAAAACACTCCCAACAAAGGTCACATGCATCTCTCTTTAGCCTACTGTTTTTTTGAACCAATTTGCGCTCCAATCTATTCCTTCAGTGTTGACTGAACAACACCTAATCTCGTCATCAATCATCACATGAGTGGCGGCTGCTAAAGATGAAGGGAAAGGAGATGCACAAGGCGATGGTAGTGTTTTTTGCCACGTTTGTAGGAACATATAGGAGCTTATGAACCTGAAAATCACCTAAGAAAATGCGCTGAAGTCCTGCTAATCCCTTTGCCTTCTAGAGGTTTAAGGGAACCTCATTAAGTTAAAATGGAACTTTAACTGCTGACTTTTAAATACATTCATCTGTTGGGAGTCAGTTTTGTAGGAACCATCAGGCTTATTTTATCAATCACCTAGCAAGCTTAGCGTTGTTTCAACGAGGTTAGATTAATTGGAATGCTGAATGTGTATTTTTCCAAAGTCCTCAGGTCGGAGCCTCCCAATATAAGGAAGTGATGAATCACATTTGGCCGTTGTGCTTGACCCAAACATCGTTCCCTGGTCTTCATCCCCTCCCTCCCCTCCCCTCCCCTCCCCTCCCCCTCCCCCTCCCCCGCCCCAGTGACGCAAACCCCACTGCCCCTGAACCAATGCATTGGTACGATCAACCCGCACGCATGTTTCACCAAATGTCAAGTGGATTACTTTGTTAAGCTCCTACTGAAGTTTTAAGGGCAAATTATCTTCTGGTTTCGGCTTAATGCCCCACCGGAATTCGCAGTGGAGAGCTCTTAATATCCTTGTAAAAATTGTTAGCATGCATTAAAATTCGCAGATAGGACGAAATATTACCGTAAATGAAAGCATAAGAAGCCCAAAATCATTTTTGTACTTTTTTATAAGTCACTTATCTCAAAAAATGGTTCAACATAAAAGGCACCCGTAGCATGTATTCAGTGGGTAAACTGACTGCTCAGTATTCAATTTATTAATTTTTTTCTGCGCAAAAACTTCTACATCGAATTAGGTATCTGAGACAAAGAGCTTTGTATAATGGTGGTACTCACTCGAAAATTTAACCGAAAAGGATTAAACACAAAGGAACCATTTTGTAACGAGGAAATGCGTAGTCCCACGCAAAACAACAGGAAGTTACTGAATAAAAGGAACTAATTGTAATCTAATTTGCTTTGTCTATGAATCATCTTTGCGAATTAATTTATCCAACGTTAGAATGTTCAGCATTTGGATAGCCTCATAGAAGTGTCTGAATTACACACCCAGGGATAAAATTACAGGCCGATAAGGCAGAAACAGATTCGTATGCATACGGGAGCGGAGGCACACAGTGTACCCTTAACGATCACTTCAACTACCTTATTTATGGCACCCACTTTTACCATAAATACCAGGGGTCCTGATAAATCATACTGGACCCTCACCCACTCAAAGTGTCGGCACATTATCGTCTTCTTTCTGTAAAGTAAACAATTTATGAGCTCCGGTGAATGCTAGCACTTGTTCGAGGTGAGGTGGTATCTGGACGACAAAAGTCTTAACTTGAATGATACTCAGAAAATAAGCACCACATAGCGAAAAGCCTCCTCTAAATGACCTAATAAACGAAATTATTTAGAGAATGCATCTGTAAGTCAGTTAACACTGAGGCACTGCTTTGATTTAATTCGATTCGAATCATATCATTAAAATTAAAATGTGGAAATGAAAGCAAAATCATAAACCTGGAAATAAAAATTGGATAGAGTAGCAATCGCTAATCCTAGGTTTTACTTCAAGCTCATGATACAGGCTGTGTATTTAAAGGAGAATCCTGAAAAAGCCCAAAAGTTGGTCATTTTTAACTAACACCTCGGTAGCGTAGGAATTTTGTGCCAGGCACTAGAGAACACTAAACAAACATTTTACACCAAATTTTCAGTGTTTTTGACACTGCCTTGGGTTAATTGGAGTTGGAAACTTGACAGCTAGCTCTTCGCGAAACAATATAGACAGTGATGACAGAATTCCACTGTCAGAGGCGCCCGAATAAGCAATACTTATTGACACGGAGCTCGGGCAAATACTAATCTTTCTCACTCACCCTCCTCTCATATATGCTACTGGTGATTCCTATAAAACCTGGCCCAATGTCACAGGCATCAGGGATGAGTTTTAACTGCTAAATGTGAAATTCAAAACGCTAATCATCAAACAGACTGTCGTGGTTGGTTACCCACATGAACAGGCGATAAAAGTCCCAACAGAGGAATAGGTAACAACCGGTGTTCAAACGGTCACTCTTTCTGTTTTGGGGAGACCCATTTATATGGGTATTTTCAAGGGGACACTAAGGAAAGAGCTCTAGCTGATATTTTAATGAAAGTTATCTTTTGAAGGAAATTAAATCTAAAGAATGTTTGCCAATTTAGTAAAAAAACCCACTCTTGACGTTTAGAATAATCTTAATTAAGTCTTCATGGACCACCCTGTTTATTCCTGTGATTTTTGTCAGCAGTAATTTAATTTGGGTGTGAAGGTCAGCATAAATAAAAATTAACAAATAGTGTCATGCCTTAGGAGAGCAACTAATACCTTGTGTCTTAGCATTAGTTTAAGTTCTTTTTTAATCAAAATCTTTGAAATTTTAGGTATATGTAGCTTTATTAATCATGAAGCAGAGACGTGGGTGAACGAGATATTGGGGATGTTTTCTTAAATTTTGTTGTAAGATTCAAAAAGTCCGTTCTTCATGAAGTCGCAAATGCTAACATTTCCGGTTAATGCATTCAAATAAGTCTATTGATGCCTTTGAAAATAACTTGCTGATTGTTTTAGTGCAATTAGGTAACTAGAAAGTCAAGTACTGTTGAATCACAAAGTATTCGTTCAGCTCGCATGTGAAACTATTACCGAAACAACAGTTGCTAAAAAATGAATTTGTTCCGTGCAATGATTCTACCTCCTCAGTTTGCACGCCTAGAGCCCTGTGCTGCTCACTTACCCATCTGAGAAGTGTTAGAGTTTTGGTCCCACTGGGTTTGCATTGCATCCCAGGGGGCCAGGAGCAGACAACAGCCTCCTTGCACACCGCATGTCGAATCCATCGAGGCCAGTACCGATTGCCATTGTCCCGCCACACATACTGCACTGGACAGTCGGCGCGTTGAACCAACCACTTCCTGAGTATGGCCGACTCTTTCTCACTCAACGCTATCTCCTGATGCTTCGCACCGGAGACATCATCGAAAACACTGAAATTTATTGCTTCAGCTTGCCGTATAAGGCTCTGTTTGGATGACGATGGTGGGTATCCCGTCGTTTCGTTCCCGGGCGGTCGAGGTTCTACCGACATCCAAGCATCGTCATAGTCGGCACCCAAAATCACCCGTAATTTGGCCACGGTCCCACGACTGAGATCAGGCTGGAGGTACGAAATAGCTGCACTGTTAATTTTTTCGCCATGGAAGCTGCTGATATCAATTCTCGATGGGTAAGCATTCAGCATAGAAGTGTGAAGTCGTAGAGCTGTTGGATCATCGTAGGCGGACACCGAGCGTGTGCCAACTGTTCCGTGTGGACGGTCAGTGCTGGACTTGGCTGCGGCCACGGCGGCTTCCTGTTGGTTTAGAATGGAACCAACACTAACGCTGACTTTGCGGGAGTAATCAGCATTTTTAGGTATAAGATGTGGTCCTGCTCCCCCAATACTTGTCGTCACTATAGATAAACCAGGATGGGCAGAGGGTTTTCCAAAGCCTAATGAAACCAACCAAGATAGGACAAGGAAGGAACTCATCTCCATTCTTACTTCATTAATGCAGCCCTAATGCGTTACCCATCCAATATAAACCTTGTTACAGGTGCGTGCATGTGTGCACGTGCACCAATCGGTAGCAAGCATTTCCATTGCGCGGGATTTCAACCACACAGTAGTTGGTATGCAACAAACAGGTCCGTTAAGATTAGTTAGCCTATGCGGAATACTAAACAAATGAACTGAAATCCCTCAAAACACGTGATTTCATATTGTCACAGTGTTTTATCAAGTCGTCTTGGCTGCCATCAAACTTATGGCATTGTTCTAGTAAATACATAAGTGCGTCATATACTTCAAGGTTAAAGGTAGCAACACTCAGATTTTGATCTCGTCTGGCATAAAAAAATAGTAGTCATAGAATATGTGCTCTTTACTGATTATAATTTCCTCTCCTCTCAATGAAGTGTGAAACAAGTTGCCCATATAAATAGCAAGGGTCAAAACTCCTGACAGTATATAATGTAGTCCAATTAAAATACAATAAAGTATTAAATTTTAATGTAACCAAACCCTAAGCGTCCATAGATTGCTGTTGGATAACGTTTAAATCAATTGTAATGCAAAAAATTACAAAACTGTGCCGTTGATTTTACAGACAAATTGCCATTTACAGTTATTCAAATATAACTTAAATTTAACCCATTATTGTAGATTGTAATGTAGTACTTATGTTCTTTAAAGGTTATATGCAGGCGATAGGCAGGAGGACAATTTTAAACATCGTCGTAGACAAACACAGTCGCTCCTCTGGCACCGAGACGTCCTCGTCGTTGAGACCTCGGCTCCGCTAACACACCTCCTTCCTCTGCCTCTAAAAAAATCTCTAGAGACCACCAATCTTCTCATAGTGGGGCTGGTAGGAGACAACAATCCTCCACACTGGTGGCAGCGTTGGCGCGCCATTCCCACTTCAAAGAAGGAATTCACTATGGAGACTGCATGAAAACCGTTAGGTTCTACATCAGCTTTTATCCACGGCAGCTGAGGATCCCGCTCATCCTCTACGCTCTTCCACAGCAGCTACTCGTGGCGGAGAGAGATGCGGAGATTCCTGCTGACTCCGACATTGACCAAGGCTGCCAAACTCTAGCTCAACTCGTCAATGACCAACGAGAACAGTCGCTCACTACAGATTGCCTCCACCCTGAGCAATATTCCCCGACAACACTTACAAATGTCCTTTAGTAGACATGAGAAATACTTCCACAAGCACAGTCCACCCAACATCTACCAGGATGCAGATCTCGTCCAAATATGCAGACCCACTGCCGCACGCGAAACGCATTCCAAATTGTACCAGCCTTGGCATTGAGACTCCTTCCGTGTAGAGGAGATTCTCTCACAGATGAACTACCTCGTGTGGAATACGGAACTGCGCACCCAGCCAACAACCGTCCATGCAGAGATGCCCCGTCTGTCGGTCGGTTACGAGGATGAAGTCTACGCAATTGTAGAAGAAAGAAGACCACTCGACGGCACAATTGAGGGCAGTCAAGTGGAGTAGCACCGGAGACGGCGCTCAAAGGACGGGTGGGCTGTGCAATACTCATGTTCCTTTAATGTCCTTTGGAAACGAGAGGCGGGAGGACAATTTTGAACCTGGTCGTGGACCATGCCGGCCGCTCTACAGGATCCGGGATGTCCTCGTCGTAGAATCCTCAGCTCCGCTACCACATCTCCTTTCCGTGGCTTTTGTAAAAGGCGTGGAGAAACAGCCAACCTTCTCATAGCAGGTCTGGTAGAAGGGAGGAGGAGGAGGAGGAAAGGAAAGAGTCCTCCACAGTACATTAAATCACTTATGCCTTCTTAGTGACACCGTTTATTTAACGGATTTCGTGTAGCAATTTATTTACCACGCATGTTTCTTATGCATTTATTATGTCGTGGGGATACTTTGGAGGTTGTCCGAATTCGAATCCGAATTCGTTCACTAGGACTGGTAGACGAAATCGCAACTACACGATTCAAGGTTATGGAGAGCCGCATTAATGCCAGTCTTAACTGCTAAACTGTACGCACATTGGAATTAACATTTTAACCTCCTTGTAAAAAAAATTGGGCAAAAGTGGGCAACATTTTTATGTACCTTTGTGAGGGTAAAGTAAAACGATGGGTCTTGGGATCTTTATACAACCTATATTCATGAGTAGAAATTGTGGCGCCACAATGAGAATTTTTATTATGCTTTCGTGCACATTTGTAGTGAATTATGAACTGGCAAATAGGTGTGGTTTTTTTTATTCCAAAATTTTACAGAGCAAAAATGCCCCAAATTGGGGAGGTAATACACAAACAATTTTAAACATAAAATACTAACGCTGGCCTTGGCGTGTGGGCTTGATTTTAATCCGGACAGTGTTTCACCCTCATTTTCCCAAGTAATTTTAACACACTTTGCCTAAAAATCAGCAAAGTGGCACAAATTTATTTAATAACTCACGATTACAGTGGCGCCTTAAATGCTTGCAAAAGGCATTCAAAGTAGTGCCCATCTTTGCTACCCACCGGATGTGAAAAAAAAAATACATGGTCCTGGAAAAAATCCCTCTTGCATTTATCCGAACTCAAGGAAGTTATTTGATAAAACCGTATGTGAATTTTAGTCCCATTTCTTAAACGACCCACCGGTGGCCTACTTATTTCCTGCTTTCCAACGAACCTTTAAGCACTGGTTGATGAATAGTTAAGGACCAAGAAGTGGTTAAAAGAAAAATCAGAGGACTGTCGTTTGAGAGAAGGTATTGCCTTCTTTTAAGGCAAACCATTGGTGTGCATACTCACCTCCAGAATGCGACTCGGGTTTGTCGATGCTGCCTTATAGGAGTAGCAGTTCCTTGGAAGGGATCTAAGGTCAGCTGTCCATCTACCTTTCAGTTGAATGTCACTCACACAACCGTACCGCCATCCGGGTGGGGGTTCTGTGGGTCTTCCAACTAAGGAGACTGGGTCTAGACCCAGGATACATATGTCTCACTACGCATCAAATTGGAGAGACAATGCACAAACAATGTTGAATATAAAAATATTAACACTCGCCTTGGTGTCTTGGCTTGATTTTAATCCGGACGGTGTACCACTCTCAAATTCCTAAGTAATTTGTGAAGCTATTTGTTTGAAAAATCAGCAAGATAACACAAATTTATTCATTTTATTTCTGGCAAAACATTGTGAGCCCTAATAACTCACTGTTACAGTACTGCCTTGGGAGAATGCAAAAGGTAATAAAAGTAGCGCCCATCTCTGCCACCCATCGGATGCAAAAAAAAGTAATTTCGTACTGAGAATCTCTACTGCATTTATCCGAACCCAGCAAAAGTTGCTTGATGAGTCCGTGTTTGCCGACAAACTACTGATGGGATCAAAGCCTACCAATTATTAAAATTGTGGTTATGCAGCATTAAAGTAAGTTAAGGATTGAAAAATAAAATAACCTGTGTTATAAGCAAATCTAAAAATCTCTAGAAGCCAAAAAAAATTGCCAGAGCCACTTACAGTAGGCGGATATCTTCCCACTATAGATGTTGGTTAAGGCAGTCGACAAAGGCTTCATTTATTAAAAGTGTTTCATAGTACTCAGTCTAAAATTAAGTTACACAATTTCATTGACTGTTTCGAGGCCCTTAAGCACTGGTTGATGAATAGTTTTCTCTCAAAAGGACCAAGAACTTGTGAAAAGAGAATCAGAAGGACATTTGATTTACAATGTTTCAAACCACCTCCTTTTGAGACAATAGCTTTCCTTTTTATTAAGGCAAACTATACTCACTTTCGGAATGAGACTCGTGTATTTTTGATGCTTCCTTATAGGAGTAGCACTTCTGTGCGGGGGAGGAGGGGGGGGGGAGGAGGCGTCTAAGGTCAGCTGTCCATCGACCTTTCGGTTGAATGTCACTCACACCACCGTAACGCCAAACCGGTAGAGGGTTTTATGGACGTTCCAACTGAGGACACTGGGCCTAGACCCATTACGCCATTTCCTTTGATCTCCTGTCGTCTGGCTGCCTGCCACACCGACGGTGAGCATGCACACAGTGCGGTGCGTGCTTTTGTGTACGTCTGTACAGGAATGCCAGCGTTTTTGATCTGCGCCGGTGGCAGAAGCGGTATTTTGACGCTTTTGGGGTTGATTTAAACTGACCTCATTAGGCTCCTCCGTTAGCCCACCTCGTGTGCTTGCTCGAATGTCACAGCTCTTCCGGGTGTATTTTTGAAACGCACTTTTTAACGGTTCTTTTTACCCCTGGTTTGTTTTAACAGTGTGCAGATAAATGTTTAGAAATTTGCTAAATATGTTTTAAAAAAATCTGATTGACATTTTTACAGAAAGAGATTAAAATACAAGCAGCCAAATAGCAGATGATGTGGTGTAACTCTTTGAAATGTTTTAAAAATTCATGGGTATTTGTAAAACACCGCTGCTTGCATACATTGTAGAATCAACTAAAGCGGCTGTAGCCTCCTGAGACTTCCCTTAAGGTAAAAGAAGGCATAGTACCAGGGCAGAATATACATTCTGGAAACAGAGGGCTTGGGGACTACTGGGATGGCCCGGAGACCAGCCAACTGGCTAGTACAATATAGCCACCCAAGTTACCGAAAGCCGCAGTCCAAACAGGCAAAGTATTACATAGCCCCTCTCTTCCTTCGAGCGTCATCCCCGACGCGCCCCTTGGTTAACCTCCCACGTCAGCCATCACAACGCACTCAGTGCTGGAGTCATCCACGTGCCAACCATGCCAGTCATCGAGAGTCGAGAGCATGTGTTCTTGCATTGCCAGGAATTCCGCCCAGCACCCGGTAAAGCAAAGGCGTATTCCTAAAAATTCTCCTCTCTCACCACAATGTGTTCCAAAGATAGATGGAGATACGAATCCAAGTTTTTGAATGGATTGAGACACACACAACGCATATTGTGATTCCAGACTTTTGATGCTGTGGAATAAACCCGATGGCGAATGGGGCAATCGTGCAAAGCATTAAACGATGCTATCGAATGGCGTCCTGCACATTCTACATCTGTAGACACGCATTCTGACGAAGGGAGGCGAGTTGCCTGAGAACTTGAGAGAGAGCTTATCGAGGTTGCTTGACCACAACGTCGCTTATTCCTCTTGGCAGTTCCACTGGACTTGGAGTTCACGGCCAGCGTCGTTTTAGCTATTAATAGCTTTCTTGCAGAACACGCGGGTGAGGAGAGGTGCCGAAGATGGACGTCGATCTCGGCCCTTCTATAATGGGATGTCAGAGATTTCCGTATTTGTCGCACATGCACTTCTTTCACATTGCTACAGTTCGTCCCAAACGGTATAGTTTAGGATAGAAATCCATCAAAGTCGGGTCCGCCTTCCGCTGCTGCCAATGTAGGGTACCGATACTTCCTTTAAGGTAAAAGAAGGTATATTACCAGGGCAGAATGCATATTCCGGAATTAGAGGAATTAGGGCTGCTGACATGGGCCGGAGCCTAGCCAACCGGCTAGTACAATATAGCCATTTAGGTGACCAAAACCGAAACCGGCAGTCCGAACAAACAAAGTACTGCATTGTCTGCCTCCAAGTTCTCCTAGGTACACTCAGCCCTGTTTCCTTTGTATTTTGTAACCTCATAAAATGTCAGGTATAGTCGATTTAATTAAAGCTGTAGGGACTTATAACGTGCCCAGATTTTTTTTGGAAACGCTTCAAAAACTGTTTCTGATGATGTATCACCTAAATGCAGATGCTTAACTTTTAGAAGTACCATCTAGTCGAGGAATCCAAAGATGTGCCTATCATTTTAACGTTAATTCGAACGTGAGTGAGTATTTAAAGCATTTATATGCGCGAGCATCAAACGAGCTGGTTGTAGAAGCTGGGCGTTTGAGTGTCATCCATAGACACATGGAAATAGACCTCTTACTATGAAACAAATCGTTTACAAGTGTTTTCTGATTTGTAACAGGTCGAAGTTGGAAATGTATAAACATTATGTAGCACCACGACACTTTTTTTGAAGCCAAAAGAAGACATAATGCTAGGGCAGAATAAATATGTTCAGCAAACAGAGGGATCGAGGCTGCTGGCACGGCCCGGAGGCCAGCCCACCCGGTTAGGGCAGTATGGCCACCCAGGTGATCGCCATCGAAACTGACGGTCCGAACACACAATGTATTACACATTAAGTGTGCTAATACTTCATTGGTCTTCGAACCTACCTATTTCCTTGGAAACACGTCATGGCTACCAAACGATTATAAGTGAGATGGGTCTATCCAATGCAATTAAAACACCTACAAAATCCTTTCCAAAAGTCCACGTTACGTAACGATGCAGAGATGTCGCATCGCCATCCTATTTCCTCTGGATAGGTAAAAATAAGGTGTAAAACAGCAATCGAGATGGCTACATTTCGTTGCTGCTAAGACCAAATTCGGTTTGTAGAATTGAACTTCACGGCTAGCTTGTTCCTCTGGTGAATAAGTTTGTTCATTCATAATGACAATCATATTGATAGCAAATAATTGATGTAATAGGTATAACACTTTTTTATTCTGATAGCCGGTAAAAGTTTTGCTCACTTAGGTGTCCCTATTGCCCTAGCCGGGTGAGCTGGCCTCTGGGCCATGCCAGCAGACTCACTCCCTCTGCTTGCTGAATATATGCATTCTGCTATAGTTCTATGCCTTCTTTTGCCTTTAAGGAAGTCTTGTACCGCTGCATTGGTGGCAGAGGAAAGTGGACACCACTTTAGTGCATTTTTATTCCGATCTATGCCGATTGTGACAATCTGTAGAGGTGCAGAAATGGGCATGTGCCATGGATGGGAGAATATCTGTTATCCCATAACAGAAGGGCTAAATACGACGTCCGCCTTCGTCATCTATTCCATCTCCGTGGTCTGCAGAAAAACTAATAACTGCTGAAGCGACACTAGCCGCGAACTATCTGAAATATTTCGTTGTGGAGATTTCACTAACATACCCGATTAAGGAGACCGATGTACTAACGTTTCCCTATGGATATACTAAAGGTCGATAGAATCACAAACTCCGAATTTATATTACAAACCGAACGAGACTCCAAGTGTATCTTCTCAGTTGCGCTCGAATTTTGATGATTGACGCGGTCAGCTGAGTGTTTGTTCTAACACTGATTACGTTGTGATGGCTTAAGAGGGAGGTTTACAAAGGGGAGCGTCGAGAACGATGTTTAAAAGAAGAGAGGGACTATGTAATGCTTTGTTTGTTTCGACCGTCAATTTTGGTCACTTGGGTGGCCATATTGCTCTAGCCGGGCGAAAATGGCCTCCGGACCATGCCAGCAACTCCATTCCCTCTCAGCTTGCTGGATGTATGTATTCTACCCTAGTATTATGCCTTAGGACGCTAAAATAATCTACGTTTATTGTGTTGGGTGAAAAAGAACAATAAACAGGGTCAGTTCTCCATGTTCAAATCATAAATTCTTGGAACTTGCACGCATTTGAACTTCTGGCAATTACTCATTAAAAGAAAGTGATCGCCCTAAAATAAAAAAGGAAGTGCATAACTTACCAGTGAAATCTAAATTGTTCCTTTGCGCAATATTTGAATTATCTCGTTTCAATATTTTGTTGAGTAGAATGCACAGAAGTATCTGCTTAAATTTTAATTCTCGAAAAAAATAGCAATGATTAAATTTTCACCAGCCTGCCCATAATTTTCCATTAAAAGTAACAAGAGCTTTTAATGGACTTTGACTCACTCAAATTTTCAAATAATCCTTGTTAGTTTATACCTTGTCTGAGTTGGCTTTTCTTGTAAGCAATTTCCTTCCTCTACTTGTGGATGAAATGTTGTGCGTTCTTGTGTATAAAATCTGTCCAGTCTGTTTTAAAATTTAAAACTTGCAGGCGATGACGAGCTTTAAGGGCTCTCGATCAACAACCTCTTCGGCATCCACTTTAAAAATTTTCTCCGTACAAATGTCTGATTAGTGAAAGGGAATATTTCACCCAACTCTCTGGTCGAATCCGTGTGACATTTACTCGCATTTCAAATCGGCTGGCAATAACTCAAGTGGATTTTATCTTACCCAAACTGTCAAGTTTGACATCTGTGACCTCGTTCCTCTGTGGCGTGTTTCACCCACTCCTTCCTTCCCCTCCCCCCTTTCTGCCTCGGTGCACTTTAGCCTACAATCCTCCTGGGTTGTACTTTCTCCCCATGATCAGTGGGCTCACGTTTAAAATACGATTTAGATGCCATCTTTAGGCAACCATTAACGTCTGGGCCCCAAATGTACAGGGAACTAAATACAAGTAATAGAGTTGTACTAATAAATGAAAAGCTGATGTGCATTTTCACGTTCTTTCGGGAATTATTGTCTTCCATTTTTTGTGGGGGAAAGTCTATAATTATATTTTAATAAAACTGCTATACCCATCCGCCGCACTTTTGTTTCTTAAAAAAATCCAAATCTTGGATGTTTGAATGGCATTACTGTAATGCTTTAAAATTTTGTTTAACTTTAAGCTTGATTGAACAGATGCATAAAAACCTTGCGGATTGTGCCTCCGCTTGACGGTATGACCTCCAGGTCAATCCAGTAATCTCCCAGCCTTTATGTACTTCCTTCTGTGCTACTGTGCCTTCTAACCACTTTCAGGAGGACTTGAGGAGCTGAACCACAAATATGGTAACGAATAGTTGAAAACCCAAGAATGGATGAAAAGTTTCCGTTTGCCATGTATGAAACGAAGGAAAAACGTATTTCAAATGAAAACTTCAGATTCGGACAACCTCCAAAGTATCCCCACGACATAATAAATGCATAAGAAACATGCGTGGTAAATAAATTGCTACACGAAATCCGTTAAATAAACGGTGTCACTAAGAAGGCATAAGTGATTTAATGTACTGTGGAGGACTCTTTCCTTTCCTCCTCCTCTTCCTCCCTTCTACCAGACCTGCTATGAGAAGGTTGGCTGTTTCTCCACGCCTTTTACAAAAGCCACGGAAAGGAGATGTGGTAGCGGAGCTGAGGATTCTACGACGAGGACATCCCGGATCCTGTAGAGCGGCCGGCATGGTCCACGACCAGGTTCAAAATTGTCCTCCCGCCTCTCGTTTCCAAAGGACATTAAAGGAACATGAGTATTGCACAGCCCACCCGTCCTTTGAGCGCCGTCTCCGGTGCTGCTCCACTTGACTGCCCTCAATTGTGCCGTCGAGTGGTCTTCTTTCTTCTACAATTGCGTAGACTTCATCCTCGTAACCGACCGACAGACGGGGCATCTCTGCATGGACGGTTGTTGGCTGGGTGCGCAGTTCCGTATTCCACACGAGGTAGTTCATCTGTGAGAGAATCTCCTCTACACGGAAGGAGTCTCAATGCCAAGGCTGGTACAATTTGGAATGCGTTTCGCGTGCGGCAGTGGGTCTGCATATTTGGACGAGATCTGCATCCTGGTAGATGTTGGGTGGACTGTGCTTGTGGAAGTATTTCTCATGTCTACTAAAGGACATTTGTAAGTGTTGTCGGGGAATATTGCTCAGGGTGGAGGCAATCTGTAGTGAGCGACTGTTCTCGTTGGTCATTGACGAGTTGAGCTAGAGTTTGGCAGCCTTGGTCAATGTCGGAGTCAGCAGGAATCTCCGCATCTCTCTCCGCCACGAGTAGCTGCTGTGGAAGAGCGTAGAGGATGAGCGGGATCCTCAGCTGCCGTGGATAAAAGCTGATGTAGAACCTAACGGTTTTCATGCAGTCTCCATAGTGAATTCCTTCTTTGAAGTGGGAATGGCGCGCCAACGCTGCCACCAGTGTGGAGGATTGTTGTCTCCTACCAGCCCCACTATGAGAAGATTGGTGGTCTCTAGAGATTTTTTTAGAGGCAGAGGAAGGAGGTGTGTTAGCGGAGCCGAGGTCTCAACGACGAGGACGTCTCGGTGCCAGGGGAGCGACTGGCATATATATGAACGTAATGGTTTATACAGCGATTCATATTGTGCATTCCTCTCTGCGGCCTTTAAACTTATATCTTTATCATAATAGAGCCATACCCTAAGTTAGCACTAAAATTGAGAACCCAAATTCCTGAGGTGTCGAATAAGTGATCAAATTGAGGCGAATGTAGGCAGACTACTGCTTGCAAATCGGAACTCAAAGTTAAGCAAAATCTGTAAACCCTGCAGGAACGTATTATTATTTGGGGAAGGGAAGTGGAGAATGTTTAGAAGATGGCGCACATTTCCTATCGCCTCTGAGAGCAGAGAGTTTATTTGCACTGTGTAATCGTGACATTTTGCCTGCAGCATTCCTTAGTCGTGGTCTTGGAGGTGCCCACAAAAACACAAACCACCATCAGGTGGAAGCATTGCACAGTTGGTATTAGCTCCTGGTGATCAACTAATTGAATCAACCAGGGGAAAACTTACGAGTGGCTATGGAAGGGAATAGCGTAGTGGAATAGAATGGTGCTAATTTTTCCTTTTAACTATTTTTGCTCTACCGTGCAATTCGTGAGAGAAAGGGAGGTGCTAGGTTTAGAGAAAAGTTAACACCAAAGACTCTGCGGCCATTTTAGGTTCAACACGTGTTTACGACCACAGGCAGTTGTTTTTCAGCTATAAAATTATTGCAGCTATATTATGCGTGAGAATTGCAGTCACATTGGAGTGTATTCACTCTGAGCCGAAAACACTGCATTGTGTGAGGGTGAATAGAAGCCAAATTCGTTTACCCTTCTCGGTTAGTTCAAAGTAATTTGGCTACCAATGAGAATCGAGGAAAATAAAGACATGTCTACTGGAGAGCAATATACAACAAGCTTTTTTCGCCTGTTATACAATTGATTTAAATAAATAAAACCAACTGAAAAAAGCAAGTTATTTGCAATGAGCAAAATTAATGTTGATGAACTTTGGTGACTTATTTATGCATGTTAATTAACTTCTTATCAGAGCTATACGGATCAAGAGTTTTTAATGGATAGGGCAATAGTTAAAAATTGCTACGCTGATAAAATTGTAATCTATACCACAATCTTCCCAGAATTTGTACTTGATTCTTACAAAATACTGCACTTCAAAACATTTACAAAAAAACCAACCATGGACAAATTTTTGCGTCGAACGAATTTGGAACATTGAGTTTATTATTTATAGCTATTTAATTTGTGCGTTTTGATCATGATTATTTTTTCCGATTTTATCCCCACTTTAACTTTTGACTTGAAATGTTTACTTAAACTTTGTTAGTAGGGTGTTCTGGATCAACAACCTTCCACATTCAATCACCGGACACAAATAATTCCAAACGCAGAAACTACTGTGTAATTTAACGATATCATAATTTACATGGCTAGCTTGTATAATTTCATTGCACTTAAAAGGCCTTTTGAATAGAGGTATCCGCCTCAGTTATAGCTTGACCACATGGGTACTTCATTCCTTTTGGGGTAGAGTCGGTGATTAGGTAGCGTGGGATTCCGGTCGTTTCTTTTATGTTAGCAGACGAGTGCTCCATAAAGTTCTTTAAAAAATTGCGTTTTTGAGAAATGGTATGGTTTACTTAGTTGTAGAAAATGTAAGAAATGCATTTGAACTTCTAACGTGCTTCTAGGCGGCAAATACTGGTCAGAGCAAAATTTTATTTGTGCTTTATTTGTAATGTAAGGGTTAGGTTTGGCTAGTTGTTGCGAGAACTAGCGATTCTACTACTGTCTTTAGACAATAATATCTTTTCGCTAAGTAGTGAAAGGTGTCTTTTCATTCCGCATGAGGTTGGATATACTCATTCAATAGATCGTGATGACTGCATGCATTTAAAATGCTGTAAAATACAAAGCAAACTTTTGGGCACTGTGCAATCTAAAATAAACTTAATTCATTTGAAATTTTGGGATTTAGTAGATATTTTAAGCACGCGATCCGGCTGGATTTTGAGCAGCTTTTTATCGATGCGCACGCAGCTGATTTTATTCAACGGCATGGAAATTTCAGTCTCCGCTGGCTTTGCTTCTTCATGCAGTATAGTCTTCGGATCAAGCTGGTAACCTCCTAGCCTTTTCCGTACATTATCCATGACTGATCTTCCATATCATCATGCTTTTTGCTACTTCAGTGACCTAGTATTATGCGCTATTTTGCCTTCAAGGAAGTCTTGAGATGCTGCAATGTGGCAGCTGAAAGTGGATTTCACTTCTATGGAGTTCAATCTCGATCTATACCGCTTGTGATAATCTCCGGTTGTGCGAAAGAAGTGCATGCGCTACGGATGCTAGTGTTATGCATGTATGTGTGTATACATACATTCTTCGAAGGGGGACAGGGAACGGGTTATCGTCATGGTCTGACAAAGTTAATGTGGACATCCAAGTGACCGTAAACGAAGCCGGCAGTCAAACAAACAATTATTTACAAACACTCTTACACAAAGTGTCTTCTGAAAACCTTTTCAAAGAAGGCGATCGCAGTTGGAAATGCCGATTCATAATCTTGATTTACACTTTTAAGGATGGTATGGAAATATGGGTTAAAAATACCTTAGACGCCATACTCAAAGCTCGAATTTTAGGACATGGTACTGGTTAGAAATTAGGTACATGACGATTTAAAGTCTGTTTGACATTTCCTAGATTGAGCCAGGTTAAAGGGACCATCTTGTGAAACTACTCTGTTTACATAACTTTTAAAACATTGTTATGTCCGTAAATTTGAGAGGAAATTTGCACTAGTCGATGCACTTTGTTTTAACCTTTTTACTACTATTTTAAGAATATAGGAATCTATTTTAGGGGTCCGAAGACAAAATGATTAGTTGCTTTTTTTTAAGTGATTTATAAACAGCATTCGTTAATGTTTGTTTGAGTAAGCCTAGTAATGTCCATTTCAATTTAATACAATTTGTCGCGTGGTTTGTTTGCTGTTTGCAGGAGCCGTCCTTCAGCTGCATTATGTGCCGACCTTCGGGATTAGACGATTGGGTCTCACTAAACATAGCCTTAGTAGAAGCTACAATAGGTGATTTTCTTCCCCTCTTGTTGAAATTTTTATTGCATTCTTTTCACACTTTCACCAAACCTGCCCCTTATTTTACCCCTCTTAATGCACGTACTTTTTAATATAGAAGAATTCTTAAATACACCACTACCGTCGGATGCGTCGCAACCTTCAGACTCTACTAATCATGTGTTGCATTCTACTGATCCTACCAAAACGAACTCATCCCTTGAAAACGGGGCGTCATTGATGGATACGTCTGGTTCATTTAAATGGTCCGGCAACCCTTTATTACTGACACCGACAAATGTCATCCCAAAATCTCCCACTTCAACGTCTTAATCACCCATCCCAGGTAAATCCATCTTCCATCCCCAATCCAATAAATGAAATCTTTTATATTTTTCTGTGTATTTCTTTGCCGTTTTGAAACATTTTGTCCCTAACAAATGAGATGATAATGGTTTTATTCTGCCTCTTGCCTTACTAAGGGGATAAATGGCAGGGTTACATTTCCTGCATAGCCTTTAACTCGATTGTAATCTTCAATCTGCGAATTTTCACGCTGAGATCCTAACCTAATTCGGGTTGAGCATATCCTATGGGCAGAAGTTTTCAGGTCATGTAGGCCCGTGACCTCGGTCCCCCCTACGACCATCAATAACGCTGTTAAATGGCCTCGTTGGCACCTTCGTTACTAGCACAATGTTAATGGTTTGAAAATTAGAATTGTGGCAATAAATTAACACACTTTTGGGTGATTCCTTGGAGCCTGATCACAAGCTTAATTTCTCCCACGAATGTAGTTTGCAGCAGTGGTCGTCAGGGTAGCGTGTAGCAATCTATGCATGTAATTTTGTGCTGAGAACACCAAAAACCGAGTAGTGCTAATGGTTTTGATGACTGTCCAAATCACTTGATTGGATAGCACATTATGGTCTAACTCAATGTGAGGATGGTCATTTACCTTGTCTTGGGATTTAGGTGCCTGAGTAAATCACTGGTTTAAAAACATTGGTGGATGCAAGGGATTATTCAAGAGATTTGATGGTACTAAACTTGATTTGAATGGCAGCTAAATTATAAGTCTCAGGACAGGAAGTTCATTTCCTCGGTGAGAATAGTAAAAGCTGTCAATTTTTAATGCTTGTAGCTATTCAAGCATTAAAGTCTTACTTGACGGTTGGCCAACCCATTTCACTGGCAAGCTCAAACAATTGGCGTCTAATTTTACCAACCATTATGTGATATATTTAATGATGCTCATAACAGCTGTTTTTCGGTCTGTTTTGGTACTTATCTTGAGACTACGGATGTTGTTTCACCTTGATTATACACACGGTGAATCAGGTTTTATTTATTTGAATGACAAAAGGCACCAATTATCTATACTTCATGACACATTCGTAACTAGATAAGCATTCAGAACTCCCAATCTGGTCTGCATAATTATTCATTCCACTTAGCACAATCCTGCCTGCCCACTTTTACCAATTCTTCTTAATATAAAGAACCCAGTCGCTTAAAGTGACAGCACTTTTCATTGTTTTATAAAGCTAATTGCTTGTGTCGATGAATTGACCGCAATTCGAAACAACAAATCTTTCGTCATCATCTTTACCGCCTTGTAATCCACCGGCGGATGACTAATCCATCCCAAAAACGACAACTCTGAGTTCCCTCGGAGGTCACTGGTGAGCTGAGCAATAAACACGTGACATAAACGCGTTAGCGCTGCGTCCGTGCTGTTAAGACTGTATCGAGATTCTACCGTATATAACTGGACATCCCAAGGATAATAAAATAATCCACTAACAATAGGCGCGATTACAGAGACTCGTTTTGCTGTGGGTCATGCCTTAAGTCCTATTTTTCCTTAAAAAGGGGTCATGACGCATGCATAGAGGAGGGGTTTGTTTATGCTACCTTCAAATAAATCTTCATGACCTATAAGGTCACATTTTCCTCCTTTTTGACTATGCCGCAACTTGAATAGTGTCGTCTTTACCACATGGAATATTATTTGTGAACGAGATGTCTAAGGCACTCAAATTACACATGCTTGACTGATATAATGTATAATGACTATGACCCATACGTTCTGGACCAACACACTTACTGTCTCGGCGGCGAAATTTGATGCTGCACCACTGAGCCACTAGTGGTTTAATGAAGTTTTTTAGATAAGTTTGCCCTATGTTTGTCTCTATACCAGCCTACAAAAATTTGGATGGAAATGTCCCTTAAGTTCATGCCCGGAAAAGTACGGAGTTGTATACATTTAGACGGGTGATCTGATTGGATCTGTTCGAATTAATAAACGGGTTGACTAGCGTTTAGACAGAAAAGTCGTCGAGTTGAGTTTGTGCTGTACTGTTCAAAATTGGCCTTTTTTTGTTACTATGGAGAGATATATAGGGGCTGTGGATTGTAACAGCAAAAACAGTGGTAACCTAGATGATACGAGCCATAGGCTTGGTATGCTTTCAATCGATCTCACCTCCAATGAATATCCGGCTGCTACGAGCCAATTTGCCGAATCGTTGAAAGGAAATCTCTGGTAGTTTAGATCAGCCAACTGAGCTGTTTTAATCAGAGACTGAAAGAATGCTTCCATTTGTGTTTAGCCTTACAAATTTTAACTTTAAAGCTCCCAACTTCAATTAGTTGTCCCTGTAGCGTCCCAGGCCTTCCTTGGAAGCAAAAGAAGACAAAGACATTACCCGGCTAGGGTAATATGGCCACCCAAATGACCGAAATCGAAACTGGCTGCCAGGACAAACAAAGTATTACATAGCTCTCCTCTTGTTTCTAGCGTCGTTCTCGACGCCCCCTTGGTGGCAGATCGCCTGCGTCAGCCATCACAACGCAATCAGTGCTGCAACAAACACTCATGAGTTAGCCGTGCCAGTCAGCAAAATTCTAGCATGATTGAGGAGACGTCACTGGTCCCTCCTGGCAGTTCGACTGAACTTTGAGTTCCGTCCGGTTTAGAAAGAAAATTCGGAGTTAGAGGTTCTGTCGAGCATCGGCGTGTCCATCGGGAAGCGTTGGAACACTGGTCTTCCTAAGCAGGTATGTTAAGGAAATTTCCGCAAAAAATGTCTGCAGAGAGTTCACGGCTAGTGTTGCTTCAGTTATTAATAGCTTTCTTACAGAACACACAGAGATGGTGTAGATGCCGAAGACAGACGTCGGTCTCAGCCCTTCTGTTATGGGCTGTCAGAGATTCTCCTATCCGTATCCCATGCACTTCTTTTACACCCCTACAGATTGTCACAAGCGGTATGGATAGGGATAGAAATGCCTTAAAGTCGGATCCGTTTTCCGCTGCCACCAAAGTAGCATCCTGAGGCTTCCTTGAAGACAAAAGCAGGCATAACACTAGAGCAGAAATAAAGGGGCTGCTGGGATGGTCCGGATGCCAGCTCACCCGGCCAGGTCAAAATGGACACCCAAGTCCGAAACCGAAACCAAAACTGGCAGGCAGAACAAATAAAGTATTACAGTCGCTTGTTGTTATATTTACTAGAATGCTTCACCTTTAATTATATTAAATCTGATGAATGTATCACCAAACATTGAAGATTTATCTTATCCTGCAGAGTTGTGTCAAGGTGAAGAAGTGATTTGGAATTTGGCTTGCAGATTGACGTTTATCCCTTTTAATAAATTGGATTGCCAACCAACTCTAAGAATTTATTAATTTCATAATGAACGGTACTGGGCCGCATGTACTGAAATGCAACTACTTTTGGTTTAGAGGGATCTTTCCTTTCCCCCCTCTTCTCTTCTTCCACCTTTGTTATTAGAATGCAGGATAAGGAATAGTACGGCTCACCTGATCTTGGGGAATGGCACGACGGAGTCCAGCGTGGATATGTCGGGTTTGGCCGCCGGTTGGACGCCTGGGGTGTTAATGTCAGGAGGAGTTCCTGACGCTCCCTGGTTGCAGCCTCTCCCAACTGACTGGAATCGTTGGTTTTCACGGCGTGAAGCTTAACCACGATCTCCAGCTCGGAAGTGAATAGTCACCCAGTTAATCACCCTGCTTGGTGGGGTGCCTCTGAAAGCTCGTTCTTTAGGCGTTGCAGATTCCTAGCGTACTTTGCCTGGCTTTTGGTTCCGGTGGAAGAATTCTCTCGCTAGCGACTGCTCTCGCTGGTCAATGGCAAGTTGAGCCAGCGCCTCGCAGCAACGATTGATGTCGGAGGCAGCAGAGATTTCTGCATCTATTAGCCGTCAAGAATAGCTCCTGCGAAAGAGAGCGGAGGATCAGCGGAATCCTCCCCCACTGGGGATATAAATGAATGTTAAACCTAACGGTTTCTGTCTAGTCTCCCAAGTTCATGCCTCCTCCAAAGTGGGGAGGTCCGCCAATGCTACCACCAGTGTAGCATCCTGAGACTTCCTTGAGGGCAAAAGAAGGCATAATACTAGGTCAGGACGCATATCTTCAACAAACAGAGTAAACGGGGCTGCTGGCATGGCCCGGGGGTCAGCTCCTTCCAGCTAGGGCAATATAGCCACATCAATGACCGAAACCAAAACGGGCAGTTCAGACTACCTGAACAAATTCTTGTTATAGTATAGTATAGCATGGAAATAAAAAGGACATTTACGTTGATAGTGTAGCGCTTCATGTCTTCTCCGATGTAATAGAATGGCAAATGAGTTGAGGCTACCGATTAGGTCAGGAGGCCAATCTGTTGAAACTTAAGTACCTGCATAATCCAACGTGCAACTAAACCAACAATCGCATCCTGACGTAGTTCATATCTCTTTCAGGTGTCGTCTTCGTCACTCCTCTTGGTCCACATCCTGCACCTTCTATTACAAGGCTTTCGGTGATTAAGACCAACATCCGCAAACAGCTGAGTGAAACTGTCATGACACTTTATTCCCAAGTCACGCATTCACTGAGACCGATTTTGCTCGATCTGAAGTTGCATCCTTTATGGGAACTGTAATAGGAAGATGGAATGCACTGACCTCATCTCTACTACGAGGCCACTTCGTATCCCCGTCGCTGGTGGTAAGACCACTCACCTTTAAGAGGTCATTTGATAATGGATTGGGTTTAAACCTATTTCGTGGGGATAATGTTTCACGTCTGCATGTACTCGCTTCTTTGACCTCACTTAAGTGCTGCCCAAGCATATATCTGTCTGGGATCTAAGCCCCACTCACTGGGATACATGGATTCATTTTCACTATTAAAAGACCTCCTTTGTTTATAGAGGCCAAAATCCCAATTTTTGTGTTTTAAACTCTCGATTTCAAATGCGATTAATTGATGGTCTAAAATGTAGAAAAGCAAATAGAGATAGCCTGGACAAATATCACTTCCAGAAAGAGAATAAGATGGGGCAGTACCACCTTATCTTCCCCTGTAGGAATAGCACCCACCTCTTGTTGATTGCTGGCCACTTTTGACCTTCATGGGGTAAAGAGATCTCACCCGAATTAAATCGACATTGGTAAACAATTGTGCCTGCGGCTCCATAATAATAATAACATAAATGTAGTCTTTAGAAGGCCAAGTGTGGGAAGGAAGAGTGGTTGATTACATGGAATGGGAAATGACGTAACCTCTCGATCCCCTTTGGAGTGGACTTACCCGCCTCACCAAAATCCATCGTCCAGTCAGCAAACAATAGAGAACTTATAGCCCCCGAAGCCTATTTCCACTCTCAATGCGCATGTGTGAAACTCGTCCACTGCCTTTTTTTGTTGATGGAGGGTTAAACAAAAGGTTTTACCAACATTCAGGCTACAAATTGCATCATGGCACATCCGCACAATTGATTTGAATCAGGACCGAATGTAGCTTTCAATACATCACGAACGGCATTCCAACGCCCCAGAGAACCAGCATTCTAGCAGTGATGGTCACTCGCACCCACTCCCCACCTTCGGAACACGGTTTTTCGAGTCTCAATGCCACCCTCCACCCTTTAGCCGACCCATCAACCTTCTGAGGTGGTAAAAGCCGCCTACTACTACGTCCAGATGATTATGGCAGTCTACCTCTACTCTATGGACTACAAAGTGGTTTCAACAGGCCACTTTGTCCGAGAAACGGAGGCTAGCACCTGCTTCTTCCGATGCCAACAGCCGGGCAGTCTGGTCAAAGTGATGGGAAACTTGTTGGGTGCACCGGCCCAGAACTTCAAAAGTGCTCGACCCATGACGTTTAAGAGTTTTAGATTTTAAACCCCCAAACAGATGCTTGTAGTCGAGCTGGGCGGCTGAAATCCACTGCACTGTATGAATTTCACCCAAAAATTGATCTCAGAATTGGTGGAGGAGCTGCGGAAGGTAAGACACAAATTAATTTTTCCTACCCTCTTTTCAAATTTCATAAACTAATTCAATCTCCTTGCTGATTGGTGCATATTTTTTTGCCTTTATATGGTAAAGAGGTCTCACCCGGGTTAAATTGACATTTTTAAGCAATCGTGCTTGCAATTTATAACAATGATAATGCCATAAGAAATGGCTGACCCTTCATTTGTGTTTCTGCTACCACGAGTCCAAATATTTGTCCGATTAGGTGAATGTTTTCTGTGACTTTGTGATTGGATTAAATGCAAATCGTATGGCAGACATTCCCAAATCCTCCAAGGGTACATCAACCAACAGTTTAACGGTACGAGGGATCAAAATGGTGTAATTAAGGGCATTGATAGGCAGCCATATGGTATAAGCAATTGTATGAACTTTAAAAGTCCTTAGAAGTCACGAAAATATCACCGAAGTTGGCTTTATGGAGGAGATAACGAACTTCTATGGTCACCTGACCTAATCTTAGCAGAGATTTTTCTCACTGGCTCTGGAATGTCTGGCGGTACTTAAACCCAATTCATAAGTGGAGGTGTGGATCATTTACCTTAAGCTATCATTGTGTCACTGTCAATTAACTAATCAACAAACCACAAAAATTTCATCTCAAGTCAGATTCTGTGGTCCACATGCATGGCATGGCCTAGGCTTGGGGAAAGTCATGCTGCAACAACGAATAAAAATTGGTATCCCAATTATTCTTCACTGTGTTTATGACTGTGGAGGATTCCTCCCTTTCCTCCTCTCCCTTTCTACCAGCCCTGCTAATGGGAAGGTTGGTTGTCTCTAGGCATTTTTATTAAAGGTACGGGAAGGGAGTGTGGTAGCAGAGCCGAGGTTTCCACGACGAGGACGTTTCGGTCCACGACCAGGTTAAAATTGTTCTCCTGCCTCTCGCCTACAAAGTACATTTAAAGAACATAAGTATTAAAGTGACAATGGGAATGTAGCGTCCCAAGGCTTCCTTCAAGGCAAAAGAAGGCATATTAACTGGGCAGAGTATGTATTCTGGAAGCAATATGGCCACCCAAGTTACCAAAAGTGACAGTTGGAACAAACAAAATATTACAAGGAATGCCATTTTTCAGTCAGCCTACCCTTTCGTGTAGAAAGCTGGACGTTTTTCCCAGATTGTCCCTAGGATTATTTAACAAACAGTTTTTTTGGCAATTAAATAGTAACAAAAATAGCGGTCAAAATTTTGCACATTTATCACCACAAGAATATCCGTTTATATTCTTCCTTTTTTATTTCACATTGTTCGGTACTGTTATCTACCAACCGAAAAGTTAAGTGGATAAGAAATGTGTCTGAAATTCAAAGCAAACATTGCACCTCCTTTGTCTGTGGGTTTTAATAGTGATTGCTTAACTAAAGCACCACACCGCCATATATCTTGAAAACACTACATTACTGAGTTCAAATACACAAATGGCGTTATTTCCGAATCATGAATATTCTTATGCTAGGCATCAAAATAATAAAGCGTTTAGTACCCACTCCATACTAAAGACTTTATGGATCTCTGTAAAACTTTGTTCTGACTGTCAGTTTCGGTTTTGGGCACTCAGATGGCTATGCTGCCCTAGCCCGATGGGGGCTGACCTCCGGTCCATGCCAACAGCCCCATTCTCTCTATATGTTGAATATGTATATTGTCCTAGTGTTATGCCTTCCTTTGCCGTCAATGAAGTCTTCGGAAGCTACAATGATGACAGCGAAAAGCAGACCCCATCATGATGCTTTCCCATCCTGGTCCATACCGCTTGTGACAAACTGTAGCGGTGCAAAAGCAGTGCATGTGCTACAAATTTGAGATTCTCTGACATCTCCGGACAAAAGGGCTGACAACAACGCCTGCCTTCGACAGCCATCCCAACTTTGTGCTCTGTAAAAAAGGTATTAACAACTGTAGCGACACTAATCTTGAACTGCCCGCAAAAGTTCCATTGTGGAGGTGTCCCTAACATACCTGCTTAAGGAGACCTGCATACTAACGTCTCCCCATGGGTAAGCTGATGCTCGCCAGAACTTCATACCCTGTATTCAGTCTCCAAATCTGACGAAACTCCAAGTTGAGTCGAACCGCCAAGAGGGGTCAGTGACGTGGTCGTCAAGCACCTCCTCAGTTGGGCTCGAATTTCGATGACTGACACGGTTAGCTCGTGCGTGTCTCTTCCTGCATTGATTACGCTGACCAAGAGGAGCGTGGGGTACGACGCTGGAAATAAGAAGGGGGCTACGTAGTACTTTGTCTGTTCTGACGGCCAGTTCTAGTCACTAAGGTGGCCATATTGCCCTAGCCAGGTGGTTTGGCTTCTGGGCTATACTAGCAGCCTTATTCCCTCTGTTTGATGAAAATATGTATTCTATCCCAGTATTATGCCTTCTTTTGCCTTCAAGGAAGTCTTCGGAGCCTACAATTCTACGCTCAAAAAATTTATTGAGGCCATTTTTGAGAATAATGGACTAACTATACGGAGGTGAGTGAACAATATTTAGTACGACAGGTTTGAATTGTTAGCCATTTTGTGGTGTTAAATCAACTATCACACTTGCATCAGTAAACATCAAGTTGAAGTTATTTTTAATTCGTTCAAAAATTTATGCCTACTTTTTGACAAAATTAGGCAGGTCTCTCACCTGCTTGGGCATCAACAATGTCAGGTGTGTAAATATTTAGCAAAGGCAAACAAACGTCCAAAATTGACCATCAAGAAGGTATTGCAGCTCCCCGAGTTTTTGCAGAAGACAAAAATTCATAAATCTATGGCAGAAATTTTACTTCTGGCGCATAGAGGGAGCTGAGGGCTACAAGCATGTTACGGAGTCCAACCTGTCTAGCGGAAGAACAGCGCCTAAGTAATCAAAGCACAGGATTAAACAAATCACTATAATCCCATATGGCTCCCCTCGCCTTTTGAGCGTTATCGCCAGCATACTCAACGGCTGTCAATTTTGGCACTTCCACGGAACTGGGGTTTTAGGTTGTTTTTTGAAGAGTGTATTGAAGAAGGGAGAATGAGTGGGTCATCTTATATTTCCATCGTTATTTGCAAGAAAATTGGTCTCAAAGCAGAGTCATTTAATGGAGGATGGGTTCCAAATAATCTTGAAAGGAAAAGAACTCGCACCTATACATCAGTTTCACTCTGTTGTACTTCTGTGCTATATTTCCTTCTTGATTTTACCAGTCTAGTTTGGACGTGAGGCACGTATATCGTATTATTCGCTTGGTTGTCGCCTCCTTACAGGTGCCGAAGACAGCTCCTTGACGAATTATTTAAGTATTTTGAGGCTAGTGTTAGTTACTAATGACTTTTCTACAGAGCCTTTAGAAGGTTGGCATCATTATCACCTTTTCTGCTGGGGATTGTTAGATTCTCTCTCATCCCTGGCACACACCCATCTTTTGTCACGTTAATGTTAATCATCATCCAGTTTAGTCCATCGATGAGTCAAAATCGTCTATTTATTTATCCTTTAATGTTGCCAAGCCATCCGTGGCGGCCTTACCGATATGATGGAAACATGAAGAAAGCAATATTTTTTGCGTCCCTTAAAAATTGTCACGAGACTTCCTTAAAGAAAAAAGAGCGCATAATGCCTGGGTGGAATGTAGGCACATATGTATTCAGCAAAAAGAGAGAGATTTTGATTGCTGGTATGGCAGGACGAGGATACATATGCACCCAAGCGACCGTAACCGAAACAGGTAAACAAACAGACAAAGTATAAGGGTAGTCAAGAATTGGTTTCCTTGAAAGTACTCAGATCTTGGGAGCTCTGAGCTGCTACCTAATTTTCCCACAGAAAATGAAAACAGGCTGAATGCTAAGGTGAATGAGGAAATTATAACCCTACTGGTGCGAGCCAGTGCATCTGTTATTTTCCGGTATTTCCACTAGAATATCTTGCCAGCGAAGATGTGCAATGCTTATGGTTGGTGTAATACTTTGTTTGTTCGAACTGCCGGTTTCGGTCACTTGGGTGGTCATATTGTACTAGCCGGTTGGCCAGCCTCCGGACCGTGCCAACAGCCACCAAACTCTCCGTTTCCAGAATATATATTCTGGCCCAGTACTATGCCTTCTTTTATCTTAAAGGGAGTCTCGGGACGATACATTGGTGGTAGCGGAAAGCGGACCCGACTTTGATGGATTTTATCCTGCTCCATGCCGATTCCAGCAAACTTTGACGGTGTGAAAGAAGTGCATGTGCTACGGATGGGAGAATCTCTCACATCCCATGACAGAAGTGTCGAGATCGACGTTCATCTTCGGCACCTCCCTCGCCCTCGTGTTCGACAGGGAAGCTATTAACAACTGAAGCGACACTAGCCGTGAACCTTAAGTCCAGTGCAACTGCCAAGGGGAATCAGCGACGTTGTGGTCAAGCATCCTCTGTAAGCTCTCTCTCGCCCATTCTCAGATGTAGAATGTGCAGGACGCCATTCGATAGCATCGTTTCATGCTTTGTACACTTGGATCACGTGCATCCCGTTCCTATGAGGCCCGATTGCCCCATTCGCTCAGAGTTCTACGATACCCTTGCGTTTCTTCCACGGCATCAGAAAAGCCTGGAATCACAACTTATGTTGTGTGTCTCCATTAGTCCAAAATCTTGGATTCGTGCCCCTATCTTCCATTGGGCCGCATTATCGTGGGAGAGGAGGACTAAGATAGGCGCATTTGCTGCACCGATTGCTATGCAGAATTGATGGTACTACAAGAAGACATGCGCTCGAATCTCGATGGCTTGCACGGTTAGCTCGTGGGTGCTTCTCGCAGCACTGATTACGTTGGGATGGCTGACACGGGAGGCTGACCATGGGGAGCGTCGGGGACGACGCTCGAAAGAAGAGAGGGGCTTTGTGATACTTTGTTTGTTCGAACTGCCGGTTTCGGTCACTTAGGTGGCCATATTGTACTGAGCCGGTTGGCCGGCCTTTGGGCCGTGCCAAGAGCCTCCAAGCCCTCTGTTTCCAGAATATATATTCTGCCCCAGTACTATGACTTCTTTTACCTTAAAGGGAGCCTCGGGACGCTACAGTTGGTGAGTCCTTCACGCTGCGCTGGTAAAATGACTAAAGAAGGCCACATAGATACGTAGTTGCTTAATATTTTGCTTAACTTTACTTTTGAGCGGATAAATGGACGCCCGCATTTCACTTGTTCTCTGGGGTAGTAATTATGACTTTACGCGTATTCTTTGGAGGCTTTAGGCTTTGCAGATGAACACTAATCATAACAGATATTGTTTAGTTGTGATTTGCTAACTTTGCTAACACACTGTACTAGTCACTTGACGATACCTTTTTTATCAGCTGCTTTTCCTTATAACCATGCGATAACCGGGCTCTTTTTATTTATAAAATTACAATGATTACTGATTCTTTGCTTAGTATGAGAAAGACTGTTGTCTTTTATGTCTACTAAGGTTGTTACCAAATGCGTTGCTGACCGCCTCAGCAGAGTAGCGCATCAAGCAAATTAGCGAATCAAACTAGAGCGCAGACCGCTTTCTCTATATGTTTCGAAATACTTTCCAGAGTGGGTTTTTATCCATTCTCTTCAGTATTGGTTCCAAACCTCTCCAGATTTGGGATAAAGTGGTACCTTTTGTTGGGTTATGTCCCTTGATGGCACAGTATTCGTTAACTTTCTTTGGTGTCTTAATTCGCGTCGGACGACGCTACTTTTTTAGGTTCGCAATGGGCATATAAAACGCACGACAGATAATGATATTGAATCTTTGGTACTTGAGTTGATCGGAAACAATGTCAGCACAACCTACATCACTTGCCCGGCCGATATGACAAAGAATCTGGGTATCAAATTGCCTATTCTCGTCCTTATCGTCAAAAATATGGAAAGATATTTCACCTTTGAAGTTCAGGTATTTTTTGAGCAATTGTGTTGTTACATCGCTGGAAACTGTCTCTTTTAAAATTGATAAAAGAGAAAAACGGCATAAGGTCGCTTACTCGTACTCTTTCGATCCGTGATTCAAGGGTATAACCTTCTCTGATGGCTTTGTTCTACTGTCATTAAAACGCTAAAGTGGCGAGATGATCTGTGCAATTTTTGATATCATTTGTCTAATGGTGTAGATGGTACGCGTTTCGGTACTGAACAAATGTTGTTCTTCGAATTTTCTAAGGTGAAAGTTGAGTGAAGCCTTTTTCATACCATCAGATCCTCGACGACAAGGGCATAAAGCGACGTTTTCGAGCCAGCAACTTTCAGAGCACAACACGTGTGAAACCCTTCATCTGCACAATGCCATTGCGAATGGAGGAGAAGTGGAATCAGTTGCAGCTGAACCTCGCCGATTTGACCAAACGTGCCTATGGAACAAACTTTGTTGAGGTTCTTCGTGTCCAGGTAAGGCAGAGCGTTCAGGATTTTAGGAAGCTGTAAATTTATTCTGGACTGATGGCCTTGATTTCGTGACTCTTCAGCAGGCTTTTGAGGTTGCATACAGCTGAGTTCAATGTGGGAACTCCGGGAACCTTGAACGAAATAAGTCGGTAACACCTTCCAAAAAGCTTTCACTCTGGCCTCAGGCTCATCGTATTTTTATTAAGCTCAATAAGTGTTCGTTGAATTCCCCTATCTACTGAATATGTGATTGATTTTGATAGCTGCACAAGTTATTACCCCGATACAATGTGTTTCGAATAGAAAGGCATTGAATTAGACAGATTTGAACTGGATTTGAAGCACCGTTTTCGACACACTGTTGTACGAGTAGGTGTCGTTCCTGGTTTTTCTAGGTTCTATTTTGTCCTAGTCTAATGAGTTGGTCAAATTTAATGGGCAATCTTTAGCGTCAAATTGTGCCAGTTATTTCCAATCTGACGTGAACCATACAACGGTTTTGTTGGCTAAGTCGTCACTCCCTAGGTTTTGAATTCTGCTTCATGAATAGTTACAGATTTCAGAACTGAGAACACATTACCCAAAGCATATGTTCTGTCAGTCCTTGTTCTTTCATAATACCTCCTCATTCGAATTTTGAACTTGAGGATATCAACGAAGGTAAAGTTGTTTTGCATTCATTTTTTTCTTTTTGCATGGCTGGAGGTCAAGCAAGTGACTTGGGTCAATCGCATAGTACTTTACTCCAACCAAGTTGAATGATGCGATCGCGTTCCATATTGTTCCCTGTAATCTTTTTGTCGCTATTTGGTTCTCTTATAGGTTCACGCCAACTGTCGATTGCGTCGAATATTCTTCAGTGATCGTTTGTACAAAGAGACCGAACTTCCAGCCGAATTCAAGCTCTACCTGCCGATTACACAGACAAAAACGGACGAATGAAATGTACCCTTTTTCCCCCACCCCATGCCTATACCTTCTCTCTTCAGATGGAACTTTTTTTTATGATTATCGAATTGTTTAGAAGCGTTTGTACAAGGATTTTCGCTGTTGTTTTTGGGAGAAAACGGACTCATCGTGTTACGCGCGTTCTTAGTAGTGGTTGTTCTTTCTTCATTCCTAGTTCACTTTATTTCTAGCTTTATTTTCAAGGGTAGTTTTATTGTCTCGGCTGACAATTTCTATTACACGTTGGTCACCGCTGTTATTAATAGAAAGCAAAAATTGAACTGAGGTTAATCAAATTCGGGCATTAGTGGTACGTCAAGCCTGGAAGCTGTGTGCGGTACCGGAAAGCACCCACTGGTAGTGACTACTACTTATAAAATTCTAGTAGGGAGGTCTAGTGTATTCCCTCTCGTCAACTTGGTGGTACTAGCATCAGCCATTGACCAGTTTCATAAGGAAGTGACAGCACGGGGCAATGTTCAATAAGATCTCTAGGAGTATCTGGTTCCGCGAAGCCATGCTTTTCAGCATGGCAGAAAGAAGCTATAGGACAACAGGTTGCGAACAATAGAATACGTTTTTGGGGATAAGAATAGCATGGGCAGTGGTAGGGAACATGCATGATTAAATCCTATGCGTAATGACCTCATATGACTGTGCATCGGTGGGAAGGAAATGGTCAAGTATTCGCCAAGCCTCCATCACAAAGTAACTTTGTTTATACCCTATAGACGTAAAACAACTGCTACTGGAGACGTATATTGTTAGTATGCTAATATCCTCTAAGCTCTTCTGCACAGTAGTAATATAAATATGGTGTCCAGAGCCTTCCTCTCCAAGTCGTCGGAAGGCATGGAGGGCTGGCAGTAGATGTGGCACATTAATCAAGTTTAAAGAAAAGAGCAACAGCTCCTTCTCTCTTCTCTTAAGCTTCGCTTTCAACGCTTTTCGTAGTCAACACTGCACGCCGGCAATCACATTGCAAGTTGTGCTTGAAAAAACACCCACCAACCACGCCAGTCATCGTCTTTGCGCGCAAATGAGAAGACAATTACAATTTCTTTGATGCGCCTCGGGGATTCCACTGGATCACTAGTTCTGTTCTACTCAAAAGCCGTATTGGAGGGAGAAAATTGTACTTCTATTATACAAATGGAGGTTAGGTGATGCTCTACAAAGCCACCTCATATGCCTAATACTAGTTGTAGGAATAATGGCCTACATTACGATTCATTTGAACAAGGAGTTTAAATTGGTAATGTTTCACATCTATGCCGCATTGCTACATTGTTCTCGCTTCAGAGCTGTTCAGCCGTCCATTTATCTGGATGTACTTCAACCTTTTGTCTGGTCACGAAGATGGTTTGCGGCTAGTTTTGCTTTAGTTGATGATAGCTTTCGCATAGAACATGAGACTGAGACAGTTGCAGAAAGTAGACGTCATTTTCAAACCTTCTGATGGGTGTCTTCAGAGTTGAAAATTGTTTTAGACCTCCTTTGTTTCCCACTGTCACTGATGCATTGCCTGGGTCTCTCCAGACGTTAAAAGGAATCGTATTAACATTACCGACGCGCAGAAGGGCTGGAAATTGCTGACATGGCCTGGAGGCCGTGCAGGCCAATAGGAAGTGCGAAAGCAGAGGCATTTTAGGATCCACTTCTTAAGCTATCCTTTTTACGACCGTGTAATCCTCCGCTTGTTACGACTGCCGCTTTCGGTTTCGATCACTTGGGTGGTCATATTGTCATAGCCAGATGGGGATGGCCTCTGGGCCATTGCAGCAGCCCTATTCCCTCTGCTTGCTGAATATATGTATTCTGCCCTAGTATTATGCCTTCCTTTGTTTTTGCGGAAGCCTCGAAATGCTGTATTAGTGGCAGTGGAAAGTGGACCCCAATTTAACGCATTTCTATTCCGATCTATACCACTCGTGACAAACTGTAGTGGTGGAATAGAAGGGCTGACAACGACGTCTGCCTTCGGCATCAATTCCATCTCCATGTGATTTTCCAGCATAGCCGCTTAAGTAGGACAGTGTTCTAACGTCTCCTTGTGGACACGCTGATGCGCGGCAGAACCTCCTACTCTGAATTTAGTCTCTAAACTGGACGAAACCTCAAGTCTAGTTGAACTGCCAAGAGGGATCAGTGACGTGGTGGTCAAGCATCTCCTCAGTTGAGCTCGAATTTCGATAACTGGCACGGTTAACTCGTGGGTGTTTACTCCAGTAGTGATTACGCTGCGATGACTGACGCAGAAGGCTTACAAAGAGAAGCATCAGGGACGAGGCTCGAAAGAAGAGATGAGCTATGCAATACTTTGTTTGTTCTGGCTGTCGGTTTCGCCTTCGGTCACTTGGACGGCAATATCGTCCTAGCCGGTAGGACTGGTCCCCAGGCCATACCAGCAGTCCCATTCCCTCTGTTTGCTGAATATATGCATTGTTCCCTGGTGTTATGCCTTCATTTGCCTTGAAGAAGGTCTGGAGACGCTACAACCACCATGTCACCTTCTACGCACCGTACTAATCGAATTATTCTCGAAGCATTGATAGTATTCTTGCCTTCAGTGGGGATATCTGGCAGCACATTGTCAAGCTGAGATTGGTGCCGGACCGTCTATGAGACGCAGATGTGATTATGACTGAGCTCAGCAAAATTTTGATTTTAGAAATGCCCGCTCAACGTCATATCGGATCAATGACCTTAGAAAGCAACTGAGGACCTAAAGAACACCACCCATTCAGACGGAGGCCTGTAGTTTTCTTTGGTATGCCAAGTTAGTATGTGCAACGTCAACCTCCATGCAAAATACTAACGGAAAGGCAGTATGAAAGTGTTTTAAATGGGTGAAAGAGCATACTTAATCGTTCAAAAACTAAAGCAAGAATGCTCCTCTCTGTACCAGTCCCTGCATCACCAAACTTCTAACCAAGTTCTCGTATTCTTGCTGGACACCTATGCTGTCGTTGCGGCAGTGGGCAGCGGGCTACCTTAAAATGGGAATAGAAGGAAAGAAAAGAAGCAAGCAACATTGCTTTGACTTTGTTAGCACAAGCTTAGTGTAGAAAATGGGACAGGAAAGTGCAATAGAAAGTGAGCTATTTGTTATCTTTATAATGTTCGAACACATCAGACACTATCCGACAGCGAGAAAGTTCGTAGTTTAAACAAAATCACCAGGTGCTGATCTGGTTGAAGACAATGAAGGAGATGTATTGAATGATGGTACGCGAAATCGCAACAAGGGGTTTTCCCAGTAAAATACAGAAAAGAAAATAAGCACAGTAATGCGGATTTTCTCTCTAGAAAATGTTGAGGCTTCCAAGCACCTAGTGGTCCCTGAATTGGTGTTCCAATAGTTACACTATCAACTGCGACACGTGGATGGTTAGAAGGCGCTGGACGTCTCGGGCAAAAAGATACTGGTGGCCTTTGTTCAACCTTGATGTGCTAGACTTCTGCCGAACCTATTTCTCTTGAAGCAACTTCGAAAGTTTAGAATTTATCGGTTATCGTGTCCCTCCAATTTGAACCCACAGGATTCTTAAGAAAAAGAGTAACTATTACTACGATAATTCTTCCATCAGTCACCAAGGGAGGTAACCAATACACTTTGGCTATAATAAATTACTTTAAGAAAGTAGATGAGGCGGAGCCTCCACTTGCTGGAGTCGTCAATATGATGTACCTGAAGTACAAGACCGAGATTTCTAGGGCAACTACAACGCTTTAGCATCCACGAGGTAATAAACAGGTGGTAAGGAGAAACGGAACTTTCATTGCACTACTGAAGATTTTCACTACGGACACACAGTCAAAAACTGGGATTGGAGCCTTGGATGATGCCTACTTGAGTATAGAACTGTAGTCCACACACCGACTGAAGAATCATCGTTCATTATGATCACTAATCTTAAATAAAAAGCACTTCCTGACACTTTACTATCAAACACGAGGTCAGAAACTCACAATGTTTCAGACTAATGTACTGGGCCTAGAAGCTGAAAGCGAAGCAAACTCTCATATTTATGAGAACTATTACGAGAGTCACATCCTAGACTGATACGATATTATGGCAAACGCAATCATCTCAACGTCTACAGAGAAGGAGACCTGGTCCAACTTTAGAAGCCTCTTCCGCTATCTGAAGTGCACTACAAATTCCATCATTCATGGAACAATCGCATTTCGAGTGACAAAAGTTATCTTACCAACGAAGTGCCAAGTTCACAGCACACATTTATACTCACCCACCTTTAATAAAGCATGGAGATGCGTTTACGTACTAAGAAACGAGAGACGGGCAACGCAAGCGTCCTACATAGTTATCACCCAAATGTAAAGCCTCAAAGACGGTGCTCAAAAAGACGTAAGGATTGTGCAATATATGTTTGTTTTAGTACGCCTTATAGGCGAGAGGAAAAAAGGAAGTGCAAATCTTGTGCTAGAGTACACGCCATCGGTCCCTAAAGAGTAAGCATAGGCTGAACATGGCTATGCCCCAATTTTTGTACCTCTTTAATAATCGCACATTAATAAAGCATGTCATTTTTCAAACCATAAACCCGTTCAAAAGGAAAGAAGTCCACAAAAGTAAAGGTTAAACATCAAATCAACGACAATCAAGCGAGTGTTGTAGGGGCTTCTTCCTTCTCCTCCTCTGCCCTGAGATTACTCTTTGTATGAGAGGCTTGCGTAATCCTGCATCTTTTTATGGCTTCAGTCAAGACAGTGGGTATATATCGTATAAAGGATTTGGGGGATAGTACGGCTTTACAACAACAAGGTACACACGAAGAACATAAGTATTACTGTAATACTTTGTTTGTTCGAACTGCCGGTTTCGGTCACTTGAGTGGCCATCTTGTACTAGCCGCTTGGCCGGCCTCTGGGCCGCGCCAACAGCCCCCAAGCCCTCTGTTTCCAGAATATATATTCTGCCCCAGTACTATGCCTTCTTTTTCCTAAAAAGGAGCCTCGGGACGCTACAATTACAACTAATGTCAAAAATAGCAAAACTGCTTCTATTCTAAGTATTTTAGCTCCCAAAAGGCCAATAACTTGTAGGAAATGATTTTGTTCAGGCCTGTAATTTTTCTGTATTCAATGCTTCCAATTATGACATTTGGACAATTGTTCTATTCTTGTTGCAAAACAATTGAAATTCAAATAGTGCATTAAGTACAGCAAATTTTACCTAATTGTATGCTTTAATATAATATTAATAATACTTCCTGAAAAAGTAGTCTAGCTAGCTTTGTTTTAACCAATCAATTCCCTTTAGGGTATGTAACAGTACCGAACTTTGAAGTTATGGTGGTGTCCGTCGGATTATGCCTTTGCGAACATGTATGCTTCGTTAAACGCGACGGATGAACCGAAGGCCAGTTACTTTTGAAAATTCTGATGACATTTGCTTGGACCCTTATTTCAAAAATCTCCCCCTTGTTACTTCTGAAAAGCAACGCAGTTCAAATAGTCATCGCGAAGATCTGGGTTCTAGTTCCAAGTCACGGTACATTTCTATTTCCAAAGCATCTCTTTGTATCTTTTTTAGCAGCCGCGTGAATGGATTAAATAGTCGAGAAAGGTGCAATAAATTTCGAAGTAGATCTATCGAATCATCCTACCATACTTGCGACTTGAATTCTAAGTCTAGTAACAGCCCCTCTTCTCAACCCACTCAAGGTACCCAAACTAAATTGTTTTATAGTGATTTTTAACAGCGTGGCTTTGCTTGCTCATATTTTGACATTTTTGACTCTCCTCTTCATTGTTTGTCTCGGAAGAGATGGATCAACCGATCAATGGTGGCGGCCAGTATCGACACTTTCCCCCAGCTGATGAAGTGGGTGGGGACAGTTCCGATATGCTGAATTCTTCATCTATCGGCGATGATCACTTGTCCCGTAGACGCCTCGTCAGCTCTAATAACAACAATACTAATCCAACCTCCCGTGATTCTGATATTGACAACGAGGCGCCTGAAATCGACGACGATGATGAAGACAACGAAGGTGGCACTAATGTCAATGATATGTCTTCAGTCTATCACATGCGTCGCCAACAACGTCGTCAGCAGCAGCGCCTGAGACGTCGGGACACGTCTTCCGCCTCAGTCTGTGGAGACACAGCATCAAGACGACGTCCGCCCATCAGTCTCTCGCGCTCCTCCACTAGAATCGGTCAATCCTCTATACCCCCACCGCCTTCAGAGCCACCGCCTTCGCTGCCACCCTGTGGCATTGATCTGAGTAGTCAGTACTCAATGTACCCCGTTCTTGGCGCCGGTGGATTCAATCTCGTTGGTCAACAGACATCGGCTACACCGCCCACCATGCTTCACATTGCTGGCCTGCCTGTGAACTACCTGCCTTCAGGTAAGCGCTTTTGCTTTGAAGTGAATAATGATTCATTGACTGTTGCGTGCTTTGAGTAATTGTTCGGAGCGTCCAAGGCCTGTTTAAAAGGCGTGCTGCCATTTCGGTGTTAAACTTCACGAGTGTTAATAGTCCACTTCAGGTGCTGTTAATCAAGATAGCAGACACCTGTTGCAGTGCATTTATGCAACGGCTCGTGGTGATGAATCAAGGCCCCTTCCCCATCGAGTTCGCGAAATTTGAAGTCCTAGACGGTGATATTAGGAAGCTTCCAACGTTTGACTGATGTAAAGGTTTTTAAAGTAATCATGTGTTTTTCAGTGGCTATTTTGACTTGGTAGTTGTTGGTCCATGCTCATTCTATCAAAGGTTAGGTCATTAAGTTAGATGCCTGCCTCATTTTGAGTGCTTGATTGGTGCATGACCTGTCGTCAAGTTTCATGAGAGGCTGACAGACGGTGAAAAATTCCTAGCAAACATGCAATGACCAATCGCAGAAGAGCAGAATTCTGTCATGAGCTCCTGGGACTTTTTGGATGCTTATTAAACAGCGGGATCCGTGTACGAATGTAGTAGAAGAGTATGCAAAAAGGATACAGTTTCTTTCTCTTAAAATTTGACCTGAAAGCCTATCATAGTTAATTAACTAATTGGTTGATTGATTGGTGAATTGATGAAAGGCTTGGGGGATGCTGCACTCCTCTTGACGCTTACTCTTAAGTCTCTTTGGTCAGCACGTCATCCTACTGCGTTATTGGTTGATCTTTTCCACTATTCTCGCATAATCTGGGACGGTTCACATCCTCTAAATTGCTTAAGCTCTAGCTTTGGTTTAAGTTAGTTTAATAACTCCAAAGGCTGGAAACTGTCTCTGACGACGATGTTGCAAGGTATGCCAACCTATGATTGACTTCACCGTAGGCGTACACAGGGGCTGGAAGAAAAGTGGCACATTTGACATGAGTAGAGATCCCCATCACCATTGCGGAGAAGCGCATAACTGAACACACAGTTGCAAAAATTACATTTGCCATGCATTCCTAGACATTTTTTGTTGTCGTTTCTCTAAAGCCGTCCTAATTTCATTCCATCACCTGACAAGTTAAGAGCTCAGGTCTCTAAGTTTATTTTGTTGTCCATTTTTCGAGGGCCTTATTTTAGGCGGTTCCGTTTATCTTTCTGTCAACACATTCTGCCTGTTTTGTTACCCGTCCGAGTACATAACTTTAAATTTGGGATATTTGTTGAACAATTGCTATAGTTTTTAATTTACAATACTCGTTGAGACGTGGGCTTTCCTCTAGGTAACCGATTTGAGTTTGTGGGATGGTCGGGAAGCTAGTTATGCGCTCCCATCTTGTTTTGAACGTCTTATTCGTCAGAGAAGTTGAAGTTTATCACGCAACAAGTAGCAATGACGTTCGCTAGGGTGACCTGCGTACCCAGACAATCATGATCAGAGCGTAAACACTGCTGAGTCCCTTCGAACTTAATGTTATTTCATTACACACGATAATTTGGCGCACTAAAGGAGATTATGCCACTAGTTCCTCCATTTCCACCTTCTCGTCCACGCAATGGTACTCCTCCTTCTTGGGTGACCCCTTGCTTTGAGACAGTTAGACTTAGGGCGAAGATGTCTGCCTCGTCTGCTTGATCTATTCCCAGTGATTTAGTGTTAACTTTTTTGATGGAAGAAGTAGGTGCCTTTCCATCCGATTAATTGCATCAAACGGATTTGATGACAGTTGGCTGAAGTCCATCATTATCACCATTTTTGAATAAAGAGTTGCAACGTAATTGTTGCTTCTATCATGGGTAATGACAATTAATTTATGCTAACCATCTCTTCTGCTGCTCTATTCTTCTTAGAGGCGGGTCACCTAGAAGCTTTTGGATATTAAAATATTACTTCAGTAGGAAGGCTCTAGTCTGAAGCACTGTGTATTCCCTCTCCTTGTCATGATTACTGTCATCTGACAAGTTTGACTTCACTGCCTGCTCTTCGTTCCCAAAAATGAAAGCTATGATGAAGAATTGTATTTTTTACTTTTGAACTTTCTTAGGCACCGCATCCGCGACAGCATGGTATTTTAAGGAAGGCTTGATTGTCACAAGGGAAGGACATCCACTCCGGATGACAGATTTGGGAAGTATCATTGGAATAATTAATTCCAAAGCGACGCAAGGCAGCATTAAGTCGAATCGAAATCATCTAGGAAAACTTTTTAAAACAGGGAATGATAAATGGAAACTAAAGGTCAAATATATCCCTCTACAACTGTTGCTGAGGGATGTAACTCGGAGGAGTTGCTTTCCGCTGTTTCATTACGAAGTGTCCCTCCTTTTGGATGCTAAGAACAGTTCCAAAAACGGGTCCCATTACTTACGCATGCGACTCAGGTTTTCTAATTGGTAAACAATTTTGTGGCACTTCCGTGGTACGGAATGCTGCAATTAAATGTCCAAATTGATCAATTTTTATTTACTCGGTGGTGGCCTTGGCGGATTCATTTCGGCAACTTTGTAGAACTCCTATCATTGTTGTTAAAATTTGACCCCTGGAACAGAATACACTTGCTAACGCGAGCATTTCTCCACCCCTCAACTGTCATATGTGGTGTCTGGGTCATTCACTATTCATTTCCCCTCCTTTACTTCACACCCACTCGTAGTCAGTCCTTTCCACGTCTGCTGCAGCCTTTTCATAATCTGGATCTCGACAAGTGTTCCCTTTCAACGATTTCCAACACAGTTGACAATGACTTCAGATAAGTCAGTAAACTGGAGAAGTGCAAAAAAAAGGGTGTCGTTTCAAGTTCCCCGTATTAGAATTGCCAATTCTACACCTTGTTAAATGCAAACTCATCCACAATAATGCAAATTCACCAGGAATGTTTCTCCTCCCTCCTCACCTTATGGACATTGATGAAAGCGTGGAAATGGGTAAATGCTAAATATGGCGAGTGAATACAAACGTGCTACCAAGAATTTACCATAGTATGTGTTTCGTGCATAAATCAAGTTCATGTGACCTCCACTTGCCATGCGTTGCCTTTTGTGGTCTCGAGGCGAGGCGAGGCGAGGCGAGTTAATACCCATTTTACTGTCAAATTTTCGTTCATTTTGGATGCCATCGACGTAGATGATTGTAAAATTCACTTGATAAGATTTATGTGGGATCGACTTAGTCTTTCTTAATCAAGTCCTTGTGATTGTCTGCTAATTCTTTTGTGATTGTTTATGAATCCAGATTTATGCTCCTAGTCAATATCTCTCAATGCCAGGTTGGCACGTTTGAGGGCCTGTGACTAGCATTACTAACTAATCGTAACTGTAAGACTGCATCTGATTTAACTCTGAATGTGTGGCCAGTGTAACCTGTATTTTCACCAAAAGAGTAAGATGCTTTATCTGATGCAGGCGTATTGCTGATAGCTTTTCCATGGCAATGAAAAAACCATGTTTACCTAATAAAAGCCAAATAGTCTCCACCTTGTTTTGATTATCCCTCTGTATTTGCCATCACACCGGAAGGGGAAATCGCTTCCTTATGAATGTCACAACGAAGGACTTTCCTTTCCTCACCTTGTAGACGTCGATCGATCCGTCGGTCAGGTTTGCATTGCCAACTGGCGTTGGAGAAGGTGACTCGCTAAGCATTACTGACGCCTTAGCAAAAAAATCCCACACGAGGTGGCTCTTATGAACGTCTTCATGTTTTCATTTCACAACTCCGTTTCATGATTTTAGTTTCACTAGTACACACTAGGTGGCAGAACTTAAGATCGAGTAGGATGCCAAAACTGGACCTATTTTTAACGGTCCTTCTGCTGTCTTGACTAACGCCTTGGCTACTATCCTCAGAGGAAATTAAACCACAACAATCGGGGTGTTTTAGTTTCCCGTTATAACACCTGCTGTTTTTCTCCCCTAAGTCAATTCATTCCCTCTTAATGGAATGTTTTTCGTCCGTGCGGACTGTCACGCATATGTGACACTGAAGGTGAGCATGTTGGACTTACTTGATCCTTTGCTGAAGTGAGCATTATTAAATTGTTGGGGAGGGAGGAGATTGTGCCCTCATCAACCACTAATGCATTGATTTTATTCCAGGTGGAATAATGAATCTCGGCGATACCAATCAACAACTTCTGCAAATGCAGCAAGCGGCTCTACTTCAGCAACAACAACAGCAACTGCATCAGCGGATCGCCCCTGTGAACGCCACAACTGCGATGGGTGCTCCAGGAAATCCCTACCTTCAGGTGAGATAATTCCTCCTCTAAAACTGGCAGCTACCGAAAAAAAGTCAGTGAAGGACTTCTATGGCCAAGAAAACACTTCCGATGCCGGTATTGTCTTCTAATTCGCCTGTGATTGTTATTGTGAGATCGACTTTAAACCTACAACAGTATAGGTAATTATATGATGCTTTTGCATCAAATTTTAAATTTAAAGGCCACGGTTTCTCCACCACATCCCGTGTAGAAAAGTTTACTTAAAAGCGGAACCTCCTTTTTTTGATTACTTCAGATTCTTCAATTTTGGTTAAACTCTGTCACTAAACATCGTGGAGAGCTTAAGATAGGATTGCCTCTCTAAAGCCGTTCTGTTGTGGATATACATGAATTCCTTCCTCTTTAGTCGGGATGTGGCTTTGGGTAAAAGACACAAAGGGGATGGAGGGTTAGTAGGTGAGCCCCATGCCATCAGCTTCTAAATACTTTGACTGACTGGGCAAGTGAGTGGTTGGTCGAGTAGGCAGGCAGTAAGTAGAAAGGGAGATTTCCTGCGGCGATAACACCCGTGCTCGTCCCATATGCGCGAGACCAAGGGAGAGAAGGTTGAGAGGTAGGGGAAGCAGACGGGCAAATAGAGAACGCCTTTATCGACAAGCGAGGATAAAACATTGCCCACTGACTCATAAGTAGCAAAGGGGCGAGGTGAGATGATGGTTAAATAAACACACACACACACACACACGCAGGTGTATTACTTCCACACCCTAGGGTCACACTAGCAATAT
>MIEF01012228.1:0-10136 GCA_001870725.1 Taenia solium | reverse complement strand
ACCTCTCTGCTCTGCGCTGTGCTTACTCCTGGGGTCTCTCATACCACAGGAAGGCATTCTCTCTCATTGTGATAGCGATTGTCAGAGCGCAATCATGACGTTGAAAAGGTACTGCAGACGGAGCTGGGTGTGAGGAGAGGCAGTTGAGGTGCTACGGTGGAGCCAGATAAGATGATCTCAGTAAACAGAGTTCGCTGGAACAACAAAGTTGCCACGTGAGAAAGTGGTCCTTTAGATGTGTTTGGGTGGACTGCATGATTTGTTTCGCATCATGATGTGTGAATTCGTCTAGTTATCAGAACAGCACTAACGTCTTCATCGCACTGAGCTGGCGAATCATTGGGCTTGGGAGAGGGCATGTGGAGCTGGAATGGCAGTGCCACCAACATCATCCCAACCGGAAATCCATGTCAACTCCATTTCCTAGTACCATCCACGCACATCCTAAAGGTCGCCTTCTCGTTTAGCGTTTTGCCTTTCCAGCAACCACATTTTACTAAAATCTTTCCATTTGGATCCGGTTCTCATATTTTGGTACACCCGACATTCCGGTTACCCGTTTACGTAGTGGTGGTGAGGTTAGTGTTGCGAAGCCAGCTTAGTACGGTAAAGTCACCAACTCGAAACGTCATATACTCGACACCAGGCAATTTGGCCCATCCTGATGGAACTATGACATTTGTCAAGACAAACGGTGTAATCAAGTTCTTGTTTTTGCGAGAACGCATGCCATTTTGTCAATTTTGGCGATCGCGATGGTGATTAAAGAGTCCTGGACAACGAACACAAGCGTGGGACCACGATTCCGTAGAGAACGCCGTGAGGGACGATGAGCAGCATCATCATTGTCACCGAAGTCGGTTCTGCTGTGGGGACGTAGAACCACAGCACACCACACCACCAGGTGGAGCTACAAGGTTAACTAGCACATCATCTATCAACAGAGACGTACTTGCATTCGTTAGGAGCCGTTATCAGTTCTCTTGGCTTAGTGAGAAGCGTTTGGCAGGAATGCTTTTCGTCACGGAACCGTCGTCGTACCCCTTCGACGAAAGAGTGTTCTCCCTGAACGATTATCACCATCATCGCTTCGCCCCTTCATCACGTCACCAAAGAAGAATCTCACCTGACCGGAAGGAATAGACAGAGTGGACGCATCCAGCGCGGCCTCGAGTGGTGCTGTTCCACCGCTCCGCATCCGACTCACATTCGGTTTGGTCAGTTGTGGTAGAACTGCACCTGGGTGTCTCACGATCTAGCGTGAATTAAAGCATTTCCACCAACGCCTCCTTTCGCTTCCTCCACATGAATAAAGTGAATAGTAGGGGAGCGATTTCCAACTAGCTGGCTGGCTAACCCAACAGAAACCATCATTGGCTTGAAGTTGTTTGTCATATTTTGCCTAAGATGGTGCAGTTTCGTCATTATGATGGCTCATTCTATTCATTTAGAGCGTGGTGGGACAATGTGATAGCGAATTCTGTAGTAGGTATGCGTTTCCACTGGAGAAGTGCTATCGGGATATAAGCACAGTTGACCATAAAATATCTGGCTGACCGATTGGCATTTAGGGCTCGAAGAGAGAGGCAAGGAATAGCTTGCTTCAACCCATATGCGAGCATGGTTTTGTTGTTTTGGGTAGAGGGTTGCTGGCACAAATGGTGAGTGAGTGGTCCTGTATGTAGTGTCTAAGGCAAAGTAACGCCCTCACTACTTGCTGAACCGCTTTTGGCAGCAGAGAGGGAACCACAAATGTGAAGGAGTTGAGTAAGGTCATCACTGAATGAAAAAAGGTTGTTCATAATGCAGTGCCTGTGACACCTGCACCAATGCTTTGCTATAACTTGTCGACTTCTGTACTTTAAGGGTTATGAACAAGCAGAGGACCAAAATTGGTGGGCATCCAAAGGGCAGCTAGGGAGATAATAAGACCTCCGGGTGAGTCAGTGTGTCAGATTGAATTCTAGTAAGCATTTTCACAGCAATTAGTTGACCCTAACCACAGTGTGGTAATTGGTACACTTGAATTAAACGTCTGCTTGAAGCAGACAGTCAGAAGTGAGTAATTGCTCGACTCTCTACATCGTCTAGTTATTGGAAATAAAATCAAAAGTAAGGAGAACTGCATCGAAACGGTACTTCATGGCGTCTGTGCAATACCGTATTCATCCTGTTTGTCGTTACAGTAACGATAAAACAATCTTTTTACATTGTTTTGGATGTCTTTTAGGTTACTGTAACACTGACCACACAGGTAGAGAGAGAACAACTGCTGTCCATGGCAAATCAGGCATCACTGACGTCCCTGTGTGCGGAAGTTGACAAATTGGGCATTATCACATTGGGGATGGCGACGATGGTGGCAGTTGAAGGCTCGTGAGTGACGAGCGCTAGTGCAAGGCCACATTGCCACTTCGATGGCTCAATGATGATCACAAACGGGTCTTATGCTTGGTGACTGGACCGCTCCTTCACGTCGGCATGTTTGCAGTGCGTATTTGTCTAAAAAGTAGTTCCTCTTTCAAACGCGTCGTCATCTCTCGTTGTGAGAGAAGCGTATTCCTTAAGCAAGCATAACCCTCAACGCTGTACCCTGTTCATCAAATTTCCAGTGATGGATTAGGCCACCTACCTGCGCTCCCTCTACGCGTTCCAGGGAGCGTATCAATGCATCTTACCTGCCCTTCACTCACTCGTTTTAAGGGAATGAGAGCCAAACTGGAAAAGATAAATGCCGGGTAATTATAACACATTTGAAAGAAACTGCTAGAAGTCAAGGATGGGAGAGGGTCGAATAGGTTGTAATGAAGCACAGTAGAAACTAGGATGAAAGGCCTGTAGAAGTGAGAGAAGAGAGGCTGTGAGCACAACCACGAGGTCAGCGTTTCGAGTAGAGCTGAGGCAACTGTCAGATGTTAATTAGTGGAAAGCTAGATCGACTATTTGTTTATCAACTTATCCATCACGCATGCTTCTAGCATCTATCAATCCACTCCGTTTTCCATCTAAATATCCTCCATATATTCTTCTACACTTAAAGCCATTATTCGTCGGCAGTTTCGCCTTCTTTCTTATGCACTATTGCACCGCGTCAAAATCACCGACTGACAATATTCCTCCAGTCGTTCATTATTCACAGAAACCTCCTCACACCATCGCTCGAGGCCTCCTTATCTGGGTAAGTTGTAGGCAAATGCGACCATCGCTGTAATCAGTGGAGCTGAGTAGGAGCATGGCAATATCCACATCAGGTCCCGCCTTTAAGTTAAGTCAACTTGTACGCATGACGGAGGCACCTTGAATGTTAGCGGAATTCAAAGGCCAGAACTGCTTCATCGTGGGCAGTGGCTCATCGCAGAGCCATAGATATCCTGCTGAAAACCTTTTCCTAGCTTGATCTCAATGTTTTTAAATCAAGTATGGCAAGAACTGCTATAGGATTCCATAAATAATTTCATCGCTAGTCTAAAAATTTTTTGCTGAAAAAAAACTTGTCTTTATTATGATCACCTGCCATCCACCACATACTGGCATGCTCAAACGCCCTTCTGCGCTATACAGCTCGGTTCATCTAACATTAACAAACTCGACGTCACATATGCTTGACACGTATTACAAGCATCCACCACAAAAATTAAGATGTGAATTCAGTGATTTTGAATCCATCGAAGCACTGCATTTGCTCAAAAACAGCCCGATAAATTTTTCAACCCTTCAGACACCCTAGATGAGTGAGTGGGCCGCAACTGCTCCCTTCTGCAGTGGATGAGCTCGCTGTTTTGTTTTTAAGTAACCAATTCTTTTAAATCTAGTCAACGTGTTTGTAAAACGCATTATGGAAAAAGCTTTAACTGGCAGTAAGTTATTGGTTGGCTGGACGCCTTAATTGTGGGGGTGAAGGTGCTCGTTAATTCAGGCGATCGCTGTGCAAGTGGGAGCTCACTCCTCTGCCTGGATTAACAGAAGTGGAATTGTCGTTTATGTGGGCACTTGTGGGCGAACCTTGCCAAAATTGCCAACGCAGTAGGCTTAAACGCTTTCACTGCTCTCGACCTCATCAAACCCATGAGCTTCACAAGAAAAGGTGTAGGTCAAAATAGCTCACGCCCTTCCATTGGCTGATCTACCAAACCAGGAGATGGTGCTCGTGGTCGCATCAACACATGTTCACGCCTCCTCGGAAGCCAGCACGACCCGTAACCAGTTGTTTTGCTCGCACACGGGTCGGTGAAGGTAATGGTGGTGCTACTGGTAGTTAAATAGATGCAGCACAGTCAAGAACGATGAAGTGGTTTGCAGATGCAGAAAATTATTTAGGGTGACGTTTCCACCACATTATCCAACACCTTTTGTGACAAAGTGAAATGAATTTGCGCGATAGATTCGGCTTCACGAAGGAGAGCTGACGCGTATGAGTGGCTACAGCTGTTAAGGGCTTAAATGACATGCGTTTTTTGAAAAGAAAGCGTTCTTAAGGTCCTCGTCAGTCCAACCCTCGATGGTATTGGCGAAGATGAAGAGAACAGCCTGTGACGACAGCAAAGGGAAGGGGCGAATGAAGTGGATGAAGCATTAGAAGAGAAAGGAGACCTGCAACATGGGACAGAATCAGGGGACGAACAAAAAGATGAAGAACACGAAGTAGATGGTGCAGACGCACAAGTTGAGTAAGGATGTGCAAAGTGGGAGTGGAAGGGAGAAGCATCCATGCACTCGTGCTCACCATATCCTTCTGTTTATCCACTCATTTATCCATGCATCAACATTCGCACCATTTCAATCCACCTAGACTATCGCTTCATTCAGTTGACTTTAACCCACCACTTCATCTACTGGAATCTTTCTTTCGTACGACAAAAGCCTTGACCAACAGCGTTGCAACAGATGTACACCATTAGGCGAGATTTTCACACTCACAATCATTCAAGACATTTCCATCCATTAAAAGGCAGATGTTCGCAAGTAGCATCAATTGGAACTGAGAAAATAAAGAGCATGCACTTCCTCGCTGCTGTCCTTCCCGTCGTATTGGCTGTGAGTGCTGATGCCAGATCAGTCAGGACGAAGGTATGGCACGTGTGCATGAGAGTAAATGAAGTGAATCCTAGCGCTGGCATGAGAGTCGAGGGACACGTGCCCATGGCAGATATTTATTAGTTACATGACATCAACTCCATTCATCCTCCTTTTACACCTTTACTGGTAATAATCAGCTTACCTGCGCTAGAATCGCGTCTTCTTTCAGTAAATAACAAGATCGACAAATAGTCTTCCTTTTTAAGTCATTTGCTTTGACTGCTTTTGGTGATCCACCCGAAGTCTCTACGCCTGCTGATTTGGGGTCCGCATGGCTAGCCAGCATGCGCAATGGAATTAGAGGCATAAGTGAGCTAAAGACACTTCCAGAGATGATGATATAGTTGATGATTAGATGAGGAAAATGAATAAATGGACAGATGTTTGTGGGAAGGGAATAGTGAGTGGCGAAGCAGGGCATAGATGGTGGATGAGAAGATAGGAGGAGAATGAAAGTTCGAGAAAAGGAGGGCGGATGGGAAGTGGCAACAATGGATATGAGAATGGCTGAAGATGTGGATGAGCGGATGGATAGATGTTTCAGTAAGGAAATTCGCTTTCACATTGAAGCTAACACCCTCTCAACAACCCTTGAATCTTACGTGCGCTGGGAATTCGCCCTACTCTAAGGGCTTGAAGACGAAGGCGAGGACGCAGTGCTCAGCGTAGGTTGGACGTCGGGTTCAATGTGGGTGTGCATGCAAGTGCTTCGACAGAGAAGGGAGGCGTGTGTGGTGAAGACGTCAAAGACAATGCACTAAATTCTATGCACTTGGGATGCGTCGAGGACGATGCACAGGGACGTAGAATTGATGAAGTCTACGAATGATGCAAGTGCCTGCTGCGCATTCTCCTCTTCACATTTACGTCCGTCAAAATACGTGCCTTCCTAAATGTCTATCAAATCCATCCTAGCCTATGCTTTAGGTTGATACGCTTTGTCATCGACATCCTTAACCCACATCTTTCCTCCGTCCGCGTTGATGTCTTCATGACCATGTGCATCACCTGCTAGTGTCTTCTATAACCACGCACCCTTTGTCCCCGTATTCACTGTCACGACGATGTTCAACAGCCTCTGCTTATGCCATATTAAATTCTGTGTAAATCTCTTCGACAGAATTGACAGGGATGTTAGAAATATCCGCATCATATCCCATGACAAAGTCAATTGTGTCAACGATATGTGGAGAATCATTTGCCTCTTTACAGTGTCTAGTGGGTCCGGTGATAGCTGAACCAACAAATTTGATGGCAAGGAGAGCAGTGTGGTGCACACTCTTCATTTTGCAACTTTACATACGAGCCGGTCTCGTGCTAAAATCAACGTGGACGACTACTTCATGATTGGTGATGAGAGAAGATTGCTTCGGACGATGAGAACCAAATTAGTGGATAAAATAAAATCAGATAAGAGCAGAGAAAAAGCTGGTGGATGAGTTTGTAAAATGTAATGCATGACGTGGGACCGGACTATTTCAACAAAGAACGTTTGTGCTCCCCACTAATGCCTCCATGCTTATCGCATAGTGTTCCACAGGTAAGGCTCATCCTAGCTGCACTTTTGACCCGCAGCGTCCATAGCACCAAGTAAAGCCAAGTGCTTGGAAGTTTTTACCCCCTTTTAAACAAGTTGAGTCTCACCTGCTTTAGTCCTTATTTACTGAAACTGGTCACCAGCTAATAAACTTTCTAGACACCTAACCTCTGTCTTTTGTGCAATAGATCAGCATGGTTAGCTAGTAAGAGAAGGCGTTATTCTTTGACACCGAGGATTTGTCTAGTCCAACCTGGTCAATCTCATTTACATGGAAATAATGCTAGCACACCCTAGTACACATACACATGCGGCTTGAGATCCAGATAAACGTGCACTCGGCTACAAATGGATGGGTTTTATGCATCATGCATAGGCAATGCAGAAAATAGCACGACAACACAGAAATGCATTTGTACACAATGAAAGAAAGGTCAATGGTAGGATAGGAAACGTGCATCTCGAGCTGCACAGCCTAGAAACGCAAATTCACAAACGGAAGAGCCTAGCATGTAGGTTAAAGCCTTGACGCGATCACCACGGCAATTTACTGTCCTTTCTTATCAAGGAAAAAGTGGGGAAGGGAAGAAGGGAACAAGCGTTCCACCGACCTGCCCCCAGAGAGGACTGTTGAAATGTTTACGTTTGTTCACTTAGTTTTCATCCCCTCGACTGCAATATCAACTGTCACTCAATCGCTCCCTACGTTCGCCTCCAGTTCACTCTTTGCTCGTAAACGCATCAATGAAAACGTCAGGTCTGCTGATCCTTAACTCGTCTTTTACACACAAATGAAACACTCGCCCTAGGGTCAAACGCGAGACCGGAACCCTGTGTTTCCATCAATTGGTGTCACAATTTGGCTTATGGTCAGTAAGGAATCGCACACTCTTAAGGCATGTGTTCATACCATGTCGCCTTGGAGGACTTGGATGCATTCACCTGTCCTCTTGCGGTAGCTCAAAGCTGTCAACTTGGGAGAAGCAATGCGTAGTTGTGGATGCACTGCTTCATCATCGCTTGGGAGCCTCTACTGACAGCTACCACAATTGGCTGTCTTTCGTGCGCACTGGTCGTAGGTTGGTAGACCCAATTCTGTCCGGCTTAAGAATTCGCACCCTTCAATTGAAAGCATTGCAAACACATGGGTGGGCTACGCATTGCACCTGTCCGAGATATTGCAGTCACAATGAGTGAATACACAAAAAAGTGCGGATGGGCGAACAGCTCTTGTTTCGTAGCCGGATTATCATCCAGTACAAGCAAAGTGAGATGTCGTGGTAATGCACACTGCTAAAGCCAATTTAAGGGGTATCCAACAACACTGGCGGAGATTCTGCCTCCATGCATGGTGAAGCTGCTTTTCATGCACCATTTCTGTCTACAATGCCAGAAGCTTACTTCCTCTTCCTTGGCCTTCAAGTCCTCATTTCACTTGTTGTGAAGGATTGTAGACATAATAGCATAGTTGCTGACACTTTATAGTGACAAGGAATTAGCCCTATTAGGACTCTCGTGTGGTTGGATGGTTGCCTGGTCAGGCGGGTGGGTGGGTGGTCAGTCATTCAACAGCACTTGACTTGCGTGACAGCGCCTGACCACTAGTACACACAGAGCGTGGTCGGTGTGAAGATGTGGGGCTTTGCAGTCAGCCTGGGCAAAGTACGACTTTAGGTCCAGATGGCTGCAGTAAATATGCTAGCTACTAGAAGGACCTAGCAGACCAAGTGACACTCAAATGATATGATTGCTGCCCAAATCAGAAAGCGTTTACTGCACTAGCAACTGTGCCACCTCGTCTATGCCCGATGAAGTGTTTAGACACTGTAACCGAGAATTGGGAATTGTCGAGCCAGCTGACGCTCCACTAACCAACCATATGTTCAAGAGCAGTCTGCGTTAGTGATGAGATCGGGCTAGTGAGTGCGAAGCATGCACGACAACAACAACACTAACAACTATCATTGCAAAGTGTGGAAGGGGTGGTGGAATAAGCAGCTTGACAATGGAATTAGCATGTCCAAGCACAACACACGCACGCACACAAACACTGAGAAGGAGGATGAAGTAGTGAAGGTGGATGGCATGCTGTTCTTTGCAACTGCAGTGGATAGGTGAGTGCGATTGCGACTGCGTGCGCATATGCACACGGAACCGACGTACACAGTCTCTTCGTGTCCTTTTGTCTCGTTCGCTTGGTTGTTATTCCTGCATCAGAGTAGAAGGCATTACAGAGAGGAACGGAAATCTGAGCAACTTACAATGTGTGTTGAAGATAAAAGTGATGGACTTGTACAGGCCATCACAGAAATTCAAAGCAGATCTTAGTGGGTGTGTCTTCAGGCAACTTCGAAACGATGATGCGTAAGTGATGATGAAGTAAACGCTGTTGGCAACCTTCACCACACATTCTGTCCATGATTCAGCAGCAAATTCTTCTATATTAACCACTGCTGGGAGATGTTAGTTCAGCTTGTCATCGACCAGTGAAAGCAGTCCCTGGTTAAAGACTTTTCCACCGCGATCAAAAACTTTGCGAGGATGATGAGGAGTTCGCCAGGAATATGCAACACTCCGCAGGACAGGATTTCCGATGCATACCACCAACTAGGATTACTAACAGTGTTGTCGTTCAGAAACGGCAGTGTGGGTTGGCAAACCCGGGCCGAAACTCGGTTCCTCCCATTCCACAACTTCACAGTTGGACTTGCTGCCACGCATTTGCTCTCAGCATGAATAGCTTGTGACGTAAGTACACAGCATCATGTCCGCTATGACCTTAAACAATGCAAGCTTGACTTCTTTTGGATAAAAGCTGCAAGGATGAATAGAAGGTGTGCGACGCGTACGAATAGCACTCGTTTAATTGCAATCGTGTCTGATGTCTGTCAACTAGAAGGCAGTGACACGATAACCATACTGCAAAGCAGCTGACAAAAAGGCTGGATTTGCAGAAACAGAAAAAGTGAGGCTTTGGGTGCGGAACCCACAGAAATGACTAAGTGATTGCTGGCACTGAGGCAACAGAAATTGGGCACGATAAAGATGCGTTTACCTCATGATTTGTTTTGCCGTAGGGAGAACCACCGACTATAGATATAACACCTTTGTTATGCCTCCTAGACAGCAGTGCGAATCACAGAGGGTGTCGACAGAAGAACAAAGCCTTGTATAAAAACGACTTTTACTTTCCTCAATGCCAAACTGCATCACGGCTGAGATGTCATCCATCTTCATCGACCCAAAACAGATCCCCATTATTGCCCGACTGAAGTGTTCAAAACTGTTCGTCGGATGACTCAAGGCAATCAGCGACTCGCATCAGGGGGTGCCAACACATTCATCTACCCCAGCCTCTCTCACCGTTAGCCGCTGTGCTCTAGCCCATTCTGTAGTCTCAGTCCGAGTACACCTCGACAGAATCACAAGAGGAGTAAAAATGTTGCGTTAGCAACGATGTTGGTTCATGCAGTGTAGTTAGCTATGCCAACACTTGACTTTCCTCACTTGGACTCCATGCGTC
>MIEF01012213.1:0-22626 GCA_001870725.1 Taenia solium | reverse complement strand
TCGCAGTAGGCATTCAGATTTGGTACAGTGAATGGTATATCACGCTGTTCGAACATCTAGGGTGCTCTGGTGGACGCGGAGGCTAGTTTTGTGGAAGACCAGCGACAATGTCGCTCTCGATGCCGCAGTGGTTTTTACCGCGGAGGATTTTGAAGAAGCCGTGATCGTCCCAGTCAGTGTTCCAGGAGTTAGCGCATAGCCAGTAGGGCACGCCCTCCTCTTCCCCCCATCCCATCAACTTGACTGCGTGGCCGCCGAGCAGCGCGCCGCTCACGTGCTGGTACATGCCTAATTTGTAGGTGGGGAAGTCAGCGTACACCTCAAAATCCGCCTCCACAGGGCCGTGTGTTAGTAGCTCGTGCTTAATCGCATCCTCGTTGGAATGGATGGAGTACACTTTGGAGGCTGTATGATGGAAAGGGAGACATCATTTATTTGGCAGCAGATCCCAAACTCAGTGTCACTCACTTTGTGTTTCATTTCCACCATTACAACGGCATCACCAAGAGTGTCAGTGTCTGTGTGTTCTGCTCAATGGCAACTTAACGAGAGCACTTAGATTTAGTTGCAATGAAGCAGAACTCTATTTTACCTCATTGGATCATTTAACTGCCTTCATCGCATGTTCCATGTCCTCCTCGAGGTGTGTAATCTACCAGTCGTTCAGAAACTTGGAAGTCATAAGTGTCAGGCTACCGGCAGGGAGGAGGAGCAGCAGCAGTGTGGCGACAGGAGACGTCTTCATCGCAGACATGGCCTGGAACGACCACTGGTTAGAATGACATCGAACCCACCTGAGCGAGCGTGCGACCGACCGACCGACTGACTGACCAACTGAATTAAAGCCTACACAAACCTATAGAGAGTGTAAGCATCGGTGCGCGAATTTCCAGGTCATTTACTCAACACGTAATCGAATGGTAAGGTAAACATGAAACGAACAGCACCACAATGATGCGCGTCCATTCTGACGCATCTGTCGATTATTGTGTTAAAAAAATACAAAATGTTGTCAGAACTTACCTGCAGCTGATAGGTAAAGTGCAATACGTTACTAGTCTTGGCGTGATAGTACTATAAAGCAAGGAGAAGCCACATTTAAACCTGAGTAGACGCTGTAGTGATGTGGCGTGAACTTAGCGCGGCTATTAGTCGTGAAACTAATGCATTGGCACAATAATGATGGAAGAAATCATGTATCGCAGCGATCACCACATCCGCGGTGGTCCACGAGCACGTCTGGGCATGTTAGCAAAGCCGTAGTCGCACTCGGAGTAACTTGAATGAATGCTTCGGCTACTGTCGTACATTAAGTGCTGCCTTCCGTGACAGACATGAGATTCACTACTGACATTGAAACATCAAAATTATGGCTAGTATTAGAGGCAGAATTTGTGGAAACGAAAACATGGCAATGCTTCATGGTATGAAAAGAAACGATGGGTAACTCTCCATCTCCTCTTCAAACCGAACACTCAACCTCGCCTTTGCAGACACGTTGGGGTTTAAATCCGACAAACGTCGTGGAGCTTAAGGGCAAGTTTTGATCATGGCCCCTTCTCTTCTTTTTCTGCCATAACTCACCCTCTTTACTTCTCAAATCATTTGCATGCGTCAGTTCAACATTATCACATCTGGTATGCAATGTAAATCGCATGGATGGGGGAAGCTGTGACTGGCCTCCTTAAACTTGCCACCCAAAAAGAATTCTATCTTTAATAATTTGATTCCTTCATATTGTATGCAGTCACATTACAAGATGAGGGGGTTAGCGAATCAGTCTACGAATAAATAGTTAGAAGGAAGGAAGGAAATAAAGGATGCTGCATGACGGCACTGTGCAGAGCCATCCTACGGTGTCCGTTTTCAATCCTCTTTTCTTCTCTTCCACCCTCCATTCTTCCACACCAATGGTTTCTCACCCCTTTGCCTCCACTCTTGTCATTCCCTTGTCTATTTCAGCAGAAAATTATTGTCACTTCGCCCCTACCAAAGCAATGCGTATGGTGCTTTTGCCTTCGGTAATGCAAGGCAACAATTTGCCCAAACATAGGATTAGGGATGTGCACCAGAAATGTACCTTCGTTATCTAAATATCATTCTTTAGGGGTAAGGTGCTGAAGACCAACTCACTTGACTCCATTCTAATGCTCCCCCTTTCCTGTGGCTTCTCCACTTTTATCTTATTTTGTATTGAAGTGGGCATAAAACATGAAACTGGCAAACTCTCCTATGGCAGATTGAGGCGATTTGTCGCTCGCGTCGCCAACGTTTCATGATGCCTGCGCAGACGCAGGCAAAGAAGTCTGTCAACTAGGGCGATCCATTGCAATCGGCAAGCGACGAACCAAATAACGGACTCAATTTTTGATGATTGTGGAATTCGCAATTTAAGTGCTGTAGTGTCTTCCTCTCTTCCAGTTAAACAACTATACCAGGAAGGGGGCGATATGAGGGACCGGGTCAAGCATACATTGTGGGATTAAGAGTGGGTGGATGCAAAGCTTTATCTCTTGCCGCATTCAATGTTTGCGATGACAGAGTCAGAGACGGAGTCGAAGTCGGAGGCAGTGATCCTTCACAAAGCCATACGACACTGTCATGAGGATTGCCGACTCCGCGCACATCGCCTTTACCAAGATTTGTCTCATAGCAACTGGCTCATCCACATTTTGGCGATTGGACGTCAGGCAAATGATTTGCGTATCCTTCAGCCCCTAATAAAACACTTTGTGAACGGAACTTAAAGTATAAAACGCACCCATTTGAAAACTGCTTACCACTTGGCGAATTTATGCAATCTGTTGTTCAGGTATCTAACTTTGACATCCATTTTGACACCAGTCATTTAGGAGAAGAAACTTATCATCCTCTCAGGTCCCTTGCGACTGCCTCTATCCATGTCGGACGCAGTCAGTGTTATCACTTGAGGTGTCTCCTGACTAGTAGCATTAACATCGCCTCTGCTGTGACGCTTCACCCCCGATGCTGCTCATCCTGGATGTTGAATCAGGACAAATGGAGGAATCGATGTCTACTAGTAGTCACTTTGTTTGTCTGGTGAACACTCTCCACAGACTCGCTGATGGTATTTCCAGTAGGAGTGGGGAATCTTCGGTTAGTACTGGCACATGCATTTGGTGGAGAGTGTGGCGTCTCCGTCAACGAGATGGGATATTCGCCAACATGTATGAGGCGTTCAGTGGATCGTAATGCAAATCGCCACTGCCAATAGTGAAGGCAGCAGCCAAGGCCAAGTTGAAGGGCGCGACAATGGTTCAGTGCATTCATCTGCAGTGGCCTGAGTAAAATCATGTCTTTATATGCCTTTTCACTTTTCCGCACATTTATTGTAGTGTATATTGCGATCATCAAGAATAAGCATAATTTTTATTCCAGCCAGTGTTTCTTCTGCAGTTTTAATGTAAGCTGCATTTTGATGTTTCCTTTGTGGAAAAGCGGTTTCGAGAGCGCTTTTTGCACACTGATCCTAGTGGTTAACAACTACTACACTTTGCGCAAATAGGCACCAGAAAGGCAGCAGTGGAAACGTGTTTGTGATCCCTTCTCTATCATGTCGAAACACGGGTAGCTTGTGACAGATTGCCTTTTGACGTCCTAAAGCACACCAGTGGTAGAGGTTCGGTTTTGGCCTTAGAAATCTTTTAATTAGCTCTCTCGAAAGCGAAAGTGATGCCATTGTCCTTCTCGGTGTTGAATGCTACCTCTAGCAATATTCTTGGCGTTGAAAGTGGTGTTGTTACTTCGACTGAGATAAGTGAATGGCGTGGCATGACGCTTATCGGATGAGCTTACCACATTTGGTCGAATGATGGCAAAAATGAAGAAACATGGGATTTTGTTCGCGCTTTCACAAACTGCGTTGATCATGAGAACCTGAATTGGTGCAATAAGCAACAGTTCTTTTATTTTCTGCCTTCATTTTAGTTCGCAGCAGGTATCATCCTCTTCAAAATACCTCATTCGCCTAATAGGTGCAAAAGGTATGGTATTGTGAGGCTCTGGCAATGGCTAATTTGCATAGTTAGTCATACGAATACGCACTTAAGAAGTATTGTATTACACCTAATAAGGGAGGATGACTGAATTTATGAGACGTTGCTTCTGTTTATTTAATGTGATGCCATCGCTTACACATCAGTGCACTGGGGCAGTCAAAGATGCAAATTGACAAAACATGGCAACTTTCTGTCTTCCACTTTGATATAGACAGTCTATAGTGTTAATCTGTTGTTAATTGAGCCCACGCAGAATGCAGAGGGGAACGAGTTTGCTGCATTACCCACAGTGACCTGGACTTGTATCCAAAACCACCTACAAATTATTCGGTGTCAACCCTGCTATAGTTCACATGAACTCCACCTCTAAATTTCCCTCTCTTCCAACCACTCGTTCCATTCAGCATCTAATTGATCGGCAGGCTCCCTTCCACCGCTCAGGAAGGGAAGCATAGCATGGATTGGCGATGGAAAATGAGTGCAGTGATTCCATTCCTGACTAGTTTGAAGATGCATCCATGCCAACTGACAGAGAAGTGGACATGGCATGGCCCGAGAATAAGACCCTGTCACGTTTCATCCCTCCGACTGTATTTCGTTCATTGCATTCGGGTGCATTGGTATCACCACTGCCATGGCCTGTAGTGGTGTACCGAGGCATATCCTCAACGATCACGTTCAATTTAGGAAGAACGAAGCTGTTTTAAGTCTACGACCCCAACTCAAACATGATCTCCCACTAAGCTGGACCTTATCTGATGATAACCGACTACTTAACAGGGGTACGAACTTCATTTAGCAAGAGTCCATGTTTCACAGCATAAAATACAGCATGGCCTTTGTACGCAATTCAATAATCCCAACAAGGAAAGACAGACAATTGCCATGTTACGTCCATTTGCATTTTCAGCTGCCCTTATGCAATGATGCGCAAACAACGACATCACGGCAAATGGACAGAGGCATCGCCCTATAAATTCAGTTATCATCCGAGATTAGGTGTGCTACAACATTTTTAGGTCGTCTCAGAGTCAGCGCTGCTTGCATACCTGCCAGTGAATAGCATGCAGCACGAAAAATTAAAGGAGAGGTTGTGGAATGAGCCTTAATAAACACAGATAGAGGTATGCACCACCTCGAGTAGGAACTCATGAAGGCAGCACAAAACAGCGAGTAAACACTTCCTCATCTACAGATTTATAAACAATCCTAAAATTGGTCCCATGCGCTTATTTCTCTCCTCTTTATATGTTACGTTACCACCGAAAAAGCATAAAAATGAATGCAGGAAGGCTAAATTTGTCGAGAAGATTGTCGAAGCCATTGAGTTGGAGGAGAATGGTGAAGAAGTCAGGATGTTGTAAAAGAATATCTTCCCTCCCTTACTTTATGCACACATTGAGCTCTGACGCATCAGAAATTGTTCTGCAATTACCTATCGGCTATCACCACTTGTGTTCTGCAAGTGTGTGCTATTGTACAATTAACTCTCTTTACCGGAGGCGCTGCAATGCTATCCAGCAGAATGTTAACTTACAACGTCATTGCTGTAGTGTTGTGCTGCACCATGGATATGACATGCATTCGTTTCCTGTCGAATGCATCAAAGGCGAAAATGAATGTTGAATTTGATGAGGTGCACTGTAATAAAAACGAAAAGTTAAAGACGCTGTTAAACAGATAGTAAAATAGGTGCACGAAAAGGTCAAGAAAAGTCTAACTTCCTCTTTCTGCCACGTGTGGTCTCTGCAATGGTATTTGCCGTTACGATTATTTGTAGCAAAATAGTTGGGGCTGTGAGTTTAAGAAGCTCTCCTTTTCAACAAGACGAATATGACAATACTTTGCTCTTCCCTTGCTGCCGCCTCGTCAAACAATCTAAAATAAGCAGTTGCAGGCGTGGAAAAATAGAGTACAAGCTGAATCTGAGGCAACACAGAAGGGGATGTGATTCGGATAGCACATAGCCAAAATCCACATTAAAATAATTGCCGCCCATTCCTTCTCAGGACGTTTAGCTCAATTTCGCGTCAGTTATTCTTTTAATTAGAATTCTTGCCATTTAAAACTCGATGGCTGTAAATGTACTGTACAGAGAAATGTCACCGCGTAGGAAACCTGGTATCACCCACACACACACACAACCAACGCCACAGGCACCTTGCTAGAGTCTGCCCCTGAAAGGCACCCAGCGTTTTCTTCCTCACCAAATCACCGATTAGTGTGGTTGCCTAAATCCGAACGTTGCAGGCAGTATAGTTGTGTTTAAAACAATGGAGTATATGCGGAGTGACCACGCACTTCAGTTTGGCGGAACAATTCTCATAATCAGATCCTTTCGCAGGCAGCTTCTTGGTGTCCACATTGCTCTAGATAAGGGCCGTCATCCCACCTCACACCTGCTACTTTGTAATCTGAAGGACAACGATGGGGGTGTATTGTAGAGACGCAAATCATTCTTGAATCTGAGGAGCCCAACAGAAGCGTGTGCTGCAGCATACGAGGCAAGGCAAATCAAACAAAAGTACTTCTAATTACACTCTTATATATCTTTTTTTTCTCAAGAGGACCTTAATCTCCATGTGATCACAAACTTTTTGCCGGTGTCTGCGTGTCATTTTCACTAATCGCTCTACAAAGTGGCGGATGTGCCAACCCTGTTCACTGGGACTCATTCCAAAATCTTTGTCTCGGCACTATGGCTGCTCTGCATGCCACTCACCACCACGGATATAACTATTGATATTGCTGAGGCGACTGCGCTGAATAGAGATGGTATTAGCTCCCACGAGTCCAACCTTAGCCTTCGCACGTTTGTATGCATCACTTTAGGGACCTTGTTGATTGGAGGTACGGGACAAAGGACTTACGATGCTAGTGACGCTGCTGCAAATGCTAGGGGAAAAATTCAGTTTCAGTGGTAATACTGGCATGGGTTTTAATAGTCAGCTTGCTTCCAAATACAAAACTTCTCTAACGTATTTCAGATTTTCGCTTCCTAAACCGTAGGTGGCATATCGTAATGATTCACCCCGAAGTCGCGAAGGATCCTCAGTTTGAAACAGTTTGATGCAATAAGTGCTGAGAACTGCTGACACCGTTATAATACTGAACAGCTATGCGCCAGACCATGTGGTCTTTTCAGCTCAATAATCCATGAGTCTCTTTGTTGCATGATCGAAGAGCTGCGACCATGCTTAATTATTTCTTTACCTAGGCTAGTGTGGATATGTTCCACATGTTAGCACTAATAACCTCGCGCCCAGTCTCAGGATGCAGTGCTGCTTTGGTCAGAGCCGCATGCAGGTCTGATCCTAAAGCAATTTTGCGGACTGGTTTAGTTGGCTTTTGTGCTCCAGTGAAATCGAGGATGGAAGATGCTATGGACGACCGAACATGTGGAGACAATAAAATGGGATGAAAGGATTTCTGAATGGTATATGCAGTGCAAAGGCTCAAAGAATGTGGCGACACTAAATTTGGTGGGTTGGGAAGTGACGAAAAGTGGAGTGCGACAAAGTGAGCCAGTAACTCCGAGCTTTCCATACGGGTCACCTGCGTGTGTACTAACCCAGAGAGACGTCGTACATCCTCGGTGGTGCGGAAATCCACGATCGTGCATGCCACATCGTCATTGGCAAACGCTGTTGGCAAACACTGGCAGACAAAAGACAACTTGTGAGCACGTTATGGTAAGCACAGACTAGTCATGAGCCTTCAATGCACAGTTAACAGAGAAATACAGTGGAATTTTATTCAGGCAAAGAAGTCAGTACGAGAAGAGAATCAAACCTCATTTTAGTCAATTTTCAGCCTTTACCAAGGTCATTCTACTGTGGCACAGTTTGACGCATACGATGGGTAAAATCAGACAGAATAAAAACGGTGGGTAAAGGGATGCTCTTTACCAGCTCCAAGCTCCTACCTAGTCACTTTAAGAAGGGTCGGGTGCTACTACGCCACCACTTCTATCGTCATTTTGTGTGCACACGAGGAGGGAGAAGAAAATGCCTCATGCACTGACATTTGACCCTCCCTACACATAAACCAAATTTATCTTATCCTTGCCACTCAAAACAACCTCTAAAATGGTGAGCATATGTTGAAGGCACAGACGATTTCCTATTGACTCTCCCAGATCTGCTGATGTGTTGGACACGTGTTCAGTGTCTGTGGCCAGCATTGTCTACAAATGAGACAAACTCACTTATAAATCTAAGAAACCGGGCAGCTGCCTCAGTGTCAACTGGGTCAGCATTACTTACGCATGCCTAGTGCAAATCAACTCCATCCAACCTCCACAATTTAATCACGTGCCTCACTGATGGAGGCGCTAAGGATGTAAACATTGTAGCCTCTATTCGAACAGTCTTAAGGCAATCTCAAAACACGCGACTACTGTAAGATAATAATACCAGATCCACCAAATGACTTGATCAAAAGAATCGATGCGACCACCACCACTGATGATCCCTCATCCTCTCTCCAGCGATGCATCTGTCTCTTCCGTTGATGATGTAGAAGAGATACCTTGTTGAGTAGTCGGATCTTCTCTGAACTGCTGAAAATCTCATTCATGCCCCTAATGGGCCAGCTATTCGAGGTCTGCTTTGACAATGCTTCCAGATCTGTTTGCCTTTAAACGTCTCCAAGAATGTAAAAGGCTTGCATAAGTGACTAAACTAATAAGTAAATGGATGGACAGAAAGGTCAATGAACAGACGGCTGAACTGGTTAGGTTATATACGTTTATATTCTTTGTCAACTAATAAAATGTTCATTAACTTGATAGAAAGAAGTTACGCAGGAACCTTTATCGTTTCACACAAGCAGAGGTGCATTGTGGAATCAATAGCACCAACACACTCCTATGACTCATAATTTTTATCACGCTGACTGCGAAGCAGAAAAATAGCAACATAGTACCTAGTCGACGCTGATCCCTTTCTTTTAACCTTCGAATAATCCAGCTTATTATACTCCTCGGCCAATTCTCGACACAAAGAACTACCGTTAATCACTTGCAGCTTGAACAAATGCAACCAAACGAATCGGAGAAATAAAAAGCAGTGGCCACTACACCATTTAAGCATGTCAGTGACGCCTTGGCATGGACAAGTATTGCAGCAGTGAAAAATGACGGATCTCACTGCTTCCATGATGTTTCTCCCAAACATCCTCCAGTTGTATGGAATTCTATTTAGCAGATAGATCGAAGACATCAGCAACCTTCGCTCTTTGCAAGCAAAAGGTTCATAATGTACAGTTGCGTCTGCTGTTCACCTCAAGCATGAACAAAGCACGGTCATTTGAGCACAGAATGATGTACACTCCAGATCTGTGAGTTGATAGTCTAGGAGAAAACAATGCTGGAGTTTTCGATCGCCCAGCAATAGCGGCAGCACAAATCATTCCTCTCATAAGCTTTTTTCTTAGTCAATCACTCGGATAGCGAACCACACTACAAGGGCGCTAAAAAGGTGAATGAGCAACAAATACATGCCACCTACTGTTCTATGGCATGTAAATAGCAGCCATGTGCTCAGCCACCACCACGACAGACACTTCGAGGCTAACGTGGGAGTGAACCAACCGTCGCATCACTGTTAGTTGCTCTTGACACATCAAGCTCGAATGAGATCAGCCAAAAGCGATATGTAATTATTGGTGGCTCAAAATAGGGAGTCCTTCTAAATGCAGTGTCTTTTGAGTGACTCGCCACTGGTTTGTTATTAGCGATGCACTTTGCTACCACCTGCTACATCTTTTCGCATGCTCTAAGATAATGTTTGAAAAAGTCTGGATTTAACTTCAGCCTTGGAACCATGTTACAGCTCGATCGCCCAAAACCGAGGGGTAACAGAAATCAAAGTGGCAGCAACACACCTCTTACAACGTGTCTTAACCGTAATCATCAGGAACCGTACAAACCCATTCAAGCATTCCAGGACCTAGTAGCAGCAAAAATATAGATGACAGGCTAGAAAACATTGTTTGACTCTAACTCTGCAAGCCTATTATAGGCATTTGAAAACGACGAAAGAGAGTTTGCATAAGGTCGAAAAATTGTTGGCTGTTGATTATATTACAACCGCGGCTTAAAATCGGATCTAGTGCAACTCCAAGTGGTCAATCGAGAAGTGGGAGGTCCGGCCAATTTAAGTCACTCGATTGGGTTGCCTAAATACGAGTGCGTTATGCAATGCAATCGCTCCTGTTCCACAACCAAACATCAGTCCCGACATTTTGATACTTGTTCATTGCGGCTCAATAATTTTGTAAAAGGGTAACCAATGCGGTGAGTGATCTTTCAGATGCCTCACAGATACTATGGCACAGCATTAGCAGCGAAACTTGGAGCTTCTTTGAGGTAAAATTTAGCAAGTAAGAGCCTTCAGCTGCTTTGAGCTTAGTTGAAAAAAGATGGAGGCCAAATATTTGGATTTAATTTGAAATTACTGTCAATTAGCCAAGAAAAATCAACTTTAACTCGATCAATACATGCTTCGGGAAAGAGGAACTTTCATTTCGGTCAAGGCGAGAGTCTCAAACTCCCTAGCCTAGTAGCGAGAAAGCAGCGATAGCAGAAGAACTATCACCTGCAGTAATTTCCTTTTCAGGTGCAGCAAACACCATCACCACCTCGGTGGCAGCCTTGACTCTTTACTCATTAATGATGCAATGAATCCGCTCCACTTAAGGCGAAAAAGAGTGCACAGAAGTGGCGATTTGGCGGGCGAGAGTCATCACTGCAACGAAAAGTTTGGTAGGCTAGACGCATCGCAAGAGAGGTAACGTCAAAGGTGCGCTAGTTGTGAACAATTTTACTTCACCTGCGTAGGCACCGAGTACGGTAGAAGAGAAGGTTGTTGAGCTGTCAAAGAGACTCTCAGTGATCTCCTGGTTTACGGTCGCGATGATAGTTCTGAAGCAGGAGGCTGAAGTTGATAGAGGTGTATAGATTTAACAATGGGGTGTCGATCACTGCCTTTGTCACACGGCATCCCTTGTCTGTAGGAAAAGTATGGTCACAGTTGAGGGAGCGCGGAGGCGTTATGTGAAAGAAGCAACTGAATAGATTAAAGTATTATACAATGAGGTAACAAAGAGCAGTTATACACTTACAACCAAGGATGGTAGCCAAAACGTCAACACGAAATAGCATTCCCAAGTTAAGCACTATGCAGGGAACGTCATCTGTCTAGAAATCACATCAGGCAGACGCTCCGCTGAACTTATGGCATAGGCTGGCCCAAAATTTGCACTTAGCTTCCTCACTGTGTGACGGTCCGATGCAGCGCTTTTGTAATTTAGTCTTGGCGGTAGAGGACGGAACCAAATAGACCTCAAGAGCACTCTGGACCGCCTATTCCAGCCTAGAATGCGCCCTTCTCGTGTATAGGGCCACAGCCTACGCATTAACGGATGTTTCCCCATCCAAGTTGTTCCCTCCGAAATCTTCCTACCGAGCAGAGAAGCGGCAACCGACAATGCCCCGGACTACGTGCTAAGTCTAAAAGAAGGGATAAGAAAGATGTTCAATGCTGTCCAGCGACACCTGCACACGTCTTATAGAAGACGGAAGATGTACTACGACAAACACAGTCAGCCCAACACCTACCACGAAGGAGATCTCGGCCAAATATACTGGCCTATTCCCCACATGGAACGCATTGCGAATTGTACCGGCTTCTATGTGTAGTGCAAGTTTTCTCCCCCACGAACCACGTGCCTAGCAAATAAGGGTCTATCATAACAAGATTCGACTAAACAAAGGTGTCCCACCGGTCGGTTACGAGGATGAAGTCTGAGTAATTATAGAGGAAAGAAAACCGCCTAACGACACAATAAATGGCAACTAACAAGAGTAGTACGGGGGACGTAACAAGTTTCACATTTATCTCTAACGCATGGGCATGTTTTCCTTTCGAATGAGCAGATGGATTGCATGAGTAGCGCGTTATTTTCCAGACTCTGGAAGGTGAATCAATCGGTATACGGGACATTCTTTTGTAGCATACAAGAGCTGCCCAGAAAAATTAGCGATTTATTTATGCGAAGGATTCAAAGCTTAACACACTTCCGTTCAGAAAAATTTTTAAAAGCCAAATCCACCACTTTGAGTGCTCCTCACCTACGGCTGGAAGGCCGGTCAGAGACATAAGCTCTATGATGTGGAGAGGAAGCCATGAGATCAGTTCTACTCCCTCACTTCGTCGCAGCACTCCATGGCGTTAGCTTGTCCAGTCTGCTTCCAAATTTTTAGATACCACCGTCAGCTTCAAGCTCACTTTGAAGCGACGCATTCAGGCGCGTACTTTTAAATACCTCTATGCACGATTTTCGCTCAGTTGACCATCGAAATTTCAGAGATCCTTACGTTGATAACTGGACAGTTAAGTGCCTTGCCTCTCCTTGTAGAATTAGGACGATATGCATGCACGTCCTGCATGATCACCTACCGTTCCTTCTCTTGCCTCCAATTCCACAGGCTTGTTTGGCATAATGGAAAGTTAACTTACATTTTGCATTAGTGGCTATAGGCTTTTGAATTTCAAGACTCTGTTTAGTTAAGAATATTACCCAGTAACCGGGATTTACATATGTTCATATTTAGGTTAAAAGAGAGGCATTTGTTCCCTTTTAGGACTGCCACTTTGCCTGAATGAAAGATCCAGCCTAGCAGAATATTTCTTCAATCTGTCTGTGGGGTCGCAGCAACTACGTGAGTCGATACAGTCCTGCAATAAAATCACATCAAGCCACGTAAAAATTTACATTTCCAAATTAGAAATTCGCCCCGCCTCCTACATTCCCCAATTCTATCCTGTCTCTGCGGTCTTACAATTTGGTACGCAAATTCTTCATTTATTTCTTCCATAAAACCATTTCGTCTTGTGAAAGCAATGACGTGCTTTCTTTCCACTGCAGTAATAGATAATGACACTTTATCCACGAATTGGCTTGAAGAAGGCTGCAAAATTTATTATGATGCTATGGTGGTAACAGGTTAGTTAGTTACTTCACTTACCCTGCTATGATGCACTGAGGTTTCAATATTTGATGCCTCCCTGTAGTCGTAATTCCTTAAGACCTATTCATGCAACTGGACCATCTAATCCGGCATATTTCAAAGTGTATTTCGCTTATCGCATCAAGACATGAAGGCGATGGTAGGTGACGTGAATAGACACAAGGCTAAGAAGTGTTTTACTTCCTGAAAAGTTCGAACAGCATATAACTTAGCCTATATTCTGAATAAAATGAATGGGCATGTGAGTTGAAACACCTGTCAGCAGCTGAGGTGAGAAAGAGCACTGTGAGACGTAAATAATGGAGCTTGTGCTAAAAGAATACCTGATTTATAGTTAGAAGTTGCTTATACTTATTATAAGAAGCACATATGCATTTGTAAAGGAAAGACAAGGGTGTGAACTTTTGCTGGATCGAAAGCGATGGGGTCTAAGTCACTGCCTTCCTGTTAGGCGTTTGCGTCATCTCTTACATGAGTTGCAAAGACTGCTTATAAGAATTGCAAAATGGAGGGATATTACCGGCTATAGCCTTCAGGTTAAAGAAAAAACAGCTAAGATAGTGGGTAAAAACCTTTAAAATATGGTAACCAGTGGCGTCAGCCATCTTCTTTTCCGATTTCAATTTGACATGCTATCTATTGGTCAAGCGTTTACGCGATTTTCGGGTTTCTAAATCGAAGTGGGCGAAAGTAGATGCCTTAAACAGTAAGACGCAGAAGGGTGTGGAAGTCGTAAATGATGAATAGAAGTGCTTTTTTCTCACCCTCTTTTACCCAGTGTGGAGTATGATAGGTTGTCGCCAACGATGGACACTTTGTACTGCAGTTATTCGAGTAGACAGACCTCAGGTAACACACTTTTGCCTATCATACCACCATCGTGTTGTCTCACATTATAAATGTTGGATGGTAGCGATTCTTGGATTTAACAGACATCTTAGGCGGCCTTGATAGCAAGCTGTACAAAAAATGATCGCTTTGGCATTGACGCATAGTGGGATGAAGACACGTGGGGTGGTGGCTTAGGATGTTGTTTCAAATATGCCATGCTTGTAGTTTAGAAAACACATTTTGTTCCAAAAGGTATTTTTATGTAGACGTGGCCCAATTGCTACAGTTATTAACTGCATTTCATTCCAAATATGCACACGAGTCATGTGAGTCATAGAATGTAGGCTGGCTTTTTCACTTAGCATATTTTGTTATGGTGAGATTCTTATCTTCGATAGCCTTTTATAAAACAATAATGAGGGACTTCTTTCCTGCAGATGATGGTTCGACTTTGGAATCGTATTCAACGCGGCCACCTTTATCGCATCCTGCAGTGAACTATTTCCCATTTATAGCATCAAGGCATGGTGAAAACAGACGGTTACGTGAAAGGGCGCATCGCTGACAACGGTGTTTTTCTATGCAAATGCAGAATCATAGAGTGTGATGATTTGTTTTCTTTTCATAAAACGAGCAACTTTTGCAATTTTATTAGCTGTATTGTGGGATGCATGACAGAATTGGAATGTACGGCGGCTGGTTTAGGCGATAATTGATAATTCTAAGACGAAAATAAGGAGTACTTGGTAGAATACGAGCTTCTGCCTGATTAAACATATTGCGATCTAGAGCTTGGTCTTCAGTTTGGCATAAATACTATGCCACATATGTGGAATGAAAACTGGGTAAAAAACCGCTAAAGATCCCGCAAAGCGGAGAGAGTTGCAGGCCAATAGTTGCTTTCACAATCTCTTGACTACTGTAAACAATCGAACTAAGGCAAAAACTTTCGACACATTCCCAATAAAGCAAACAATGTCTCGACCTGACCTGCCTACAAGCCGCATATAACTTCATATTTCGCTTTAAGATCAATTTCATAATAAGACTCAAATCTTCATATCCAGGCAAAGAAAAACGAGTGCTATAAATAAAGAAAAAGAGCGCAACCTTTACTCTAAATTGGCAGATATAGCGCATGAAGTTGTGACAATTAACTAAATACTGCCGTCGTCCACTTCGATTCACCCCCAGGTTAAATTTATTCAAATACAAGCTTCATGCGTTTCAATCCTAACTGATTCTGGGTATAAAGCAAATGCTAGGCTGAGAAACCGCATAGCAGTTTAACGGAGTGCTAAACGTCAACGTTTGACTCCTTCACGTCGCATCCCAAGGACAGGGGAGACATACCACTCCCATCAATTTATGCGAGTTCTTAGCAAGCTAAAGGAATACCCTCGCGGATTCCTCCTTGACCCGGGTGCAGCCAAGTCAGTAGTAAACCCCCAGGCCTTTCCGTACCCGAGCAGCAGGTTTAACTCCGGTTATTTCTATACGAAACTGGTCTCGGTAAAAGAGGGGAAGATGATGGCCAAAGGAGGGACAATGATAAAGTCTCAATAAGGAGAGAAACCTGAAAGGCACAACTTATTATATGGCCAAAATTTGGGATGTAATGCTTGGCGTTGATTTCATTCGCAAAGCCAAAATGGTTCTGTGTTTCGCAGAAGGCAGCAGCTTTCAACCACAGTTAATGCACATCACTGACAGTAGGAAGAAGGATCTGCGCTCATTGCTGAGTAGGTACTCGGATATGTCCTCATGGTAAGGAGTGAAACTCGGACGAACAAACATCGTATAGCATTTATAAGACAGAGGTGGTGAAGTCAGACCCACTCAGTACCACCCAGACGCATACCACTGCTTCTCCTGGAAGTGAACCGGCTAGTGAAAGAGATGATCAAGGGTGAAGTTATAAAGTCACCCAAGTCACCGCGAGCTCGTCAAATCGCACTGATAAAGAAAAGCGGCGGTAGTCTACGATTGTGCAACATAACAGGAATTTGGACGGATAGACACAGACAGACAGACAGACAGACAGACAGAAGGCGACATTCATAGTGCCAAACGGGCTTTATGAAATTCAGGTAAAGCCTTTCGAACTCTGCAACGCTTCGGCTACCTTCCAATGCCTGATGCCTGCAGCGCTAATTGGGCTTCTTCCAGAAATTTCACAATCTACCTCAATGACATTCTTGCTTTTGGCAAAGCCATTTGTAAGCACAACGCCAATCTTAAACTGTCACTAAGGAGTAATCGATTTCGAACGAAACGAGGGATTTGCGGAAAGACTTACGGTATGTGCAAGACGTTTGGTGAATTGTGTGTTCACTATCCATTGCTTCGTTGGAAACGTGAACTCACATTGGGATTTACAGGATATTATGTGTAATACAAGGAGTCTTGATTTGTCAAGTGTGAGTGGATGTCACAGTGCGGTGTTTATTCACCAGTCCTCGTTGTCAAGTCATTCTTCTGGTAGCAACGTTTACATGCTCGGTACTTGTAGGCGCTTTTAATCTACGATCTAGCTCTTCTACATCCCTACTTTGCCGACCTCAATAAAGAATTGTTGCGTGCGAAGGGTGAGGAGTGTGTCTAGTCACCGGCTAACGAACTTCCATCTCTCATTACCGCAGTACTCAATGATGCACTCAGCATTGCCGGTGATGGATTCAACTTAGAAAAGGGGATGGAAGTGTGAATGAGAGAGTAAGAAGTAGAAAAAGATGAAGACTCCGTATACCAAGGTTGGGGTTGGTGTTGCGCTTTCTATTGTATCGAATGAGTTAACACTGTAAAAGAGGAGTAACAACCACCAAACACGTAGCCAGTAGTTGTTTTCGTGTGTATTTTAAGTAGAAATACTTGCATGCACGGATCTCATCAGTGTATGCGCCGTCAAAGAGCCGTTTTATTCAACGGATTTTGTAGAGATCTACAGTGTTATGCTACACTACGCGCTCATCTCTGACGCATAATGGCCTATAAACCCGAAGTTTAGTTCTCTCGCCCAACAAAGCAATGGTCAGTGAATCGCATACTTCACCAAAACGCCTTGCGCACGACTACGGAGGCAAAACTTGAGTCAACAAGTCTCAGCGTAAGTCCTGTTGCAAAGTCCTCGTTTCTTTCGGGGAGAGATTGCTCGTTATTGATAGTTTCATTTAGAAAAAGAACGCAATGTCTGCATATTCGACATTGTCACGCCGCAGATGCCTCACGCACGTCAAGGGGGCCGTCGTTAAATGGTTTTCTCCGATTTACGTGCGGTAGATGATGCAAGGTTATGAGTAGGTAAATGTTGAAATAAATGCATCCTACAGAAAAGACTTAGCTGGCCTGACCGTACGTGACAATTGCACGGCAGAACGGAGGAACTTAAGCGAGCTAAATGCCACGAACCTCTGCATTGTGCTGTTGGCGTTAAGTTAATTAAACAGGTAACTTGTGTAGTGTCCGTGGGGATAGAACTCAGCCAGTTTGCTTTCCTATTGTTCTTCTGATCTAAGGGAATGAGAAATGTGGCCAAATTAACGCGAATCGGTCATGAAGCTCTAGTCGGTGACGAGGGCTGATGGATCAAGTAGACAAAGTTTTCGGCATTCGAATAACAATTGTTTAATGGCTTCCTTATTTCCTTCACAGCTGCTAATATGTCCCCTAAGACTGCTGTCATTCCAGAAACAGATTCCGTACCTCAGCGTCATTGACGAACGTCTGCATGGACTTGGTTGTGTTAAAGACCACACCTCGAACCAATACCCCTCCCTACACACTTGTCGTCAGCCAATTAACGATTCGCCGTAATTGTTGGAGTGTGCAGCGCTGCTTGCGCGTGCACAGATGGCAAAATGTGAGAAATTGTAAGTCTAGATCTCGCGGTTGCAAACCGCCTTGAATCCTCTCACACTTCCATAACCACGATTACCTACGCCCATATCATGCCACGAACCAATGCGTCAGACAGTTGGACAAATGTCCGATTCACTGGAGAGGATGAAATCGAAGAGGCGTTACGGTCAGTGTTTGTGTGCCACTGCCAAAGCAAATTATTTAAGTTAGTAGTGCATGCGTGTGGCTGCGGTGGAATGTCTGGGGAGCCTTAACCGCGTTCGGCATATAAATTGGCATGAAGCCCTCAGAAACGCATTTGCAAGTGACAAGTTCATTGTCACTGTCACTAGACGGTGGCTCCTCAGTCAAAAGCATGGGCTTCACACGAGTCAACACAACGATGCTTTGACTCTTGATTGCTTCCTTCTCTCACAAGTATTTTCCATTGTGTGGATCGGTATTTTGAATGCCAAATCCAACTGAGCCAAAGCGCCTAGCAAGCATGTCCAAAATACACTTTGACACGCCACTGCCTTTCAGGCACTTCCGTGGCAGCTCGACGGTAGTCGATGTGCTGCGCAGACATTTACAATGCGGCAGTTGGCAGGCGTCACAACGCAGTGGTCAGATGATGGAGCTGCCCAGAATCGGCAACAATCCCTCAACTACTCCCCTTCGAGCACAATCAGTGAGAGTGCGGTCATCGATTGTTGCTGGTTTGTATCTAGGGTGATGAAGTTTTCAAGTGAGGAAGGCGGTGTGCCATCACATTGACTTATCTTCATACTCTTAGCGGAAGTGCAACGGACCAAATAGTGACAAGAGACCATTCATATAGGATGCGGATTTGACGCCTAGCAGCAGAGTTCATGCGTCTGTCGGGTCGTTTCTTGCCGCTCCTCGAACAGCTTGCATGCGACTTAGGCTACGAGAAGTGAATTACTTGTGCACAAATTAAATGTCTGTCAGCAATAGGTTACTAAAATCGGGGCGGTAGAGAAGAAGCAATGCAGTAGGCAATTACTACACGACCGTCAGGAGGGGCACTGGTGGGGAACTAAATCCCACAAAATTCATCAATATTGGCAATGGCAAATAGTTGGAATGCATTTGAGGCTCTCGAAGCGTCAAGCTCTTTCCTAATCTGACATGGACCTATGCTCAACCCAGTTTTTGAATGAAACATTAGGAATACGTGTTTGTCCCTTCAGGCCCCACTTACGCGCAAAGACGCGCCGTCAACGTTCTTAGAAATAAAAGTCGTCTTGTTTGTGGTTACTTAGTGGTTTTGGAAAGCTTCAAGGCTCGCGTACCATTCAACTGGCTGATATTTGCATCCAACCTGTGGACAGAAAATGGCTGAAGTGAATAAATGGTGAGAGAGGTGACAGAATTCTGCAGTAGGATTCTGCCCTTTTGCTACGGTCTGCCAAATTGATCCCCAAACTTTCATGTCTGTAATACGATGTAGCCTTTTTATTAGAAAACACAATGGTAAGGCTATGGATGAGTCATCGCTTCTCATACAAGGTCCTCTCGTTATCACCCCTCCTTATACATGACCTGAATCTTTGTTTTTGGAGCGTTGCCACTTCAGTCGTGTCTCAATGCCCACCCAACTGTTGTCCAACCGGCGTGGATACCTGAGCCTCAGTTGGAGGCTAGCTTTTCAGTCACGTTCATTGTGCCATCCAAGGCACGATGCTGTCACTGAGGTTATGGCAGTCAGTCCGAAACGAATATCTGTGTGCCTATTCTGCACCCAACCGAATGTCGAACATGCCATCGAGTTGTACTGGACTGCTCCCCCGCCAAACTATCAAAAATGACTAAACCAGAGAGCGTGAAATAGCAAACATTTGTCACTCTTTCCTCTAAACCATTGCTTGCTTAGTGAGAGAGTTAGAGTGGCCTTGGATGCGTTCTATTGTAATGTATTGTTGCCAGACGAAGAGGCCTGGTCTACATCGTGCGTTGTGAGGCATCAAAAGGCGCGTTGGCCCACATTAGCACCTTCACTTAAGGTACAAAATGTTTGCAGTTATAATGTGTCAATTACAAAGAAGAGAAATTAAGGTTAACACCGCAAATGGAAGGTTAATTTGACAGCATATCGATGCTTCTGAAAGACAATATCGTGTACCGTGGATTCGCCATTTGGATGCCTGAAACTTCCTCAAAAGTGTCAGTTAAAATGTTTCAAGCTCAAAAACATTTTACTTCACCTTAAGGTATGTCGTGGTAGTCAGACTTTGCGGTGACTCAATCATCAACACTCTTCCTTCCAAATCCTTACCTATTTTATTCCTTCTATTTGATTCAAAAGTTAAATAAACTTTTATCTTCTCGGCAATGTTTTCGTGATTCATGCCTTTCGTAGTTAGTCTTACAAAGGTCTGAATTAAACATAGTGTGGACATCGTTATGCTCCAAAATCCCTTGCTAAAAGCTGCGCTGCATATTTTTGAGCCGAGAAGGGCTGGCAATATTTACACCTACGAATGGGAGAGTGTGTTGCAAAAGTAGGGGTACGTAGTACAGAGGTCAATAAAATCGTGTCATTTAAGGCGCAGTGAAAACCTTTTGTCGGGACCACCAATTTGCGTTCAAATAGTCGTCAAGCAAGACGCGATATTTAGATGATCACGGAATCGTGGCTCGATTTTGGGTAGTGTGGACACCCTACATTGCAATTTCATAAACTAAAATGTCACAATTGGTAACTACACTTCTTCTTCACCAGACCTCCTTGTAGCAAACGAGGAATCAGTTGATGAGAGCGGCGTGTGGACGATAAGAGTTCATGAAGCTCCACATTCTTTTTTTGCGTTTAGGAGGAATAACAGCGCACTTTATTGCCAATATAAATCACACCGTTTAAGTGTTGGTTTTAGAGCTCCTCATCGTCTCTCAACAATGCCATCATGACTTACAGTCAATTCGGGATGCCACTGTGATCTGCTATGTATGGGCGCACCATGCACGTGGAAGGGTTTGCATTGAACCAAATCAGTGAGATGCAGTGATTTTCAGATGGGATGGTATGCTTCCTACACCGAATAGAATGCATTTACCGTCATTAGCCTTTGCACGCTTTCCACAACAGCAAGGCTTTACTCTTACACCTTTCAAAGTGGTACCAAGGTTTCGCTTAGAGTGCTTAAATTTAATACATGTAAAGTTAGTAACCGTCCTTCCTGACCGGGGGACAGAACTTCACTTCTCTTTACTTGGCTTTAGAAAATGGGTGAGATAGGCTACCTGGATAGGGTTGCTCAGCAACATATAAAGAAATGTTTCATCGATCAACGTGGGACGACTGGCTTACTCTACCTTAGCCGTTTTAGAAGTACTTGTACATGCCTTCGATATTCATATCTAGTTCAAATTTCTATCTGTTGCGCAGCATAGCTCTCCTACTGGTCTTGTCTACCCAGTAATTTTGCTCTAAAGTATTGCTTGAGCAGAATTTGAAATGTTGCAGTTTTTACAGGCTTAAGCGATTGTATTAGTGTGGCACCATCAAACTGCGTTGGATGATTGCCCCTGCATCCTTGCGTTCTTAACATCTACCTCAGCAACCCAAATGTTTTTTATGCTACTGTTTATTTTGAGTGGCGATTTGTCCGATTCCTGGATGGTTACTAGATGAACACATTCTCCTTTCTGACCCTCGATCAGGTCCCTTACCAAATTAGAGCAGCAAGGTCAATTCATTTTGCACAATGTCCAAGATTTGTTAAAATGCGCATCACGATTGCTAAAACCCCGCCCTCTCTTTGGTTTTGGTAGTTTTCTTAACAATCGTGCAATTGAATAATGGCACAAAGGATGGAGGTTGTGTTTAGTGGCATCAAGGCTTTAGGATTGACTAATGGGTTGCTTGCATTACAAATTTGGGGTGAAGTTGAGCACTAGATAACGTGCTTAGTTCCATGCACACCTCTCGCTTATGGTATCCAGTACATAATGCACTTGGTTAGGAAATTGACCAAACACATGTATTATCAGAATTTCCTTTGTTGGTAGTGCACACAGTCTCCTTTTCACATCTATCACAAATGGCTCCAGTAATTCCCGATTAACCTTTACATCGTATGAACAGTTTCTGATCTCATTTTTTGCTACACTTTCTAAAAGTGCCAACTTGAAACAGGCCATTCTTGCGCTCTTCTACTACACCATCCGCTGCCTCCATGCCTAACTGCCTGTTTGGAAGGAGTTGCGTTCAATATGAGAGAGACAAACTCGAAAGCAGTAAATCACTAGCTTATTGCGTACCAAGTGCAACTCAGATAACTGTAAAACACTTTGAACTACAAAACCTCTTAAGTGGGGCATTTAAATCTTACACAAAACATAGATACCAGTGACACCTAAGAGAGCTGAAGCTACATTGTTTTAATCAACACTTTGAATGCCCATGAATGTGCTGCAAACATTGTCGTTAGATCATATGTGAGTTGTTTAAGCTCGAAACACTTGCATCCCTTCTCTTGTATCATCTCCCCTGTTCTGCTGCTCCTATTGTTAGCCACTGTGGTGGTGACACTTGCAGCTCTGACCTTCTCGACATTCATGACCCGTTATCTGACAGTATCCACTCCCAATTCTACCCTCAAAGCGGCCGTGCTTGCCAAACCGGGGATGTCCTCAAGGCTGCCCATACATACATTCTTGGTTTCTACTTCACCCAACGACTCCCTCTGAAAGACCGGAATGTTCTATCACTGATCTCAGCTAGTGTGGGAACGGAGAAGAGCCCAAGAGAATATCGATCATGATCTGGATGGGAGGCGGATAAAAGGGAAGGGAGAGGTCGTCGTTGGATGCCCCTGCCCAGTTTTCTGGAACTAAGTTCCTTATTTTCTTCCCTCTTTCTTTCACAAGTTCCTAAAATTT
>MIEF01012207.1:0-42121 GCA_001870725.1 Taenia solium | reverse complement strand
AGTGCCACAAAGTATCTAATTTTGTAACTGCGAAACTTTAAACATGGAACTTTGTTTTTAACCGAATCTCCACTACTTACAGGTGTGTTTACAATTATCGTAACTTTGTGATATAAGCACGTGTATCCTGGATACTGGTGAAGTCACCAACCAGACAGCGAATAAATGGCGGACTACTGGGAGGCCGACATAATCAGCCAATGTAAATAAAGAGCGCGCGAAGGAGACAGGGGTAGTCCCTAATTGCCTAGTGGGTGTTTCACAACGACCACCTGGGTTTGAATTTGTGACGCATCTGAGAGGCAAACCAGGTGTGCTAGTGGAGCTTTAGTTTATCAGTAGTAATTACTCTCCAGCATATGTGTTTACAAACAGAGGAGTTAATAATCTAGATTATTTTATCCACTGTTGACTGTCTTGGAGATTCCTTACTATCTCTGCTTCTTAGTGGGCAGTAGTGTGCTTCACGCTATGAGATGTGCTGCAATTTGTTTGTTTATGTATTGGGTTTACTTGCTTTCTCCCCTGTATTTGTACAGTGCAGGCAAAAATGTGCAGTCAACAAGCATAGGAGCGCTGTAAAGAAGCAAAGCCCGAGGACAGGATTCAATGCCAAGCAACCAGACGACTTGCAATTTCTTTACCGCATAGTCGCTCGATTGATTCTGCTTTAGATTAAGAACACTCACCGATCTCAACAGGCAGTCATTGCACATGATGGACGACTATTTAAGGTGGAGTTACTAAAGACTATAACCTTTCACGAAGAAAACGCATTTGCAGATCTTCACCTAATGTTCGGATACAATGCTTACTAATTAATAAGATACTTCTATACCAAATTTTATCGCTCTCTTCATCATTCAATCCCTCCTCCTCGGGGATTAATTAGTTTTGTGCACACACCTGATTCCTACTTGCCTATATGAAATGAAGACAGGTTCTTTGACAGGGCTCCTATGGTGTTTAAAACTTAAACCGCTTAACTTAAGATAGAGCATGCACTTAAAGTAACTCAATGACACATATAAAATTAGGGTTTCCAAATTGTCTTATTTTGGCAATCTGTGAGTGAAACATGTAACGGGTACAGCACACACTACTCTGCCACTTTGAATGGGCAAAATAAAATAGATCTGACCTTTAAATCCTAGAACGTCGCTTCATACACCAGCGTTTCATAGTAAGCGTTGTGTGGATGGCGAAGTGGTCGCCGTGTCTCACCTACACTCCAGTTTGCACGACTGGGCATCAATAAAATGAAACCATAAACAGGGACTAGTCAGCCGGTGAATCTACCATTCCATGAGGTGAATCACATTAACTGTGAGACCGCTTCAGCAATCTAAGAAGAGTAGCAGTCTGAAAATTGGAACTAGATTGACAAAAGTTTTGAGTATTTAATCCAGTCCAGTGTTCCTAAAGGTGGCGACTTGATGTACCTGTTTTGATAAAGATGCCTCTATTTCCCTCTGACCTCAACAAGTCGAACTACGGCTTTGAGGCAAGCGTTTTGTCATGGCTTAGGGCACAACAAATCCATTTATTCCCATGGATAGCCAATTAGTCCTTCCGGCCTCGGCCAACGTTAGACGCTCTAATGAGCCTAGATGTCCTCATTTGTCTTTTACAAATACGGATTGTTTAGCTTGCAGATTTTCTGCGTCCTTTTACTGCTACTGCATTCCGCGAACCCCTTTAGTTCCCCTACGTAGGCAAGGAATCTTCGTACTGAGACAAGGGTAACAAGGAGTGGTGCGCAATCTTGTGGAGTCATTGTGGAGAAGAGACAGCATATAGAGCCGTCCCTAAACGAGCAAATGTTCTGATCTTCTTAAAAGGCATTTCGTAAGTGTGCAGAATCGAATGGGAGACTAGACGTCAGACTTAAGCCTATTCCTCTGAAATGATAACATGACCCACAGAGACTGAAGGACCTCGGCGGTGGTATCAACACCGAGCTTGTCTCTAAGGTGCTTAAACGAAACCAACTATTCAAAGCAAGCCGATGGTTTCCTTTAAGTAGATGGTCCTATAAACAGACCCACATCTGGCAGGTTATGAATATCAAATCCATGAACTTTCTTCAGCGCAATTGCCCAATCCTGTGTACGCCACAGTGTACTGCCTATTACTATCTCGACAAATATGCAGGAAAATTCGGCGACATACTGTGGTACTTTGACGGATAAAACGTCAAGTTAAGGGAAATTAGGTGTTTAGCTACTCGTAGTTGTCATTATAAAAATCGTCTATAATTGCATCGATGGGCGCTTATGTCCGCATATCAACCAATGGAAATTGCTGCTATCTCCAAAAAATCATTTTGGCGTAATCTTTAATCAGGCTTTTTTCCTAAAATGCACAGGGATGACTTTCCATTTCAGGCAACACCATTAAGTCTTACAATTTTAATAAGAATGGCATCAGCAGTGGTATGAACCATCCAAGGTTTGAATCTACTTACGTAAATAGCATTACTGAAGACGACTTCACACTAATCCTAGGGGAGTTTTAGTTGAAATTGGCTATTAACAACTCGTGTGGAAGTAAACAGCTTATACTTAGGTCTTTGTAAACGCAGCCCTCTGGAGAAATCGTAAAGTTGACTGAGGTAATAGTACTGGAAAAGAATTGTACTACCGATGTATAGAAGGGGTGAGAGGCTACTTGCGATGTCCTAGAGGCCATAGCAGCAAGCAAAAATACAACGGTGGAGACTTAAGTGCCCGTATGAGCAAAATGCACAGCAGACAAATTACCGGAGCACTACAGACATATTAAACAAAAGATGACACCGCGCTATAAACATTCATTGGGACAGGGGCAGATTCTGTGGCCTGGGTGTTTACTAAGCAGAAAAATCTTTGTCCTTAGAATTCCAATTGACTGTCAACTCTTGGCATAAAGAGGTCATATTTATGCCACATCTGGTTTCTTTTTTACAAATCATACATTCTCCCTGCAATACCTGGATTCTACATTACCAAGACTGTTTATCCGGCTTTAAATTGGAAGAAATCCAGCCAAACCTTATTGGCTTACTGTTCTCTCTTCAGAAGTCCCCGGTGAAAGTTCACCTGCACCAGTAAATGAGGTAAGCGCTTGATAAGCCAGTCTCAGGTGAAGTTACCAAACAAAATCAGCCTTTCTTTATGTTGTCAGTGTCACTGGCTACTTTAAACACAAAAGTAGATTACATAATCACAAAAATTAAACTCCACACACTAGCTTGATTCTTTCCCAAATTGCAAAGCCTCATGGAATATTTGACCACCTAGCCGATCCAGCAGTTGAATGTACGTTCACCTTTCCTAATAGCAGTATTGTAATGCACCTTCTAGGCGCGAAGCCGTGAGGAGAAGTAAAACGTGTGACGAATCAAACGTCATCTGCCTCAACAACTCTAGCTAGGATATCTGAGCCCCTCGACTTACTTCCACTTAATAAATTGCCTCCGCATCCGACTCGTCTATTCGTTTCAAGGGCATGAATACTAAATTAGAAGAGGAACTCCACGCCCATTACGCTGATGGCAGCAGCTTCGAATCATATTACTTTCAAGAACGACATGGACTTCAGAAGTTAACCTCAAGATGCTACTATTCAACCCTGATTCCAATCAGGTCGTGAAATTGCCAAATCCTATGCGTTCTTCTCCAGAACTTATGCATAGCAGCTGTGGAAACCGACATAAATCAGACAACAGCCTGGAAGATTGCTGTCTTGTCTTAGCTCGGCTTGACATTTTAACCGGCCAAAACGGATGCTTGCCGAAAGACCCTGCCTCTCCAAACAAAAGAAGGACAAAGACTGCGAAAGGTATGGGAAAAGTCTCTAAATATGGGCTTAACGACTTCTTTAGTACTCGCCTCTAGAATCGATGATCCTCCACTTTGGACTGATTTCTGTTAAACCCTTTGAATTCCAAAAGTACGTGTGCACGAAAATTGCTTCACAAGGGATGTAATTACAAAAATGACTACCTGTTCATCCATCCTGCTATCTCTTATTGCCATTTGTGCTGCGATGTATGAGGATGAGGCTCATCTATGTGTGCTTCACCCAACTCTTCTGCAGCTGTCACAATGACTACATGATGTGCGGATTAGTTCTTTGAGTTAAGTGTCATATTTAGCGCTGTACACCACATGATCTGAAGTACACCATGATATTTATGTTACATGTGATGCTCCAAACTGGTAAAATCGTTTAAATTTTTTCATAGGGAGTGTGAATTCTGGAAAAACAATTTGGATGGCTTACATCGCTTTTGGAGGCCCCTATCTCTAAGAGTCAAGAATAGATTGTCTACTTCCACAAACTCTACCGTGGATGTCATTTGCCATTTGTCCTCGCCTACTGGGGTGCAAAAATATGAGGCAGATCAAATAAGTTTAATTTGGAAGCTTTCATCTGCATATATGCACCCGTCAACTAACTCACGAGCGAAGACGTCGTGCCTGTCCCTTGATGTTGGATGTTGCTTTTAGAGATGTTCATGACGTTGACAAATGAGTTACCCATTTAATGTATTGCAGTCTATTTCGTGGCATGGCAGGTATTAAATGAGCCAATCCAGGTATTCCAATGCACTCGCCATTTGGAAGCTGCACACAGGGGGCGGTCTCAGTCACCATAGTTGACCGTTTTAGCAAACCCAAAGCCTCATTCGTAGCCATGTTTGTTAGTAGCTTTCTCATGCCAGGCACTACCTTGTAAAATGGGTTGGCAGATGTTGCTCTTTACTGACGTCCTCAAGACTTCGAGGCGGTCATCTTGTTCGACAGACTGTAGACCTAATCACACACAACGTGTAGAAAGTGCGTCAGGTTCTTGTTCAATCCATCAACACACCACCACCATTGTCCACATTGCCGAATCAAGCGTTTCTCTTGCCCGGCTTTGATGGGCTGAATAAGGGTTTGTTGTGAGATGAGGGAAAGTTAAATGATCACGTTATCCGTAGAAATCTGTTAGAATGCAAGAGTAAAACGCGGTCAGAGAATCGGTGTGACAGGCAAAATTATGATCTTCCCTTCACTTCCTACTACTGGGGTTGAATTTTCGTAGGTTATTGAATCGTTGGTGCACATGAATTCCATGTCCAGCGGTCTTGTAAACGAAGTCACTGCCATCAACTGATTGCAGGTGGCAGACTATTTGACTGATGGCTTTACTTGCAGTCAACAGAAGCATGTGATGATTTGAGAATAGAAGTGTCTAAGTCAGGCTTAATTGACAATGTCTCACAAAATTAGGACTTATTTACTCTGCCATTTTGAGTTAAAGAACATCAAATATTGTAAAATTCACTCTAGGTCTGTTAGAATGAATGCGTTGCAAATGTGTGGTGCAAGAAAATATGTGGGTTGAAGTTACTTTATTCAACGAAAAATAGACTGTGGTCACACTACCTACGTCTATCGCGGTGACTGGAAATTTAGCCTCGAACCACCTAGCTAACTGTCGATGCCGGCACAATTTAAACCTAGGTGAACTCTATTGACATAATGTAGGAGTGCTACATTTCAGCAGTGACATATTGGTCCTAGTTTTGGCGTCATATCACCCATACACATCGTTAATTTGGTCGTGCATGCTACGATTTGCTAAGTTGTGGTTTAAAAGAAAAGTTTTACCCTATAAATTTGAAATACATCGGCCGGCAACAGTGGTAGTGCTACTCAGACTGTGTTCCACTTGACTGCCCGCCATGTTACTCATCGTCTTGGTCATAGCCGCTATGGGTTGTCAGGACCTTGACATCGTTAGACGGCAGAGGAGGTGATCCAACTTCTCCAATGTGACAAATTGAGTCTCTTCTTATATTGTCTTTACTCACCACTCAAGGTTCACATTCCCCTCATTCAAGTGTGGTCGCGTCAAGAGGCTATTCAAGATCTTCGCCAACTCATACAAAGCCCCTTGAAACAGCTATGTCAAGGGGTGACAACAACTCCTTCATCTAGAAGTCCTGATCACTGTAATTTATTCAAAGTGGGCTGTCTGTGGTGCAACTACAGCAACGGTTAGATGCTGACAAGTTCTAACTACTTCAAATAGTACATCTAATTTTGTACTTGATTTCAGGACCAGTACAATTTCAACTATCGATAGAGGCCTACTGCTTAGAGTTTCAGCCAATCACCTTCGAAGCTGTAGTGTTCAATGACGCAGCCTTGTGTGTGATCTAGTGCATTTCAGATTTCGCAAAACCCTTGACCTAGAATCGTCGCAAGTTTGTGCATTGCAGCTGCCATTTGCAAAGCTATCCCACATGAACTCGCGCTATATTTATCGCCTCATAACATAGCCCTGGAGAACTATTGAACCTGTCAGAAGTAACGAGCGTACCTGCTCAACATCATTCGAGTTTTTTGCTTACATAATAAATAGGATTGAATAAGGCATAAATCCTTCTGTTCGTTACATTCTGACTTACTTGTTTATTTTTACAAATGCACATGAAGTGCAAACGAATCATTCTCTGATGAGTGCCAACTTTCTTTCTCAGCTAGATTTACTCCGTTATTTTGGCAACGAACAGGTGAAGAAATTAGACCATTCTGCCGCATTGCATGGGTCAATTTCCTAGCCCAAACACTTAAGATTTTGATTATTTGTTAAAAACAGATGGGTCAAACAAACCTATTGCGCGTAAGTCATTCTCACGGAGAATGGCAGAACAATTGGATGGGAGTAGGTGTTTGTTCCAGAGCACCTCTTTAGTAAAAACCAGTTATCATACGTTAATCAACTGACTTGGTGATTGTCAATGCCCTCTAGGTGGGAAACCGAATTCCACTCCCTACAACCCTTACACTGTGACATGTGTCCACTCTGCTCATCGCTGAAACACAAAGTGAAAAGATGGAAGGTGGGATAGCCAACCTCATCACATGTATCTTGAACGAAACCCAGGACACTCTTGGCGTCAACTCGACCGCACTTCCCTCCTATCCCATCATTTGCGAAAGTTGTCTTCAAGACGACGGAAGAGACAATAAGGATGCTGATACTGTGGCCGTCTAATATACCCGAAAAAAGAATACAGTGAAAACGGCGCCAAAGGTTCCGGTCTTCGCTGCCAACCCTCTGAGGTAGTGATGGCAGCGTAGTGGGTAGCCCTGTCAGAGCCGGCAAATGCCAAGCCGCTTGTAAACGATTTGCCTGTGGTCAACTTCGAAAATCAGTAATTACTCCTGCAACAGTGTGGTTCGTTATGCCACCTTCTCGTTTTGTTAAAGCAGGTGCAACAATTTCTCCCCTAGTTATCGTGCACTGACAGTTCTGCCTTCGGCCTTCGGATGCAGCTTCTATGATGCTGCTATAAGTGCCAGTGACGTTTACACATTGACGGAATCAACGCGAACTGTTGTTGCCTCAGCCTCGATGTCAGTGACCAGAAGGACCACAAGAACATGAATTTGTGTCGCAACGAAGAGCAAATCATGGGTGCTAGGGGCGCTCCAGTTTTAAGTTCTTTATTACCATCTCGCATTTGTATTTACAAACAGAAAATTAAAAACCTAGAATGAAGTATTTTTGGCAGCAGTGTTCACGCTGTGGGCCGTACTGCACTTAATTTGCTTATGTATCAAGTTTGCTTGCCATCTACCATGCATTTGTGCAGTGTAGACAAACATGTTCAGTCAGCAAATATAAGAGCGAGTTAGAAAAATAAACATTCGAGGATGGGACTCAATGGCAAGCAACCAAAGGACTTGCAATTTCTTTGCCGCATAGTCATTCGACTGATTATGTTAAGGTTTGAGAGCACTCATCCATCCCATCGGATAGCGACTGCACATGAAGTACGACTAAATAAAGTAAAGTTACTAGAGACTACATTTTCGCACAAAGAACACACATTTGCAGATCTCCACATGGTATTCAGGTACGACATCAACTGATTGATAAGGCATTTTGCCACCAATCCCTATGTACAGGCGGTAGCTGACCGATAATGACAGCAGCAGTCAAGTGCAAAAGTCTTTCATGTTCCTCACCCACTTCAAAATTTGTACAACAATTGGGGTGTTAAGACATTATGGGTTCTACTACCTGTCATATCCTTCTGTGATCTAATCTTTCCTCTCTACCCCCCTTGCTGCTGTATCCGCAAATATACAAAGGAGCTAAATTTCCGCGGGTTAATTATTAAGGCCAAGTTACCGTGCGATCCTCGGCTACTTCACCCAGTATGCTAACTTCTAGCTCCATCACCGAATGCAGATCAAGCAGCATGGTCTACGACAGTGTTCAACGGCCTAAAAATGGGCTTTAGATACGATATCTACACAGCCCTTGGTGAATAGAATGCAAACCCTGAACCACCTAATCAACTGTCTCTATTGGCCCGCGTCAAACCGAGGTGAACTCTGCTGACATAATGTAGGCTGCAAAGTCCCTCTCTCCTTTAACAGTTCACACAGTACAGATCTTGTCTGTGTAGCAGTCTCTCTTCCATCGTTCACTACGGTCAGTTTTAAATGTCAGATCAAAGAGACCAGACATTCTCTGCTAACCGAAGAGAAATGGAGCATGTGTTGATGATGGCATTTGAGAGCAGTGATTGCGTCTCTGAATCTTGCATGGTCTAGTCTGCGATGTTCAGCTCAAGAGATGAGAAACCACACCCATCCTGCCAATCCCCGTTCCACCTTACCAAGCTAGGAATAGATTCTTTACCTTCTGATCTCCAACGCACTCCTACTGACAACAGTTGAACTCGTCAGTGTACTGCATTCAAATTCGCTTCCATGGTATTCAATTGTCTGGTAAGTCACCATGTAGAATAATAAGCAATAACTCGTCTTCGAAGTCGAGCGAATGTTGGCACGATGTGAGTCAGCTTAACTGCACTTCGAACATTGGAGAGGGAAAGGATCGCTATGCCATGCTTTAGGCTCGGCCCGAAGTGGCATCTGTATTGCGCTAAATGCTGATGTGTTAACCTCTGGAGCATTCAAGTGTAGAGAAGTAGTCTTGCTACCTCCTCACCTGACACGCGTAACTAGGTAAAAATTAATTCAACCGCAATACAGCAGACACCTCTGCTGATTGTGTAAACACATGTCATGTGAAATTGCTCCAATGCCTTTGGCCACAACAACTCGTTTTTCCCATCATTAACCACATGAACGAGGTGAAGCGAAGCAGTATAATGCCTCTCTTAGTGACGACTAAATGATCAGTCCTTGATTTGAGAATCGCTGAAAAGCACATTTTGCTCTACTTACTGAAGGCAATTTAGGGTCTTCAAACATTCTCCTTTGGTGTTGTCCAGTGCTGAACCTTAGTCAGAGGTGCAAAATTTGGTCCAAATGGCTGTTTTACTGAAGCGGATTAGGACCTGACAAAACATTTTTAGCGAAACAATGTATGTTCACATTTGGTGAGACAGCTTGCTGCGATGTTAAAAGCTCCCAAAGGGAATCGAAAAGCATGCTTCTAACTTTATGCTCCATATCCGAGTAGTGTTGTAAATAGTGAATTCGGGTAGGTTTTTGATTTATTAACGGATCTCTCCCAAGTTTGTATGACAGCCTTTGGCATGAAGCTAATTCATAAATCTATGTACCTCACCGGAGCTTGATGTAATTATGTGAGCCGAATGGAGGGGTTGATTGCAGGACCATGCGGTGTCCTGTCCTCTGTTTGGCAGAGGCCAGTTCCCGGATTCTGTCCACTTGTTAGGTTAAACGAATCAACGAGCAGTGCTGCATTTCAGCGGTGTTGTATTGGGTCCAAATTTGGCGTCTAATCACCCACGCACAATGCCAAGTTTATCGCGCGTGCTAAGGTTTGCAAACTTGCGGTTAAAATGACGAGTTTTATTCTGTAAAATTAAGATACACCAACTGGCAACAATGATGGTGCTACTCAGATTGTGCTTGTTTCAATAAAAGTAAAAATGGGGAATTCCTGGTAATCCTGGCAAAGACTACAACCTCTGGTGAGTGAATACTTTACTCATGTCCTAAAATCAGAACTACATGCCCTTAGATCCCAGTAAGCAGCAGCTTTCAAACCCCAAAATTTAAATTGGTGCCTTGGATGGGTGTCGTTCTTGCTGTTTATTTACAGTCTGCCAACGCGACTTATAAGGATCCGCTAGTAGGCTTGAAGCAGACAAGCCATTGATACATTGCTTGTGCCCTAGAAGCAGGCAGCTCAGACTTCATTGCCTCCGTTTCCACCTAACTTCAACTTCTGAGTTCTCTATGCCGCCACAACATAAGTTAACAGCAGACAAGCTGAGGTGATGAAAAGCGGCTTTTGAAAAATCCAAAGGATTGGGACTAAAACATCAACGGCTGATTCTTAAAAGGGTATGCATACTTCATTAACATCAAGCAATTCTTTGAATATGCATCAGTTGTTGACAAATAGAATTAGACACAGTTATACGAGTTGCAAAGCGCGGATGGGAAAGGCAGACCAGTCATCATATCCAGCAATGTTGAGAGCAAAATGGAAAGTTTTAATTTATAAAGTTGGAATACACCGGCTGGCAACAATGATGGTGCTACTCAGGCTGTGCTCTACTTGACTGCTCACCGCGTCACTCGTCGTCTTGGTCATAGCCACTATGAGTTGTCAGGACCTTGACATCGTTAGACGGCAGAGGAGAGGGTTCAGCTTTCCAAATGTAATTATTGACTCATGTAGTGCGCAAAGTGGCAAGTCGAGTCACTTTTGCACTGTTTTAACTATGGAACAGTCAGCAATTTGCTCATCTACTTATTCACCACTCAAGTTTCACATACCCCTCATTCGAATGTGGTCGCGTTAAAGGGTTATTCAAGATCTTCACCGGCTTAAGCAAAGACTCTTAAAACAGCTGAGTCAAGGTGTGACGAGAATCCCTTGATCCAGTAGCACTGATCACCATGACTTATTCAAAGTGGGTTTTCTGTGGTGGAGCAACAATAACAATTAAATGCTGACACGTACTACCTACTCCAAATAGTGCATATAATTTTGCGCTAGAGTACGGAGCCAGTACAAAATGAACTGTTGAGAAGACGCCTGCTTCTTGAAATTCCAGTAAACTATTTCGACAAGATCACTGCGACGAATAAAACCGAAAGTAGTGCTATCTATCTAAGATAGTGATGTGATTCTTTCAAGAATGGCAAGCTGAAAGAGGTCCTGATGGTTGACAAATTGCTATTGTAGTTAATGAGTGGATAAATGGTATCCGTTTTCTATGGTTGTTAAGTTTGAAGTTGAGGTGGTCGAATAATAAAGCAATAAAAATAAGGCAACTTATTTCCCCTCTGCATGCCAGTTCCACTACACTCTTATCCCAAGTAGCAGTTGCTGTATAATGCGTGAATGATTGTGCGTCATTTGTTGCAACAATCAGGGGCCTATTTGCCTATTCTTCTCACAGATTTATCGCTAACAATCAAATCTTACTGGCCACAGTCTAGGCTTACAGTTTCCCCATGAATTTGTCACGAAGGAGGTTTCGGTTTCTTCTCGAGACTATGCTATTTGATTTGTAAGTCAGTAAAAAATGAGTAGAATATCCGTGCAAACGAGGTGGGCAACAATACAAGCTAACACTTTTGTGAATAATAGGAATGTGGGTTAATATATGGTCAAGCGAAAGGGGCGTTTAAACTACACCAGAAAGTAGGACCATATTCATAACAGACCGAATTATTTGATGTTTGCATATCAAGTGAAAATTGAAACCTATATCACTCAGTTCAACAAGCCCTCCTTTAAAAACAGTTTGTGACACTAAAGTTACCAAGATTATTTGCGCCTGTAGAAATGGTAAGCTGCCTTATCACGTAAAGTGCAGTAATTTTGGCAGCAGAAATCTTCTTGGTAAAGCGCAAAAGGACTTCATTTTCAGTCCACCTCCCAAGAGTTTTGCATGCCTTAACAGGCAACTGGACTACCGCAGTGGTTAGCTGCGAGTCGCCGTGATTAAGGAAGCTAGTGACTGACAAGGAGTTTTAAGCGTTTTATCACCTTACAGTGCTTGACATCCTTCCAAGTAGATGCCAGCAAAAGCTCAATCGTGTAGCCTGGAATTATCGCAATAACTGCCTGGTGCGCACTATGTGCGCCAAGTAATTTAAGGATACATAGGCAATCCTGCCACCTACTTCGTAGGGGCACAAACACTCTAGCCTACTTTTCGATCTGAGTTGGTTTAAGCAGTCTATATACACTCCTACAGATATGCAATTCCTTATTCTTCTTCAATTTCTGGCAATTTACTAAGCTGGAATGCAAGTATTTAGACCCTCAGGCGCAGGATTCGTACACTTGTCGAGTTTATCCTCTCACTGAGAAGGGCCGCATTTCAGCAGTGTTGTATTAGGTCCTACTTTTGGAGTCCCATCACCTCCAGATACTGACAAATTTGTTGCGCGTGCAAAAGTTCAAAAAGTTGCCAGTAAAAGGCAGTATTTTATTGCGAATCATTGAATTTACCGACTGACAATTATGGTCGCACTGCCCAGACTTGGCTCTGACTGATTGCTCACCGTGTTACTCGTGGTCTTGTCAAGACCTTGACATCGTCAGGCAGAAGAGCAGGTGATCTAACTTCCTAGTCCTAATTAATGACCCAGGCGGTTTTCAAATGGCAAGTCGGGTCTCGTTTTTCGAATTATCTTTGCTGTAAAACAGCCAGTATTTTGCACATCTACCTACTCGCGAACAAAATTTACTTTCCCCGCATTCAAATGTGATCGTGCTAATAGACTATCCGACAACATCTCCGGCTTTAAAAAGACTCCCAAAACAGGTTAGTCAATAAGCACTAACTGCCCCTCAAACTAATGGCAATGATCACTCTGAATTATGCATGGTGGGCTCTCACTGCTGGAACCATTACTCACATTTGCGTCAGCTAAACGGAAAACAAGTGGAAGAAAAGCTGCAGTTAGTGCTCCGAAAACCAATTGTGTGGATTCGACTTAGGCCTCAACGACACTAAGAATTGAGTGCCCCCGTCGAGTGACAGCCGTTTTAGCTGCATCGTAGTCTCATCACAACACGGTGACATTTTAAGCGAAGTAGACAAAGTCCGTCTTACCGATTGCAGCATTGTGTCATCAATCAAAGTTTACTAAAAACAGTGACTTCACACGGAAATTTTGGCCTATATCAGACAGGTGAGTTTACTATATGATTCAGAGTGTTTCTCCCCTTAGTAAAATGATGCTCTGAAACCGCGCCATCCAGCTTGAGAACGGGATTACAGCATTTGCTCAAGTGTCCATAAGTAAGCGCCACCGCAAGCTGTGGGCATGTCTTTTAAGTGGAATTAGTGCCAAGCATTTTCCTTTGGTGTTCTTCTAACTCGCTGTGTTCTTTGTAGCAACTGTTTAGCACAACTTGAAGAATATTAGGAAACTATGAATGGTCGTTTGACACGAATGACTTGAGCAAGCGGGTGAAGAAATAAGCTTCCTCCTCCCTCCCTCTAGCAGTAGGAACATAACAGACACTGATTAAACGAAGGCGATTGGAAATTACAATGTTAGATGGCGAGACATCACTTTGATAAAACTCCAAGCCCATGCGCAGTGGCCTCACATTAGTGCTACATATTCAGAGAAATGTTTATAAAGGCCTAACAACTATCGACATATTCTCAACAACATTAATATCGGCATCAGAATTATTCGTTAAAAATAACATCAGAAAATAAGGCTCCACGAGTGGAAGCCCTTGGTGGCCTTGTATTGTAAGTTGGGCTTAATTTAAAAACGTGGTCAAGCAAAAGTTGATCGATTTGTCAAATCGACCCCACATGTTATCCGACATTAAGTAGTGGTCTTAAAGGTTGAACGAGCGCCTTCGGCACTAACCCACGCATTTCATGGGTGTGCCTTGTCGAGGCAACTAAAAGACCCACCATCACTAGGTTGGTGAGAGGGTGGATTGAGTTGAGTTGAGTTGAGCTGAGTTGAATCCCGTGCTCAAACACTTGGCACCTCTAATGCGTGACTTGTGGCGCAAATTGGCAATAGCACCAACGGAAGATGCTTCAAGAGGGACATCATGCCATTCCCTCGGCGCTCACAACAATGATGCTTAAAAGGTGCAAGTAACGTGAGTTGGTTCCCCTCTGGAGTCGATGTGATTGACAACTTTGGGGTGGACGGTTCCCACCTCTTCTTACACAGCCACATACCCAGCCACCATTCTAAACCGTTTGAGGCTGCTCACCTCTTTCTTTGTCCTTTGGAATCGACTGAGAGGTTTACATAAAACGTAATTCACACATATTAAACTTGAGTCACTTAGGTTAATCACCCCTATTTGTGACGATTTGTAATAAAGATGGAAACAAATGTTTGGCAAACATGTCGTGAAATTTATAGTGGATACTTGGCAAAACATTAATATTGTTTTTGACGATTTAGGTTGCTTTAGAAGTGCGTCCCGTAAATTTGACAAAATCTTCATCTGCTAGCGACACTTTCGATTTCGATGTCTCCTTCTCAACTGGTCTGCGTTGTGTCCGAACGAGATGTGCTAGAGTGTGGAAGGCATGCTTTGATTTATCCCTCACCTCCTGGAGCTTACGACTTCGACGAAAGTGGTGATAGAATTCAATAGATGTGCTATGGGATACTGCTGCTACTGCTGTTGCTGCAATACTCATCCCATCGGTATTGTACGTGGAAATGTAAGACCACCTTCAGACCTCGTTGAAACTTCTCATTTTCTGGCACTGTTGTTGCGCCAAATCGTTGATGCCTTTGCTGCAGTATGGACACAAATGCGTGGCGTCTTGTGAGTGGAAGCATCGGCAGATTAATTTCGGGCCAATCACTTAAAGTGGTGAGTATGAAACCGAATTCTTACCCTGGAGAAGCAAGTGTGCAGAATGTACTTACAAATTAGTAATAAACAGTGAAGTGGGACATCAACTGTGACGACGAGTTAATTCGACTTCATAGGAGTCAGGCCGATTTTGTGAGCCAGTGTGACACTTTCATGGACGCTGAGGTAGTGCAGATTTCCCAACTAGGAGGCTTGGGATTAACTAAACAGAATCCGACGCTTAAATTGACGAGGATAGCGGAGATAGGAAGAGCAAGCTTGACAGTAGGCGGGTTGATGAAGGGAAGAACTTTGCCAGATTTTATTAAGCAGTTGCATGAGATGGAGGTGGTTGTGTCTGGTAGTTCTGTTTCTTTCGCTTTCCTGTACTGAGCGTGGAAGAATTCGATTTTGGGAGAAGTGGCGAAACGGTCGTCAGCATAAAGCCATGAGTGGTTACTTCTGTTGTTTTACCCTCATTTGTGGTCCGCCGCGTGCCTGCATTGGAACGAAGGACAGAAATATTTGAGGCTGCTTGGGTCTGTTACTGCGCTACGTCGATTGTTTAGAATTTTGTCTCGTTTTTAGGACTCAGAGAATACCTTCGCACTTGAGAAGATGGTGAAAATGCTTGAGTTGTGCTGTCTGCGCAATCGATCTTGCACTCTTTAATAAACACTGGCCCTCTGTGCCAGCACCTGCATCTGCAGATGGGAAAAGAGAGTGAGGTGAGTGTTGATAAGTCATGGGTTTGGAAAGGGGTTTATTGAAACTTAACTTGTTGTAATGGTCAAAGCAGCATTAATGAAGTACCTCGGTCATTGACCGCATAAAACTAGGTCAAAAGATGACTTGAGCACGTGAACATAATTGCTTGTTTATTTGCCTTAGCAGAAAAATGTTTTCCATGCTTACAACGGGTCTGAGCTCACTTTGAAAAAAAGAGTCGCAAGTATTGAAAGCTAATTTAACATATGGAATCAGTGGGAGGTCCAACCACAGATCTGAAGTGGCGAGTTCGGGTTGCACAGCTGAAATAGGCACACAATACCCCCTCAACCCTTCTTTGTTCGCTGCATTTATGACAGTCGTTCTCAGCTATTTCCCGGTAGCCTTTTCTCTCCAAGCGTTTCGGTGCAGCCTTCTGGTCAGCCACCCTTCACTGGCTTATCGTGCCGCATCACTTTGACAAGTATTATCATTCTACAGTGGGTGAGGAAAGGCTGTTTTGGACAGCCCTGTGTTCATAAACGTCTGAAGGCAGAAACGCAATTTTCCAATGCTAGGCGGCTACTAGGAAGCTCCATTGACTGCACCAAATTAGCTTTTCCTCCTATCAGATTGATCCCTTGGCCACTGCATACCACATGTTCCTTCGGGTGCCTTTTGGGGTCACTTGAACTCCCTGTCACTAGTTTGCGTGCCTTGAGTTCCGACTGTGTTGCTAAACTCTGATTATTAACTAGTCACTTTAAGTGAACCGTCCAACGGCGCCTGGACTATTTCAAAATTGGCACAGATGCGGCTAAGAGCCACTACCTGCAAGTTCTCATACACGAGTGCGGCGCTGTGGTGAAAGGAAATGACTGTCATTCTACATATGGAGCTGTAGCTATTGTGGTGCACTTCAGAAACAACAGAGGGCAGCCGTTTACTAAATTCGTGCTATGTTTGATGTATTCCGAGCAGAGCAGCGACCATCCGGCATATGGCCATCATCGTAGCTGAATCAGGTTTGACTTCGCCATACGTCCGGATGTGTAACAGGGAAAACCAAATCGAGAGCAGTCATAGATTTTCGGACTTTGCAATTGCCCAAGCATATAATCTCCTCCATTGCGGCTAGCTCAAATAATTTTGCCCTGGTCCTTGCAGTCCGTCAGTTGCGATAGTCCTCAAAGTGCTGGAATGCAACCGCAGCCACAGATGGTTGGGTTGCAGGAAAAAAAGGCCGCAGAGTTTAGCTGCTGTGCATGGTTAAGGACAACTCTTAAGGTATCTACCTGTGCTTACTGAATCCACAAGCCTGCAATTGAGGCAAGAGTTCTATTTTACTAATTTGCGCAATGCGACCAAACCCCGAAACGTCAGTTAACGAGGCCACGGTATTCCATTGCAGATTGACTTATGTGCAAGTATGTGCTTGTGGTTAAAATGAACTAAAACTAGATTTGTCCAAAATAACCTCCAACCGACCTCACTCCAAGAGATTATTGTACCCACTTCAGTGTTATTCGGAGCAGATTGCAAAAGTTGATAAAATTTTGGGTAGAGATAATGAGATTAATCCACCTACTTAAAGGCGTATTATCTTTGATATTTTCCCATGGTAATTATCCATGCACAATGGTGTATTCCAAGTTATTTGATTCGCATTATCCCACAAATGCAGATGAAGGCCTGCCACCGAGCGATAAGACTAGTGTTAACATTGACTTCTCAGCCAATCTCATTAGTTTGCGTAACCCTTTGAACAAAACTGCTTCTTCTGATTGGCCTACGATATAATGCGCAGAGGATGTACTCCTCAGTGACTGGTGCACCATAACGGGACCACAGCTTTCATACTGGTACCTGTGCATGCAAACACCTATGCTTATCTTCAGCTTGGATTTGGACATCAGACATCAAGCGTTTCTGACTTGCAGCACTGGCACTCCGTGTAGATGTCTCTTACTGTAGGGAACTGACCTAGGTAGAGGAGACCTAGGTAAATGAATAGATCGAAGCAAAGCATTCCTCCCTTACATTCGTAAAGGACACTTGCTAGTAGACATTGGCAGTCCTTTTGTTCACTATGCCACCGAACTCGAATCTCGCATTTTGTGGTATTGCTCGCGGGATCCTGCGCCATAATGGGAAAACAAAAGCATTTGTCTTCGAAACAGATGACGGCCATCTCTGTCTACCTTCGACTCCATTTAAATGTGAGACGAATTACACTTTTGATACGTTGAAGCAGTCTTGGATCTGACTCTAACTTTGTTTCAGTGATTGTCCTTGTTAAGCCTTCCACTCAGGTGGGAGCTTTGTTAAAGCAGTGGGAACAAAGGTAAAAAGTTCCCTCTCGCTTTTATGCAATCGGATATTGGCGCGTTTCTACGCAATTATTGTCACTGGGTTTGAGTATTTGACAATGTCTTCCGCAATGTTACTTGTGGGATCCTTTACCACAATATTATTTAGGTCTCTTTAGTTTTAGTAGTTGACGAGGACAGATGACATAATCTTAACTAACCTAAATTGTGTGTCACAAGAATTCTTAGCTCCTACGACTAGTGTGCTACAGCAATCACACTGAGGCGTGGTCAAATGCATGAAAATCTGGCACAGGAATGGAGGAGTGGAGGTGGTAACTACCATCACGTCGCCGCTTCGTGTGGTCACATAAGCAAAACGCCAGTTGGGGGAGGCGGTGGGAAGTAAATCCACGTGCAAATTCATGAAATGATCCTCACACGGGTGTTGACTTCAGCAAAGAGTGGGATAGGTGCAGACATCAGCGTTTTGGTCAGGGTAACTTATTCTACAAGTGAGGACTTGTTTTGAGTGCGTAGGGGCGATGAGTTTTACGTGGTTAATGAAGCATCGCCAATGCCAACTTTAACTTTCCCCTGTGGGAACCGGAATTTTCTGGAGTTGTAGAGCAAGTGTAAGATTTGCATGCACAGGGAAAGAAATCAGATGTGGAAGAAAAGTACAGCCTGCCCTGAGATAGTAATATTGAAGGATATCAGACGCAGCAGCTTAAGATTCAGAAGGTGAGCGATGGCGGTGTCTGGTGGATGAGGTACAGGCCATGGCAAAACTCTAAACCAAGCTTAGTGCTTAATTTATGTTGACTAATGGGCATAAAACCGTTACCAAATCCTCTCAGTGTCAGCAAAAGTTCTGCAATTGTCCAAACGTAAGAGTCTTTGAGAATCATTGGCATCAAGTCGAAGACGTGGCAAAGTTACGGGTCGATGGGAGTAGACGTTCAGTCATCAAGCATTTCCGCTCAAAGTCGTTGGTGCAAAAGTGCATAACAAACGCTACCATGCCATGTGCCCTCATGACTCACTGCGCAATCATATGCCACTAGGCTATCCTGTGGTCCAAGATATCGAGGCCGTTTGCCCCACGAGTTCTAACATCTGCATTGATGCCTTTTTCCCTTTTCAGTTAACCTGCTCTTTTCCATTTCTCTTTGGTGCTAGAGAAAATCGTCGAGTCCATATCACATGCCCATTAGTAAACGACTCCTTCATTTGCGATAGCTAACAACCTACTCTAGGCCCTAGTCTTGATGCAGGTAAAGGATTAGCCCTTGCGATGCAATACCCGATTATCCACCTACGTGGTGATATCAAGTCAGCAGTAGATCGTAGAACAAACAGAAAGGAGGCAAGGTGAGGCTCTGCAGTGTTTCAAAATGGAGAGAGTGCCCAGCGCTATTGCGTGATAACTAAAATAATCAAGTCAGTTTACCACAGGGATAAAACAGCATGCATAAAATCGCGGTATGATAATTACCACCCGGTAACTTGAAAGATCTGTTTGTTTATCCCCCTTTCTCCTAACTGCATTATTTCACTGAACGCTCCTTTCATCTAACAAAAGCAAGCCGTGATCCGACCCACCATTGTTACACCAGGTTTGGGCCATAAAGGAGCATTCCACGACCACTACCAACAACTACCAACCTATTATTCGTTTCCTCGTGCCCTACCTCTCACTGCTTTAGCAATATGACAGCCTTTATTGTCAATTAAAAATCACACTAAATGCTAGACCTTTCACTTCGGATTAACCGCTTTTTGTGGTGGTTGGTATTTAGAGCCTGCAATTTGCTGTGCCAATGTAGACAGCAAAATTGCATAGCATCACAGAGGCACCAATTCCATATTGAACCTATCATTTCCTTCTGGTAATCAGATGATACGAGAGGATTCTGCGAAGCGTAGATGAGGACTTAATGTTGGCGTGCACTGATCAGGTCCGAACCGCAATACAGGCGTTGCGAATCGCGTGGATTGAGAGTCGTGGTAGCCTTGGCTCTAGGTCGAACGATTAGGTCTGCCGAGTTGTTCGCGACTTGTGCGACGGGGTGAGAACATTGCGTGCAGAACACTGTCTGTTGTTAGCCATCACCAGAGGCGCCTTGTAAGACCATAAAATACAGCTACACGCATGCTCATTGGCCTCGACTCAGTATCACTTATTCAGAGGAATGGTCACAAGGGCCTAGCAATTATCCATCTATTAGGATTAGGAAATGTGGCCAAACGAATGCAATCTCAGAGTAGTCATTGCATTACAAGTGGGGCTTGATTTTACAAAGTTTCCAAACGGAATCCAATCGTCCCATCAAATCTGTCTTATATGTTACCTGAAATTAAATGCTGGTGTGGAGGGTTGAATGAACACCTCCGGCAATAACTTGGCTCTAGGGCATATGATTAGGTCTGCCGGGTTTTACGTGACTTGTGCGACGGATTGTGAATATTGCACGCAGAACACTGACTGTAGTTTGCAATCACCAGAGGTATCTTGTAAGACCATAAAACACAGCTAATCAAAGTTACTTGCATTGCGACCCAACTGAACACAGTAGATTTCATCTACTTTTGGTACCTAATAGACTCATTGCCAAATATACCATCACCACAAGTTTTCCCAACACACTCAGTGGTCTGGCCGATGGAAGTGGAAAATTCGTGCATAGAGTGTTTCATTTTGGTGTATTTACTAAAATGAATGCTCCTTTTAACATTTGTGTGGCAAAGTTTGGAGATGAGGCGTGTCTCGGTGCGGTTCTCTAGACCTCCTGCACCCATCACAATAACTACGCGATGTGCGGCCTTGATTGTATGAGCACAATGGCAATTTGGTGCCGTAACCATACGACTTCTAAGACATCATGTGCAACATCTCCATCATTGCTTTCAATTGCACACTTCCTCATCCGAACGCGCACTCGAAGCGTGAGGCAACGTTTGCGAGTGGGTGTGTTCATTCTAATCTTCTTGTGGGTAATCTTCATATACTCGAGGATAACCTTTTGAAATAGTCTTCAATGAGCAACCTGCCAACTGATGTGTGGGAGGCGTGACATCTTCATCACTTCGGATCGGTGCGAAGCGGTTTGAGCATCACTGACAAATGCCTCCTCGGTATTGTCGACAGATACCGTTGCATAAAATCTGAAAAATGCTACTCACGTCATTTACGGTGGTTTCAAGCAGCGACAAGTGTTCTTGAGATTTTCGGAAATGAAATTGTGATCCCAGAAAATAGGTTGGACGTGATAACATAGCTTTTGGGGTTATTAACCCTTAGGTCAAAGGATAGATGGTTTCTTCTCAATAACGCAGCTCTTGTTAGTTTTGGACAATCAACTGCCACAAAGTCGGCCGCAAGTGCCGGTCGTCTTCCCTTCCCTCCTACTGGAATGCAAAATGTGCGGCAGGCCAAAGAAATCTGAGTAGGAAGATTTCATCCTTGTGCATGCATCCGTCAACTAGCACACCAGCGAAAGCGTGGTCATGTCTTTTGCATGGAATCAGCTTGGCTGTTTCTATGACTTCTGGCAAATTCAAAATTTGAAAACGGATCTGCTTAATGTATTTTCGGCAGGTGTCTTTTTTCATCCTTGCGCTCTCAATCGCAACTGCTGAGCATTACTTGAATAATGTCATGAAAATATGAATGTCCATTTGATCTAGATGAGCTGAGCATGGAGGCGAAAGAAGAAGCTCTACTTTCTTCCCTCTACCCCGTTAAAATCACAACAGCCACTGAGTAAGGCAACAAAAAATTAAAATTTTAAAAGGAAAGACATCACTTTAATAACAGCACCAAGCGCGTGCTCATTGGCCTCGAACCAATCCCGCATATTCGGAGCATAGTCGGTTACTAATAGGAAAAATGAATAAAAGCGGGTAGATGAGAGCTCCGCTAAATTGCCCCAAATTTAAGTGTAGAATTCGCGAAAGTAGGGCGCTAGCGTCAAAAGAGTAATCTGGATTAATCTGAGCAGATTAAATCAAAAGGCACTTGCCAGTAAAACTATGCTGACTTCCATAAGCAACTTCCAAATGCTTTTAAAACTAAACGGACCATAGAAACCGGTTGAAGAGGAAGCTAAAGCATCAAATTGGATTACCCTATCACCATTCTCCAAACTCCGAACATGTCGCACAGAAAGTGTTGAATAAACTGAAGTGCGATTTCGGTGAAGCATAAATTACCAACCAGTCATAAGCTTTGGGATTTGAAGAGTGTAAGTGCACTTCAAATCCAAGTGCATTTGTGTCACCTTGTGCTGACCATGCTCATTTTCAGACACCTCAGAGGAGCCAAGTGCCGTCGATTGGAGAGTGGGCGACCAATAGGAGAGCAGGGATGGTGTCATCTTACTCACTTGTTTCCTTGCGACAATTGTGATTGGGTACTACTTATTGTGCATTCATCAAATTTACTGGTGAGACAATCTTGCTAGGGTTAAAAGTATCGCTTCGAGAAGACAGTCGTAGTGTTTTGAGCCATATCACCGTGTATAATGACAGATACCTTATCAACCACCCTTAGAACACCAGTTGAATGCTCATGAATTGAGGAAATGAAGTACGTATCCAGTCGAAATGGGCAATTGGTGAGACCGAAATCACAGGCAGACAGTGGCCACTGCATCATGCAACACAAATACACCAACGAACTTTCACTTGCAAAGAGAACCTACTGTCAGCTCTATTTATTAACAGATATTCTGCCCCCACACACCGCCAATAAATGAATTTGAGGAAGAAGCTAGGAGCAGTAGCGTAGGTAACAGAAGTCTTTAACTCTTTGCTGGCTCCATGGGATTGCAAGGCCAATAAATCCAGAGAGTCCTTCATTTGCCAGCCATGACGTTGCTGCCACCTTGGCTTATTGACGCGCTAAAGTAATGACATTCTCTTCAAGTTCTGCGCTTGACAGCACACGATTGTGTGCCTCCTCAACACTTACCACCGTATAGGAAACACGTAACTTACCCTGCATTCACATGCTTCTACTCTCTTCTGCTTCCTTTGCATTTTAATCGGCTCGCACATCACAAAATGTCTGCTCAGCAGATGTGATGGTTGAGTTTGAGTGCTGTTTTCTGTGCAACAGCGTTTCAATTGGAATTCAAGAGGTAGGATATTCTTAGTATGCTTCCATCGTGGTGATTAGGTGAGGGTACAATCGTAGAAACAACTTTAGAAGCAACATTTAAGTGGTGAGCACATCAGGCATGACATCGCATTCCCCTGTTCTTGGTGATATGAGAATCGGGGTTAGTATGCTAAGGGCTGTCAGCGACACCAAACAACGGTGATGACGAAGCAACCGATAACACCTGCATCAGTTGGGAGAAATGTGAAGGCTGGTCATACAAGTCCCGCTCACATTGGCTCACTAAATGAAATGGGCCTCAAAGTCTATAATTCATTTTGTGTACTAGCAGTATGATGTAGAATAGGTGAGTGAGCTAAGTCCTTCCTTGCGTTGGATGGAGTAAAATTGCCAACAGATCCAGAGCACAATGCAAAGATGATTCAAGGTTCCAAGAGAGGCGAAGGCGTGCATTTTCAATCACAAACCTTGAACTCACAGTGGTGTATGGATGATTTGAGACGGAAAATTAATAGATGTGCTGCTGATAACAGAAGATGAGATGGCCTCATCAACCCGCATTGAAGTGTTAGATGGCATAAGAATTACAAAACTCTTTGCCAATCAAGTCAATCCCAATAGGCGAGCTTATGAAATACAAAGTGAAACACTGTTGAGAGTTGTCCATCGGCTACAAATAAGTGCAGTCTTGATGGTCGGCACTCTCAACCGCACGCTCTCACACTAACCTGAGTCTGATGACGTCTCCATCGAATATTTCAATGTGCAATCGCAATTCAAGTTTTGGCTTGTGCATGCGCGTATTTAGGTCATCATTCCGTAAAGCATCTCCACTGAACTGTAGAGAATTCGCTAGATTTTTATTATTTTGCTTCATTTCGAACCTGTGGAGTCTGTCGATGGCATTTCGGAGTCCTGGTGTGTACTTACTATCCTCTCAACGAGCATTTCATATAGATATGTGGAAATGAAAGAAATAGTACTGAGGCAATTTGGTCTGGGCGTGATTCGTTTAACCCATTGCTAAGCCCTCACGAATGCCACCGTTATTGGTCAACCAATTCAGCAGATACGCTCAAGCTGACATCAGAAGTTGAGATTAGCTATTATATCTTCCACCCTTGGAGTCTATGACTCTGGGATGCAGATAGTGGACGGGGTATACTGGTAAGCGTTATCAAAGAGAATTTAGGTTACAAAAACGAAAATCCGTTTCCTTTTTAGAGTTCAATAACATTTAATCAGTTGCTTTATTGGTGTATGCTGTCTGCTTGTCACTCGAAAAGTTCCATAAAATCAGTTTGATTTAACTATTGAAAATGCACAAGGAAGCGCATAATTGCGTCAGCGGGTGACTTAGAAGGCAGGATGTCCTCACTTCCCAGCCACTTCGTTGCCAAGATGAAAAAGTAAATCTAGCTGAAGTAGAAAACCAGCATTCATTGGCTACGAATTCGTCTCTGGTAAATGTGTATTTAAAAAGGTAGGTATAGAAGCAACCGAAAGGGAAATTAATGCCAAATTTACGCCTTGCTGACTAACTAACAGGTAATCCAACACAAAATTGAGCTGATGCGCTCGTTGTTTATGAAGGGCTTAGTAATTTTCCAGGGCTTTATCAGAAGGCGATTCAAATGGGAAGACGTCGCAAATGTAAAAGCTTGCGATATTTGTTTGTCAAGGGTTTCAAAAATTGGAATCTGCCATCAAACACAATGCCACGTTGTTGATCGCTAGAGCTTCGAAGATGGTTGGCTTAAATGAGTTAAGTAAACGCTCGTTGCGTTGCCCCAATTGGACGTAGCAGAAATCAGCAATGGTTGACCAATCACTGCATTCTGAATTGGGACCTCGCACGAATGCATAAACGCGTCTCATAATGTGCGTACTAGTGGGATTCAAAATGATGAATCTTTCTGCTTTCTGATGCGTGGAAATCAGCGTAAGCGCGCTGGAGACCCTATTCGTAACAGTGGTCTGTTCCGAGCAATGGCCTTTTATAAAAGCGCATTTAAAAAGGAAAGGCGACAACAATTAATCATGCAAGCGGAGCTAGGCTCCTTTATTGTAGAATGCGAAGCACGCTATTAAAGGTATTTGTCCACCTTGAAAAGATAAAAATGGAAGAATTCTGCAATTCAATGCAAATGTCAAACCTGAGATGAGTGAAGACTTTACAAATGCCCAAAAAACCTGAACTACATGTTCTTTGGTCCCAGTAGGCCCACGCGTGTATGTCCGGTCGTCCGAATTTGAGCCTTGGGAGGGTGACATTTCGATGAGACTTGACGGTCCACAAACGCAATCCACGAAGACTCACTGATACACTTGAGGAAAGCAAACTATTGCTACATCGCTTGTGCTCCAGAAGAAAACAACTCAAAATCCATTGCCCACATTTTTTATCTAACTTCAATTTCTGAGTTTTCTATAACACTTCAGCACAATCTGTCATCTGATATCCTGAGGTGATGAAAAGCATCTTTTGAAAGGGTTCAAAAGAATGAGGATAAAAATCAGTGCAGTATCTAGAACTTATCTAAACCCATAGGCTGCCATTAGGTGCTTTTATGCATAGCTAGTGTTCTCAGTGCCTGTGACTCATGTACCACAGCAATCATACTGAGGCGTGGTCAGATGCGTGAAAATCTGGGACGGGGAGTTGAGGAGTGGGGGCGGTAACAGTTACCACGTCACCGCTTCGTGTCGACACAGGGGCATCACGCCAGGTGGGAGGGACGATGGGGCGTAAAACCACGTGAAATTTCATGAATTGCCCCCTCCCACGTGAGCTGACCCCAAGAAAGAATGGAGAGGATACATGCATCAGAAGTTGGGTCAAGATAAATTTTTCTAAACCTGTAGAATTATTTGAATGCGTGGTGGTGTTGGGTTTCTCATATTGACGGGAATATCGTCATTAGCAAATTCATTGGGTTTTTTGAGAAAAATAATTTTAAGGGATGGAAACTGGACTTAGACAAAAAGCACAACCTGGGCTAAAGCAGCCATATAAAGTAGTATCAGACGCAGCAACTTCAACTTTTGGAGGTGAGCGATGGCAGTGTTTGGTGGATGAGAATCATGCCCTTTGTGACTGTCTCAAATAGGTTCGTCCCAACTTTTGGTTCTGTCATTTCCGTTAGTCTCCGAAGCGCAGGAGTGCAACCGCAGCCGCGTGTGGTTGCGGTGCAGGAAGAAACGGCCTTGGAGTTAAGCTGATACAGAGGGTTAAGGGCAGTCATTAATGGACCTTTCTGTGTGTAGTTGGTCCGCGTGCATTTTCGCAATGCAAAAGCTCCGCCTGATTCACTCTCGCAATGCGATCATGCATTAAACAATATGAATCGAGGCTGCGTAATTACGATTTCAGTGTGCTCCTGTGGTAATAATAAGCCTAAAATAGCGTTATCGACGGCGGCCTTCAACTGACTTAGCTCTATGAGATTATTGTTTCCACTTCTTTGTCAAGCGGGAAGTTCTATGAGTTGAGAATATTTTACGTAATTATACTGAGTTGTGCAAGTTTTAACCTGTCAATCTGCTTACTCGACTTAGTACTGCCTTTGATGTGTTCCTTATGACCATTAGCACAATGCACAATGCGGATCCGAAGTCATTTTGTTCTCATTACCTTGTAAATGTAGGTGCAGGCCAGCCTTCGAATAATGCTACCATAGATGCCATCAGCTCCTCAAATATTCTCATTAGTTTGCACACTACTTTGCGTTAGTCTGCTTCTTTTGATCAGCTGCGACATGACGCACGAAAGCCGTGGTCCTCAGTGTTCCGTGCGTAAACACTAGAGAGCAGCTTTCTCGACGGTACCTGTGCATCAGGACAACTTGAAAGAAAGGAGAATGAACCCTCTAGAGAGGGAGATGACTGTCACCTTTGACTACGCGCAGCTCGAATTCAAACATATGACCGAAAGCATTTCTGACTTGTTTTATTAGTCTGAAATGATTCCAACTTTCTTTTAGCAAATCTATTTACTAAGACTTTAACCCAGGTTGGGTGCCTAGGTTGAGGAATAAAAGCCAGATTCGTAGGCCCTCTCTCACCTTTTATGCGGAGCACTTGCTTGTGCACTGTGACGAGGATTCAAGCTACAATTTTTACTGTTCCAACTAAAATTTTTGAAGTTTTATCAGATTCATGCATTTTCAAAGCTTCCACATACATTGCCTTCTGTGATACTGCTTGTAAAATCCTATGCCAACTGGAAGTTACACCTCTTTGGCTTGAACATTAGGCGAAGGTAGACAACGGAATCGTGGATTACATGGAATTGAAACACTGTGGCTCATATTTGCTGCGGTAGCCACATTGATGCGGTGAGTAAATGCGTGGTAACTGGCACAGAGGACAGGGGAGTGGAGAGGGTAATGGTTATGACGTCACCGCATCGTGTCGTCACATGGACAACGTGTCAGGTGGGGGAGGCGATGGGCAGCAAAACAACGCCCACAGTCATGACCTGACTCCCCGTGTTTGTTGACCCCAACAAAGAGTAGGACGAGCACGCATGTCAGAGTTTTGGTCAGGACATCTTTTTCCACACGTGTCGAATTAGGTTGAGTGCGTGGGGGTGGTAGGTTTCGCAAGGTAAAGGGAACACCGTCAATAGCTTTTTAAATTTGTTTTTAGAGAGCCGCAGATTTCGCTAGCTGCAACGCAAATTATAGGTTGTGGATACACAAGGAAAATAATTCAGCCAAGACGGAAAATGGCATCCGACTTCACTCATTTAGATGGTAAGCAGAAAATTTGAGTGGTTGAAAATATTTTATCTAGACATACTTAGGTGCACAATGGTCTACTTAAATGTCTGCAATGCGGCATTAATCCACTTGCTAGGAGTGGCATTGCCTTTGGTGTCTTTAGATAACCAGCGGCAAGCACAGTGGCGGCTACCAACTTATTAAAGTTAAATCATTTCACAAATGTAGGCAATGGCTATCCACTGAATAATGCGACTGGTTTTGGCGGCAACCTCTCAACCAACCACATCAGTTAGCACACCGCTCTGGAGAAAACTTCTACTTCTGATTGGTTAACAGTGTGATGCGCAAAGCCGTGCTCCAGTGCTCAGTTCATCAGCACCAGAACACGGTAAGCCGTAGTGTCACAGTAACCAGCCTCTCCTTGAACAAATAGCTTTACTGGTGGTATCTCTGCATTGGAACACCTTAAATGAAAGAAAGTGAACTTGCCAGCAGGAAAAACAGCTGGTACCTGTGTTTACCTTTGGCCTGGATCGGGACTTGGGACGACAAACAGTACTAATTTGCATCGGTAGTCTTTGGAATTTATCTAACTTAGCTCAGTTGTGTCTAAGTCTTAAGTTTTTGACCTAGAAAGATAAAACTTGTTAAAGGAATAAATACACCAACTTTATCGCGTCATCACTTTGTGACGTTACATTGAAGATGCGCCAGGTGAGAGAGGTGATGGGCAGTAAAACCACGTACAAATTCGTGGATTGACCCCTACATGCGTTGACCCTAACAAAGAATGAGACGAATGCACGAATTAGCGGTTTTGTCAAGCTAACTTATTTTTACGCGTGTGTGTTTAGTATGGGTGCCTTCGAGTAGAGAGTTTTACACGGCAAAGGAAACATCGCCAATAGTATTGAAAACGCAGTAGTGGGACTCGTAGTTTCTGGGAGCTGCAGTGCAAACTGAACAATTAGGATAGGTAACACAAAAAAGTTGACTTGGACACAAAATAATCAAGCTTTTCTGCAACAGAAAAATACAGGTATACCAGATGCAGCTGCAGAATAGTCAGGTCGGGTGCGATGGCAACGTTTAGCAGTAGGTGGGATGCATAATATGACATTTAATTTACGTGAATTCGCGTGCCTTTGCCTTATTAAAACCTTTTACAGTGCTAGCGCTAATTCGAATTCCAAACAAAGGATGTGAATGCCTTCAATACAGTAGTTAGAACCATGTAGCTTCCATGTTGCCCTTCCAATTTGAGTGGATTAAATCACCTCGAACAGTTATTTCTTCTTGCTAGGACTTGGTTAAAGCTGGATTGCTGAATAGCTATTTGACTTGATGCATCTATGGACGCATACCTATGCACTAGATCAAGCTCCACAGACGTCCAAGTGAAAGGGTGGTGGGATCACACATAGAATGGCTTCATTAAATCATAACCACGACTTCGTGCATTTATGTTGTGTCATCATGATGGCTTTGCATTTGTTAAACAGTAAGCAAGGCTATCAGAGAAGATTTTGAGCACCAAAACACCGTGCGTAAATTTGGTGGAATTTGGAAGTGGCTGGATTATATTTGGTCTTAGAAAAGGGGTAAACAGTTTTAGTGTGTTAAGATGAGTAATTTGAATTCTTGATTGCACTCACGTCGGGCTGGTGGTTCATCTCTGTGAACACAGTACTGATCACCAATTTCATTGCAGTAAGGATGGATGTGGAGTGTTCTAATAGAGCAAGATGCTCTATAGCACGAAACACCTGACCAGTGATGACCCACACTATCGTTCAAAAGCAGGAAGATCAGCCGTGGACCATTCGTCACTGCTTCGTCACTGCATGATCTTTCTCATGGCATCGCCCATTCGTACAAAATGTTTTGCACACATTCACTCACTTCCATCCTACGATAGCACTCAGGTTTCCTCAAGGACAAAGTAGTCAGTTTGGCCACCTCATAATACAAAAATCTTTCCTTTGTCCAGGCATGCCGTGGGACCCCAATGGTTTTAGCCTTCACAACATTTGAGATTCAATCGCAAAATGTCTTAACTGGGTTAAATTACACAACGATTATCTCGGTTACCGCGAGAGGCCACACGTTTGCATTCCAGCCTGACCTAAGAAAACGTTAGCGTGGCTGCCAACATCTGTGGTCTTCCCGTGTGTGCGGCCGCGCATCGTTGTCTCACACCTGGTCTTGAGTTGACTTCCTCGCTGTACGTGGTAAAAATTTGCAGCTAGATTTTTACAGGAAGACAATAATACCTGTCCATCAAAAACAAAATGTATTTGAGGCATTATTCATTTTTAGCACCATCTCGTTGAAGACGGTGCGCATTTAACGGCTCAGCGGTGGCTAAAAAGCAAAACTAATTCGACAGTCTAGTGCAAGTATAGCACAGCGTCAAAGTAAGCTTGCGAATTTGGATTTGGCATTCTAAAACGTCTACTGGCAGATCAGACCATCGTAACAGGCTAAATTGGCTTTAAGTGGATGCTAATTTTGCTACCACTAAGATGCTATGATTGACTTGATGCAATCGAAGGCCAAAAATGAGGCGCCAGTTGTGTTTTAAAAGTGCTAAATAGCGTCAACGGCAGGCTAGTAATTCAAGGCGACGAAAAGAGTAAGACCTATAGCCCGACAGACGTGGACGAAATTGCAGCTATTGAAAAGGTCACTTGAAAATGTTTCATTGCAATTCCAAACATTAGTGTCTCCGAACCTTAAAGGCGACAGATTTGGTTCGCTCACATGTTATTGTATTCAAGGTGGTGGTCATGATTTCGAAACCGTCGCATTCATTTTAGATGTTTGCCATTCCTTCTTGACCCACTCAACGCTAGAAGAGAACAACCATGATCAAATGGACCTCGCTACTGCGTACCTAGCAGCTATTCGAATGATCTTAGCCGGTATTTGGTCATGAAGTGAAAAGGCAGACTGTGCAACCGTGCATGCATTTATCTACCGAGAATTGCTACAAGATGAGCTCGTTATACATGGTGAAGTAAGTAAATCTGTCACTAAAACTTGGAACCCACTGATGCAAGGACTTGGAATGATTGAAACTCCAAAAATTCATCTCAAGTGGTAGAGCTGACGGTGCCGAAGTCGTATGCCGCGCTGACTGGGGAGGTGATGGGGACATCACTCGAAATGGCGACCGTAGCAAGAGTGGGGAATGGGCACTTCTTAAGGTGGCGGGTGAGTAAACTGCGACGGCTGAATGATGCGCTGCAGTGGAGACAGCGCCAGCGCTTCACCGCCATGTGTACCTGCATATGGGCTCGCAGATTGGAACGATCGGCAAAGGCATGATGGCAGGTGGGACAAACGAAGGGCTTCTCACCCGTATGCGTGCGCTCGTGACCCTGAAGAAGCCACTTGCGTGAGAAAGCCTTACCACATACGCGACAATTCCATGGAAGTGAGTGACTTTGCTTGTGGGTTCGCAGAGAGGCAACATTGTTGTATGCCTTCCCACACTCCTGACATTTCCATTTCAGTCGCGTTACTTCGTTAACTCCCTCCCCATTCACCTCATTGGAGATTGTACGAAAGCCAAAGTTGGTGCTCCTTTCGTTGTTGTCATTCACTACATCACTGGCAGCATTTTGAGAGCTTCTGATGTTTCGAAAACTGTGGGCAGTAACAGTAAAATTGGCGGCATTTGTGCTTGTAAACTTGTTTATCATGTCAAACAGACCCTTTGCGACCAGGTAGTGACAGAAAGAAAGGCGATCGGGGGTGTGCAGGCCAATTGCGCTAGATGGTAGTGGAAGAGAGTATTGAGGAAGAGGGGGAGCTATTGGAGTGCCAAAATCGACGGATGGTGCAGAAAGCTGTGGAAACATCCCTATTTGACCAACCGAAGAAGGGGGCAGTGAAGATGCAAGTTGGGATGAAGAATGAGTGAGCAAATCCTTCGCGACAATCTGTTCCTTGGACCCATATTCATGTTTTGATAATGACGATGCGCTGAAGTCATCTATCAAAGAGGTGGAAGAAAGTCTGGAGGAGGTCACTGTTGTGCCAGTTGACGTTGATGAGAGTATCGAACTTAAGCCAAATGAATTCGAGTATCTTGGACCACAACTATGAACTTCTTCGTCCCTTACTTTAGGGCAGGATGGATTTGGAAGCTTTTGGGTAGAAGGAGACAGTTCCAGAATGTTGGCTATTGAAAAGTCTAAAGCAAGTGCGAAAACTTTTCTTAAGAATGCAAAATAACGTGGAAATGATCGTGATATGTAAGCTTGAACAAGTTTGCATCTGACTGACAGGAAAGCACAATAAATGATGATGAGGTGGTAGTGGAAACGCATCTTACCGTATTTCATAGTTGGAAGAGCCTCGGATGATAAGGAGTGGGGCATTGTCTGACCTTATATATCGCATGCTCAAATCTCATTGGTAAGGCCTCACACCACTCATTGGTCAATGGTGAATGATTGGGATTCGTAAACACGAACAAGGGCTGGGACCGGGAAGTGCTATGCTTGAGTGAGTGGACCCTTTTACACTCTTTTATAGTGTTAGTCGATTCTGCTAACCACTTGACAGATGCTTATGCTCCAACACCCCGAATTTGCTTCCCGTGTTGCAATTCCAATTCCACTACTTTTTATGCATTAGAGCGATGGACAAATACACTTCGTTCGCTTTCCTGCCCATCCCTTACCATCTCAGCATGCGTAAGCTACCGTCAAATGCGCGCTTCCAAATTATGCAGAACTGCACACTTGCTTTTATGTGTGGGAATAAAATGGGCAGCTGTGTCTTTCTGAGGTGAATTGCAATGGAGAGGAACTTTTGTTGGAAGTATAATGCAGCAATTAAGGGGGGACTTAACGTCCCACATGGGGCAGAGACACTCCTGCTCGAGAATCGCTGTACAGCTTGCCGTCAGGAGGAGGAGGAGGAGGAGACCTCTTGCCTGCACCCAAGCTATCAGACACGCTGCCAGACACCTCAACACTTCGATGAGGATAGTGGAATCAATCCAACTCTGGCAGAAATTCATTAATTTGGAGCGGCAACCTCCTTCAATGGAAAGGTGGTGGTGGCAGATCCGAGGGTAACGAAGTCAGATGCTACGGCAATGGGGGAGGCGGAAGTGGGAGTGGAGGAGAAGGTAGATGGTTGGGTATGTGGGGTGGGTTTTGAAGTTGCAGCGTCTGGACTGATCAAAAGAGTTCTCAGTCAGACACGTATTTTAGCACCTAGTGTTTCCCTTTCTCCAGACGTCGTCATATCCCCTGCCACACACACACACCACTTGATTAGGAATTGGTTTCGTCAGGAGATAAAATAAGCAAATTAACTGCTGCGCAAGTATGATTCCAGTCTACTGACCTTATTCAACTGGTTTGAGAATGGATGGATGCGACAGCACTTTTGCTTGACTCTGCACAAACATTGGCTACTTATTCTCTTTACTTGCATGCTCATGAATGCTCCCACAATCATATCTTATTGCATTTGGCTAACAGTCCCACTTACTTTTCTTGTGCATAAAGACACTAATCCCATAGTTCGCGTTGCTCGGTTGCTCAAACAATCGCCATGTTTTGAGGACAACCCACCTAGGAAGTTGTAAGAACCTTAGGTCATCAGTCTCATCGCCTTAGATTTTCTCTTCTACACTGCTGCACGGGTCGGCATCCACACTAGCAGTGGTCATGTGTTGCAACAATTTCTAGCGCTATAGTAAGCCTAGCGTTGCAGCACATTTTCCTCCCTTGTACCTAGCTTGAATAAGCTTGTCTTGGCTTTCAGGTAACACCAGTTGCGATAGTCTTCAAAGGGCTGAAATGGAACCACGGGCACGTATGTTTGCGCTGCAGGAAGTAAAGGTGGCAGAGCTTAGCTGATGCGCGTGGTTGGGGACAGCTCTTAAGGGACCTGCCCGTGCTTACTGAATCCACAGGCATGTACTTGATGTGAGAGCTCCGCTTTATTTATTCCTGCAATGCGATTACACCCCCAAAACACCAAACAACGTGGTTTCTCCACTCCATTGCGGGGACAATCATGTGCAATTATGCACTTTTGGTGAAAATGGATTAGAAATAATGGTAAAAATATGACCTTCATCCGGCCTTACCCTATGAGTTTAGTTTTCTTAGTTCAATGGAACGTTAATAATATTTTGCATAATAATCCTGCGATTTAAGAAAATGAAGTAGCTACATACGGAGATCTAATGGTCCACTTGCTCAAAGGCGCATTAACTTTGGTACTTCTCTGTGATAATTAGCATCTCGCACAATGGTGTTTACCAAATTATTCAATTCGCATCCCCCCAAATGCTGGCAAAGGACTGCCATCAATCGACACGACTAGTGCTAACATTGCTTTCTCAACCGACCTCATCGATTTGCGCACTTCTTTGGCAAAAGTGCTTCTTCTGATTGGCTTACGATGTGATGCATAGAAGCCATCCTCAGCGATTGGTGCACCAACACTGGGCTGAAACGTTCATTATGGCATCAGCACATGAGAACGACTTGAAGGAAAAAAAAATGAACTGGTTAGCGAGAACAATGACTGCCACTTGTGCTTACCTTCAGCTTGAATTTGCGCATCAGACGGCAAGCGCTTTTGATTCGCATCACTGGTCTTCAACCCCATTTTAACTTTACTCAGATGGCTTTTTTGTGAGGACACTGATCTAGGTAGGGAAACCAGGTGAAGGAATGGATCTAAGTAAAGGGGTCCTCTCTTGCTTTCATAAAATGCACTCGCTAGTAGACATTGGCAGTCGTATTGTTCACTACGCCACCAAACTGAAGGTTGTATTGATTTCATGTTTTTGTCAGCACCTAGTTCAACAGTGTTATTTGCTGTGTGACTTACAAGATCCTACACTGTAACATGATTTAGGCCCCTTTAGCCCAAGCAGCTGATGCGGATAGTCTGCATTATCGTAAAATGACATCAACTTTGTATCGCCATTGTTCTAAATGCCTGTGACTCATGTACCACAACAATCATGCTGAGGCGTGGTCAGATGCATGAAAATGTGGCACAGGGGATGGAGGAGTGGGGGCGGTAACGGTCATGACGTCACTGCTTCCTGTCGACACATGGGCATCACGCCAGGTGTGGGGGACGATAGGACGTGAAACAACGTGAAAATTCATGAATTTCCCCTGCCACGTGACCGACCCCAAGAAAGAATGGTGAAGCTGTAAACATCAGCGTTTTGGTCAGGAGAACCTTTTTCTAAACCTGTGGAATTATTTTGAGTGCGTGGCGATGATAAGTATCACATGGTAAGGGAAACATTGTCATTAGCACTTTACATTAGTTTCTTTCAGAACCGCACTTTATAAGATCTGGGTGCTCAGGGAAAGAAATTGGACTTGAACACAGTAAAACTTGGCCTAAAATAATTATAACAAAATAGCCGACGCGACACCCTAAGATTTGTACGTAGGGCCTTGGCTGTGGCTGGTGGACAAGGAACATACCATGACGAATCTCTGAACCAGGCCTGATATTTAATTCACGCGAACTAATGTGCATATGACCATTAACAAGTCCTTCCTATGCCGGCAAATGTTCAGTTGTTGAACATGGCAATTGTACTTATTTGTTGCATAGGATAGGAGCAAATAGCGCCATTGTTTTCCTTTAATTTAGCGGATTAAATACCTTCGTGCAATGACTTCTTCCCACCTGGTCTATTAATTGACACACGATCTTAGCAGGAATTGACTAAGGCTGAATTTCTAGGTAGCTGCATGCTCAATTGTGTATGGATATGCTCTTGGCGTGACATTGGACTTGAAATAAGGATATCAACAACATTAGCCTTCAACTGGCATAGCTCAGTGAGATTTTCGTTTTCCACTTGAATGGTAAGCAGAAAAGTTGTATAGTTGGAGAGTTTTAATCTTGATACACTTAGGCACACAATAATCTACTTAGATGTAAGCAATGCGCCATTAATCCACTTGACAAGAATGGCATTGCCTTTGGTGCCTTTTGATAATCGGCGGCGAGCACAATGGCGGCTGCTAACTTATTCAAGATAAATTATTACTTCACAAATGTAAGCAATGGCTATTCACTGAATAATACAGCTGGTTTTGGCAGCGAATCCCCAGCCAATCACACCAGTTGGCACACCGCTCTGGACAAAACCTCCACTTCTGAGTGGTCAACAATGTGATGCACAAATGCCGTGCTCTTAGTATCCAGTGCATTAGCACCAGAACACGGTAAGCCGTAGTGTCACAGCGACCAGCCTCTTGTTAAGCAAACAACTTTACTGACAGTATCTCTGTGTTGAAACACCTTAAGTGATAGAAAGCGAACTTGTCAACAAGAAGCACAACTGTCACCTATGCTTAGCTTTGGCTTGGGTTGAGGCATAAGAAGTCAAACAGTTCTAATTTGCATCAGCAGTCTTCAAATTGATTCTGAATTCGCTTGGGTAGCTCTGTGTGGCAAGACTTCGGCTAGGTAGAGAAACCTAGGTAAAGGAATAATAGCAGCATCTGTGTCGTGTCACTACTTCTTGGCTTTACATTGACGACACGCCAGGTGGGAGAGGTGATGGGCAGTAGAACCACGTGCAAACTCGTGGATTGATCCCAATATATTTTGACCCTAACAATGGTTGGAATGATCACGCGCACCAAAGTTATGGTATAAATGACTTATTTCTACACGTGTGAAAGTAGGTTGAGTGCGTGGGGGCGGTAGGCTTCTAATTTCTTGATGAGTGCTGCAATTTTTGGAAACTACAATGCAAATTGAACAAGGTGAGAATTTTAATTGAGTCACGAAAATATCAGGCAACTCTGATGTAGAAAAAGAAATGGATACCAGATGCAGTGGTTTAAAATTGGGATAGATTACGATGGCGATGTTTGGCAATGGGTGGGACCATACCATGATAAGCTCAGTTATCCGGATTTAACTTTCAATTTTAAATGAGTTAGTGCGCGTTGGACTTAATGAAGACTTTTTCCGTGTTAGCCTCAATTTAGAACTAAGCAAAGGAGCCGCATATCGTCTGTGTTTTCCTTTATGTTTCAGTGATTAATTCACCGCGAGCAGTCGCTTCACCTTAACGGGAATCTGTTAAAGCTGGATTGCTGGACAGCTACTTTACCTAAAGCATATGTATACCTAAATGCAACAGCAATGTCCGAATACAAATGCGTCAAACTGAGTTTAATAGAAGTCAAGTTAGAAAAATGGCGGACTCACACTTGGAATGGCCTCATATAATTATAATCACGAGGTTGTACATTTGTGTTTCGCCTCCATGGTGGCGTAGCTTTTGCTCAGCAGTAGTTGAGAGATAGCATAGAAGCCCTTTAATATCAAAGAACACCGTGGTAGGCTCTTGAAGGAATTGGGTTGGAATTGATCCTAGAAATGGGATAACTGCTAGTTCAAATGCTGTCAGATGAACAATTCGAAGATTTGATCGTACATGCGTAGGAGCGGTAGTTCGGCTCTGCGAATGCAGGAAAATCAGCCGTACACCATTCATGCTTCGTCACTGCATGATCATTCTCACAGCATCACCTATTTCGTGCAAAATGAGAAACCTGCATTCGTTTGCCTCCGTGCTACGATAGTGTGCAGACTACGTTGCGAGTCAGTGCATTTGCAAGGGACTTCACCCTGGACAATGGAGTCAACCTGACCATCCTAGAATCTTAACGGCGTTTAGTATTCGCAAAATTCGAGATCCAGTTCCGAAATGTGCTGACTGGGTTGGGTTACACAGCAATTATCGCAGTTACCGCTAGAGACGACATGTTTACATCCTAGCTTGACCTGAAAAACCGTTAGCGTGTCTGTCAACACCTGTGGTGCTCCCCGTTTGGACGGCTGCACACCGTTATCTCACACCTGGATTTGGGTTGACTTCCTCACGGTACAGTGATGTGCTCCGTGGAGACCCAATTGATTACCGGCCAATTCTATCGAGATTGGAGAGGAAGACTGTCCGAAATGTGCATGCATTTATTTACTGATAAATCCTACATAGAATGTGTGTTTTAAACAGTGGCTTAACAAATTTCCACACAAAATACTGGAGCTAATGGTGCGTAGCATCAGAAAAACTAAAACTCTGATACTTCATCACATGTGGTCGAGTTGATGGTGCTGACGTCGTGGGTGGCTCTAGCAGGATTGGAGAATGGACACTTAGCAGGTTGTGGGTTGAGCCAACAGCTTCTACTGAATGTCGCAATGCACTGACTATGCACGGATCGCTAGACCCGTGAGCTTCACCTCTGCCGAGGTGATTTCATTGTTACTCTGTGTTGCGTGCATTGTCCCATCTCGTCTACCTATTTCGTCCCTTTTCGAGAGCTCTAGCAACTATGAGATTTGCTTGCAATCCATTACTATTATCACACTCTCTTGCACTGCTTGTGTGCAAGAAAGGGAATTAATGTTCTTGTTGAAAGGCTGGATGGGAAGTGTTCTCACATCCACCGATGCACACAAGCACACATCCACGCCGCAGTTCAAGCGATGCTTTACTCAGGAGCGACATTCCATTGTTTTTCTTCGCCTTTATGCTCACAACATTTGCAAACGAATCTGTCCTTTTTGATACGAATGGCAACGATATAAGAGCAGGCGTTTTTGTGGCATTAACAATGCTAGTGTATTTGGCAATGTGCTAAACCACATGCTGCGTGGGTAGAATCGCTGTGGCTACCTAAATCTCGGAATCTTTAAGGTCAGAGCAAGTCTTGATAAGAAATTTAACCAAGAGCTATCTGAGTAAGAGAGTGAGCGAGTGCCTGCAAGTTCAGTCTTTATTTACGCAAAGTTGTACCTTTTTGGGATTTTCGCGCCGCATGTATTTGTGAGATCAAGGGACAAACTGTTTCTTTTACCTTCTTCTACATCTATTTGACTTGAGCACTGGGCCATGTAGCTTCGAAAGCATCTACTTCTGTTACGTTTGTCCACTATGCAAGCCACTCAAGTAGGATCAAATCTGTTTTCCAACTATTTGGCATGATGTGAGGTGCTTCATGCCTTCAATTTTTGCGCGTTCAAGGCAAAGTAATATAGAGCTCAACACAGGTACTGTTGGGTGATAGATAACTTAGCACAGGTTCTGGTCAATTTCTTGAAATTCTCTTGTCTGCATGTATGGATAGCATGGATATGAGCTTAACTGCACCGGCACGCCTTACGTGCCATGCTTTGCTTCCCACTTCTTTCGCACTTTAATTTGTAAAGTTTTAATTGAGTACAGTGGATGCGGTTGGAAAATATCTGCTCCGGGAACCAGGTATGGTTATGTCCGTTACAAAGGGACTTGGCATCTGGATGGGGCATAGTGCACGTTAGCAGGACTCAGAGTTTGGGCTATTTGGAGCACAGGTGACCATGTTGACAAATCACTCAGAAACGATCCGCCGTGCAGTGGACTGAAGAGGAGCAGAAAAGCAAAACGTTTGAAACGCAAGTTGGTGTGAGTGAAGAAGTGCCCCTTTTGCACCAGAATTTTCCAGTCAAATAGACGGGACGCATCCAATGATGGATGAGGAAAATAGAGTGGTGGCAATTTCCTCTTCGCCCCCTGTTTCCTCTAATAACTTGCCGTCCAGTAATTGTTTGCTGCCTGATGGTCCTCTGGTGAGAAAATAGTTTGCATTTCGAAATTTACCAATCATATGAATGTGATATTAGCCATCACGCCATTTTTGAGCATGCACCATTTCACCCGCACAAGGGTGCGGTTTGTGGTTGCTAAACGACTGATGGAATGCGCCACAATGTTTTCACTGTTAAGGACCAAAATTAGTTGAGAGGGTATCCTATTCTTAAGCTCTTTAGAAAGTGCAACATCCCAAACTTGTTGCGTGGTGCATATATTTGAGATGAGCTTCATTGTTTTGAAGAGGTAATGCTGCCCACCACTTTCCTGCACAGCCTGTTGAATGGTTGCCTTACTCTGGACAGTCACATTATCACTTATAAAGTAGAATAGACAACTGGAAGATGAAACGGATTATAAGTGATGGGAGTGGCAAAGTCGGGGAGGAGGGAAGCGAAGTTGTATGGGAGTGGTTGCTTAAGATAGCTAGTCCAAACCTACGCATATTTCATCGGTGAAAGCTTACCTCGCCGTTTCGACAGTTTTACGCAAGCAAACAAAGTATCCGGAAAACCAGCTGGTCTGAATGAAGGTTTAAGAGTCACCACTCCACAACACCGTTCATGATGAGCATGTTGTGCATTGCTGCTTATGTCAATTTTAGCGTCCTGCACCAATGACTTCTGCTGCTTCTATTCCACCTGGTCTTAAATCGGTCGTGCCACCACCTCCTTATCCACCATCCTCCATTCCGATGCATTCAGTGCAAGTTGCTGCCCATCACCTTTAGTGCCCCATAGATATTGAACGTTTCTCTACTGACTGGTTTTGCTCTGCGGCAGGGATTACGAGATTTTGCCCTTTGCATTTCCTTTTCCTTTCTCCAATGCAGATATCAACTCATACCTACCTACTAAATACAATTCCTCCAACCCCCTCATCTCTTTCCAGCTTGGCCGTGACACCCTCACTTTATACTGCTTTGGCAAGTTTCCATGCTATCCCAACTGAGTAAGAGAATCTAGCTAATTTTCAAGAAGGTTTACTGTAAAGCACTTTATATGAAGTGTGTTACCGCCTTGAATGATGTTCACAGCTCTTAAGCAGGTGCTAATTTGCACCATTTGCTTACCATTTATCTCTTATTTAAATTTTCTTTATCCCAATTTGCTTGCTTGCACTACAACAAAGCAATCCCTTCTGGCGTAATGGAGGATTTGGGGTCAGCAGTCAGCATGACACAGTTAGTGATCCAAACACTCTGAACTCAGAAGAGCCGCTGCAGTCTTCCAAACATCCCTTTACGCTTAGCAATTCTGGCGGTCTTTGTTGATTAAAAAGGAAAACATTTTTGAGAGGTCGTTTAGTGCACTGATAATTTACTGTGGCTTCCATACCAGCAAATTAGTGGAACATACCATGAAGTAAATGGCCGGATTCAAACGTGGTCGTGAGCTGATTAGGCAGAATTACCAGTCACCTTAACTATCATCACCTCCTGTTGGTCCACCTCCGATGAGCAACTTTACACGAAACACCTTCCACCTCCAAGTGGAACTGTGTTACAACCACATTTATCCCACTCGAACCTAGCTATATCCGACTTCAATTCCAGTCTCTCGTACGCACCAAGGCCAACTTCATTTTGCGCTGCAAGTCTCCTTCAACATCAACATCAACACCATCGCTACCGATGTCAGCAACCAAGTCCCCTCCTACCAGTCATGGAAATGCTCTCACAGCAAATGCAACACCCTGCAAATCAGGATAGTATGGAGTCCGACCCTGGAATTGCACATGACGCGCCTTGTAGATTACAGAACAGAGGTAGGAAGTGATTCGAAATACCCAAAATGATGAATTGGCTTTTGGGATTTTGTCCAACAGTTAATAAGGAGTTCCTTGTTTCATCTTGAAAACACATAAGTTGGCCTAGTAGAGTTGCGCTGTGAGTACATTAAACTTCCAGCTCTCTTCCCATGGGTGGCAGGTTAACTTCCTACAAAGCTATGTCTAGGTCCAGTCAGGTGCTATTACTTTTATGTTAAGGTCTTTATCTCTAATCAGATCACTTCCTTGTTGTTCAGACTCAAGTTCTTCAGAAGGAGGTGTGCTTACATGGGGGGTTGCGTAGAAGGAGAGGTCAGAGCTCCTCACATCAGACCTCCATGCTCTGCCTTTGGACGGATGAGGAAGGAATGTCACTTGTACGGAAAACACTGCCTTAATGACAGGTCCTTTGCGTGTTTACTGGCCTACCGCTGAGGAAGCTCTCAATCATTCTCGAAATTAATCTATTGTCCTCTTATAACAGAGTAGACCTGTTCGCAGATGGTCACATCAAACGCTTGATGACCAGGAGGGAGGAGGAAGTAAACAGTTTAGTCGTCAAGGGACAAGGATGAATTTTCTACTAAAAGGGGTGTGCGAATGTCGTTTGCGCAACCATCGCATAGTTCCAAGATTGAGGTAATCAAGGATTCCGATGTGGAACACTGCTAAATGATGAAATAAACACCATTCAATGCCATTTTAATAAAACACCATTAAAAGGAAGTCCAAGAGATAATCTTTAATTACGAGGAGCTGTAGTGGTACACGAGGGCTCAAGTACAAGATGGCTGTGCAAAATTTTGCTACCACTTCTGTACTCCTCCCGGATACCTCTTACCCATCACTAAAGTAGTGAGTAGACTGGTTTCATTTATACTCTTAGGGTCTAAAGGAGCTTTGTCTGACTCCGTCTTCTTCTATTATGCAAAAGCCCGAATCAGTACATTTATGCGTTTAAGATAACTAAATAAGCATATTGACGACCACAATCATCAGCAAA
>MIEF01012199.1:0-86903 GCA_001870725.1 Taenia solium | reverse complement strand
TAGAGGGAATTGCTGATCGTCATCGGGCCTCAAAGATGCTCACTAGGAAAAGTAAAAATACAATGAGTATATGCACTGTCCCTTTGCAAATCAAAGTTTCAGTGTTTAAGGAATGCTCTTCAAAAATTACAGAACTATACCCAAGCAGGGGAGAAGACATTGAGGAATACTTAGGTTTTACGTGGGTGAGGAGCCTACTTCTTTTGGATCGCTTTTTGTAGAGAATACGGTAGCCGCATTCTAGGCAGCGTACGGCTTCACGTGGTTTGATCTGGTTTTCCGCCCGACATTCTGAAACAAAGGAGGATTACAATTGCATTACAGCGTAACAGTCAGGGACCAGGTTAAGTAAAATCCAAAGGGGACATTTGCATCAGAATCCCCCAAACTCAGTCGCCACCAAGCATCCCACTTTTGAAGTATGCAGACACTTTTGATGAAAGGTGGGAAGACGAGTGTGTAATGGCGACATCCCAAATTGGACGCTCGCCGTTAGCACTGACGCCAATAGCTTTTATTTCTAGGCGCAGAGCGACGCTAAGGCAAAGCATACAAATTCGCATATGTAGACGCAAATATGAAAATGGCCACCCTGTGTGCCACTAACTACAGTGAATTTACATAAACTGTGAATGAACCGAAACTTGATCAATCTACCAAGCAACTCAGCATACCTCCGCATATGTATGAAATTGAGCACTTTGCTGTGGCTCCTGCTGCTGTTGCAGCCGTAGAATCGTTCGTCGACACTGTTTCGACGTTGGTCGACATCTACAAATAGCCGAATACGCGGCGACGCGCACAGACTATTCTCCGTGCAGCAGAAAAATGTGCCAAATTTGACCTTGAGGCCAATGCAAACAAAAGTCTTGCGTTGAACTATTTACACAATAAAGCAATTATGTATTGCTATTTCCAGTTTTAGTATTTTAATTTTTATTGGTGTTGGCTGTTTTTTCGGCAGGTTTGGCAACTTTTATTGTTATTCTTTACTAAGTACAATTAATGTTAATTTTGGCTTTTCATATTATCACTGATATGATAGCTAGTATTAAAATTATTTGTTCCTCAGAATACGTTAGTCGCGAATTGCCTTTTGTATTGCATTCTTCTCTTCTAATTTTGCAGCATGCGCTGCATATTAAAATTTATAAATTGATATGATGAATATAAACCACCACTTTTGCTCTCTTTGCAGTAAAGATGTAAGACTTCACAGGATGGTTAGTTGATGCGCTTTGCTGATACAACTAGTGCAACATTCCAACCACTATATTTTCTATCATAGTTGACTACCTATGTAGCGTCCCGAGACTCCCTTTAAGGTAAAAGAAGGCATAGTATTGGGGCAGAATATATATTCTGGAAACAGAGGGCTTGGGGCTGTTGGCACGGCCCAAAGGCCGGCCAACCGGCTAGTACAAGATGGCCACCCAAGTGACCGAAACTGGTAGTTCAAACAAACAAAGTATTACACAGCCCCTCTCTTCTTTCGAGCGTCGTCCCCGACGCTCCCCTTGGTCAGCCTCCCGTGTCAGCTATCACAATGTAATCAGTGCCGCGAGAAGCACCCACGAGCTAACCGTGCCAGCCATCGAGATTCGAGCGCATGTCTTCTTGTAGTACCATCAATTCTGCGTAGCACTCGGTGCAGCAAATGCGCATTTCTTAGTCCTCCTCTCCCACGATGATGCGGCCCAGTGAAAGATGGGGATACGAATCCAAGTTTTTGGACGAATGAAGGCACACACAACACATATTGTGATTCCAGGCTTTTCTGATGCCGTGGAAGAAACGCGAGGGTATCTTAGAACCCTGAGCGAATGGGGCAACCGGACCCCATAGGAACAGGATGCATGTGATCCAAGTGTACAAAGCATGAAACGATGCTATCGAATGGCGTCCTGCACATTCTACATCTGAGAACAAGGGAGAGAGCTTACAGAGGATGCTTGACCAAAACGTCACTGATCCTTCTGCTTCAGTTGTTAATAGCTTCCTTGCAGAACACGGGAAAGAGGGAGATGCCGAAGCTGGACGTCGATCTCAGCCCTTCTGTTACGAGATACCTGAGGTTCTCCCATCCATAGCATATGCACTTCTTTCACACCGCCAAAGTTTGCCAGAAGCGGCATGGAGCAGGATAAAATCCATCAAAGTCAAAGTCGGGTCCGCTTTCCGCTGCCACCAGTGTAGCGTCCCGAGACTCCCTTTAAGGTAAAAGAAGGCATAGTATTGGGGCAGAATATATATTCTGGAAACAGAGGCCTTGGGGGCTGTTGGCACGGCCCAAAGGCCGGCCAACCGGCTAGTACAAGATGGCCACCCAAGTGACCGAAACTGGTAGTTCAAACAAACAAAGTATTACAACCTAAGTGCTGCTGCTTAGATATTCTTTAAACTTAAGCGTTTCATGAATTAAAAGGTTGTCCCCACTAGTTTTCCAAAGAAAGCACCCTTCAGCTCATAGCCCTTTACCAAATGCCGCTCGTCTAATTAATGCCTTTATTTAATGCAAAATTTGGCATTTGTAAGATAAGTTCTGAAGAATGTGGCTATTTGAGGTGAGAATTCAATAAAGATTTGAAAAGTGCCTAATCCTTATTGCTTAGGGGGGAAGTTATTTATGCGCCTCGAGGCAAGACAAATCATTTGCAGAGTAACACATTATTTAAAGGTTTTGTTCCATGATGCATAAATCCTTTTGGTGCTGTACTAATTTGCTGTTAGGTAAGTTTTTGGTGCCCCTATTTTCTTCGGAGATGGAAGCTGGTATAATACTTAGATAGAATGTGCTATTACCAGCTATTGGCTTAGACCAGAGGCCAGGCTGCCCAGCAGATTTGCATTTTTAAAGACTTTAAGCAATTTTTTTGCCAGAGTGGAGGACCAAACGATTAGTAGCACTTTTTTTCAAAGAAGTGATATTCAGGCACCTTATTGTCATCTAAATAAGCCATCATGAACAACTAATAACCCTAAAAGCCATTTCCCTTTTTTGCTTGCGCTTTTTGATGTTTCAGACTAGGTTTATACTTACTAAATACACTTGTACGTCTTTTATATGATGGCATCAAAATGGCATTTGCGTGGCAATTTAGGAAGTGAGTAGAGAACATTTATTGTCAGCATGTACTGCCTTAACGCATCACCTTTAGGCACATATTTCAGTTATTCTCATAAATAGCCGACTTGGCATAGTTGCTCTAATTTAGAGTTAAAAGGCACATTTTGAGTAGTAATTTTTCCTACATTTACTGTCTTCCTTAGTTCTTACCTATCACTAGTGCATGTTTCATCAGTGCGAGGGGATAATAATAGTTGAGAACAGGTGCGTCCACCGCTGAAAGGGGTTTACGGTGTGGCTATTGGAAGGCCATTTCGATGGCATGCCTGACAGCAATGCAGTGGCACACCATCAAAGTGACGAAGGCAATTGCGTGGGCTGAGCACTAAATTTATCTGCGCACATAAAATCAGTTTATCCGCTTTTAATGATGGTGGCATTTGTCTTTGGCAAAAATACAAATTTCTACGCTATCTTTTTTTGTGAGAATGTAGATAAGTCACTGCACCTGTCAAAACACCAAACTCCGCGATGTGAAGGGGTCGGCGGTCTTAGCGTCGCCAAAACTCACGCACTGCAGTGGTGGACCACCCAAAGTACTTGATATCATCAGAAAAAGGCATTTCCCTGCATACGAAAGAATCTTTAAGCCCTGCCCCTAACTTTGTGCCTTGCTCGCTTCCATCATTCACTTACAAAGCTTAGCATCGCATTTCCATCAAGACCTTTATAATCTTAAGTCAATTGGTGTGTAGTTCTCTCAACTAACCCACCGGTGGGAGCTAAGAAGTAAAAGGTGAAATAGTTGGAGGCTTTGCAGAAATGGTTTATCTTGAGATATTTTGCCATTTTATTTCCAACCTGGGAGTCTCTAAACTGTACGTTTAACTTCTTGGGTCTAGTGATCCCAGGGTGGCCTTAAGGAAAACTCCTCCTCCTCCTCCTCCTCCTCCTCCTCCTCCTCCTCCTCCTCCTCCTCCTCCTCCTCCTCCTCCTCCTCCTCCTCCTCCTCCTCCTCCTCCTCCTCCTCCTCCTCCTCCTCCTCCTCCTCCTCCTCCTCCTCCTCCTCCTCCTCCTCCTCCTCCTCCTCCTCCTCCTCCTCCTCCTCCTCCTCCTCCTCCTCCTCCTCCTCCTCCTCCTCCTCCTCCTCCTCCTCCTCCTCCTCCTCCTCCTCCTCCTCCTCCTCCTCCTCCTCCTCCTCCTCCTCCTCCTCCTCCTCCTCCTCCTCCTCCTCCTCCTCCTCCTCCTCCTCCTCCTCCTCCTCCTCCTCCTCCTCCTCCTCCTCCTCCTCCTCCTCCTCCTCCTCCTCCTCCTCCTCCTCCTCCTCCTCCTCCTCCTCCTCCTCCTCCTCCTCCTCCTCCTCCTCCTCCTCCTCCTCCTCCTCCTCCTCCTCCTCCTCCTCCTCCTCCTCCTCCTCCTCCTCCTCCTCCTCCTCCTCCTCCTCCTCCTCAAGGTGTGAAATAATTTTGCGCAATACAAAGCCTATTCATGTAATTTTTACCATCAAGCGTCCATTAAAGTAAACTCAACTCTTCTTTTAGTACCTGTTTAATGGATCCTTTTATTTGTTGCTGCACTTGATGGTCCGACGTCTTGAAAACACAATATAATCATAAACTCATAAACTCACGCCTTCTTGACTTAACAGTTTCTGACCTTGCATGTGGGAAAAATCAGGACCAGTTTTATCACTTTCATCTACAATTCTACCATTTTAGTCAATCATTGTGACTACCTGACGTCTGTCCGATCGTCTTGTCATAAAATGTTGAATTTAAGAAAGCACTCTGTATACTTTGGACATTCGGGTGCTTGGGATACGTCCAAAGGCATGTCCAAATAGCTAGCCTGTGTTCGACTTTGTGAAGGACACTTGCCATGTCTGGAATTGCAACATTTAACTACCATTTGACGTGCTTGTTGCCTCCTTGCATTTCTTTGATTAATTGGGGCTTGAGGAAGCCCCCACTAAAGTACAAATACCTTAACTACTGAGCGAGATGGCGGCGGTTTGTCGAGCTCTGGGAAGGCCCGAACCAAAAGTCATTTACTATTGCCACGCAAGTTAATGCCTTTGGACAGTTTAAAGGTAAAGCAGACACACGTTTAAGCTTCTTCACAGTGCCTCTGTATTTTTTTTCAGCCAGTCCAGCGCACAGTTCATGTTCGTGGAGGCGGAGGAGGAGGAGGAGGAGGAGGAGGAGAAGGAGGAGAAGGCTTTTTTCGACCCGTCTTCTTCGCCTGTAGCTCTCGGCTATTTCCCTCCAGGTGCGCCTATGCATATCTGCACAAAACTCGGCCGTTAGCTGCTTTTGGCACGAATGCGCATTAAAAAGAAGAAAAAGAAGAAGATTCGAGATTAGGAAAAAAGGCACACGCACGCACATACACACGCACATCACTTAACTGGACGACTGCATTTTAGCAGTCAATAGCAGTTCATTGAATTCGGGTTCATTGGCATCTCCACTGGGCAGATTTCTCCTTCGTCCTGTAAGCTGGACAGCTGTTTCCTAACGTCAAGTGGATGTGACATGAAAAGCACGGCTAGTTGCTTTTTGGTTATTCCCCTTTGGAAAGATCATCCACCATATACCCAGGGACGATTGTTCATTCTCACATCCTGCCTCTCAGGAGGTAGAAATTACAAATGCCGCAGAACGATATTTTCACACAAATCTTGTGGTTTTAGTTCCTGCCATTTCTGTGATGAAAATACATTAGAAATTTAGGACGAGGACACAGAAGCTACACTGGTGTAGGGGAAGGAATCCAGTAACCCGCAGATGACACATCGGTCATGAATTGTTGAGTCGGTGAAAATGCACCCCTAGAGAACTATCGGATCCCATTCCTTTTTTGCAATCGGTCTAATCTCGAGGTCTGCTCTGTTAGCCTTTACGACTGCAGCGAAATCGGGAGAGGATCTTTCGAATCCCTACACTACGGTTCACAAAGAGGGCAAAGGTGGTGATTCACCCGCAATGGCAGGCAGAAGGCATTAATAGCGTTGATATCAACTGCTTCCTGTCCTCTCTGGAAAGGCTATGTGCGACTTTTGTTTCTAACTGACGAATGAATCCGGTGCACAGATTTTTTCCAGTAGGAGACCTTCAAAAGGCAATCAATGCGTGGACCCCTGGCATACCGAAGGCTTAAAACACCATCTAAAAGGTTTGGTTCTTGTCCTTTCTTATAGCTATCGAAGAAGAACGCCATTATTGTTATTATTTATTCTCCAGTAATTAAGACTCCTGTGCCTCAAAACTTTCCCGCTCAAAGGGATCCGCAATCACTATAGAGGGTCTGCTCAAAAGGAGGTCATGCCTTTGGATCTATCGAAATTCTCAAGAAGCTTCACCGCTCTTTGTGGGTGGTGATCTTAAGCCATCTTCTTGACCCCGCGTTCTGCTGGATGCCCATAATCTGAAGAAATGCTGGAACGGGAAGCTCAAGAAACTATAAATATAAATTGCTAGTCCCTATTAAATGTGGAAAGGCGAAAACAGTGACAAAGAGGATTAAGTACTAAGAGGTATCCACACTTTTGAGTAAAGGGATCTACAAATATCGGTCAGTGCATGGAATTGACCAGCTAAGGGGCAACCGCCATCCTTGAGCAGTAAGCGGATCGTGCAAAACTTTAAATGGCACCAAAATTAACAAAAAACTTTTCTAACAATGAAATCAAGTGTTTTTTTTCCTTTTTTATGCAAATTTAATGGCTACCGATCCCAATAGCGAAGCAGAGAATTGGAAGGTGGAAAACGAGATAGAAAGGGCAGCATCGAGCCGAGCTTTAAAATAAGAAGACAAAATGGTGATTTGGCATTTTGTGAATGTGTGTGTTTGTAAAATTACGTCGACTCTTCACTCCACCCGTCCACAGGGTCCTCGAACCTCCCCCAGCCCCTACCCATGCCAATGTGGCCAAATACGACTTCCATACCATACCACATTAAGGTGTACCTGTGTTCAGCTGTCCTGTGGAATAAAGGTTGTTCACACTCTGTTATTTTCTTCATTAAAAATTCACTTTGTGGGCTGCAGTCAGTCAAAGGTAGCCTTGACGATAAATGGGCCAACAAATGAAATGACGCTTTCGCACCCATAAAATGGCAGCAACAATTGCAAGGTGATGCACTACACTAAATCCTCCTCGCGGTACATTATTTTCGAGGTGTTAATGGGTAAAGATGAAAATTTACGACTACTTTTACGCCTTCCACACCTATATGCATGCGCCTGAGTGTGTGTGTGTGTGTGTATATGTATGTATGTTATCTCTCTCACATCAATTCCGCTTCAGGTCTTAATTTCTTTCATGTAATATTTACATGTGACAAAGTAAATAAATCGGAATGGAGCAGCTATTCTAATAAATGTTTGCTGCCAAACCAGTCGCATCTTCCCATTCTATAAAGTAGGAAACACCTCAACCATCTGGTTGACTAGCCTCAACAGGTTTTCGCTAGCAGTGTTGGTTTATCATGACAATTTCTACGGCAATGAAATGTTATTTGCAATTAATAAGTAGGTTTCTCTTTAATGCTTAAATCTCACAGTCTTGTTTTGAAAAAAAGTAATAAAAACGATTCTGCAGAAAAGTGGAATTCGCAGCTAACTGGTGGCCTGTCTGACGAGAACTGATTCCCAATTGCAGCGATAAGTATTCTAAGGAAATAGCAGTTTTTAAAGGCTTTTGGCTATCTTATGTAAAGTAATTCCATATGTGACGCTCCGACACTGCCCTGAAGACGAAAGAATGCATAAAACTCGAGCAGAATACGTATTGTCGGCATATGGACATACGGTAGGACTAGGTGACAAGTGGCATAGCTAGGCGGCCAGCCCACCCAGCGAGGGTACAATGGCGGAGCACGTAAGAAGTCCATTACCAAAACCAAGCGTTAATCGAATGAGAAACGCTTTGCAGAGCCACCATGCCCCTTTACAGCTCAGTCCCATTGCTCCCCTTAGTCGGTTTCTCACGTCATCCAATGCTGCGTAGTCGGTGCCACAAGGAATACATCCAGGAGCCAATCGTGCCGTACACCGATGTGTCACGCAAAGGAGATGCTCAATCGCGGCTTCACAGATCCCTCTCAGCCAATCCATCGGATCTTGGATCTTGTTCTGACCATCACCAGTCATAGAAACACTGACCTAAAAGCATAGTTTGATGGTGGTAAGGCTTCCCATCTATTCCCTTTTGCCACTTTACTTTACTTCCCAGCTGTCCAGCCATAGGCATCCAGACTCTATCCAGATAACGGGGGAAGTGGAAGAGGCACCACAAGTTTACATAAATGACATCTTCAAACAGGACGGATTGTGAATGGCTTTACTGCAGGTCACGACTCTGGAGTCGATGCCGAAGGTCATTACAGACCCTCTCGTCTACCGCTTAGGCACATCTTCTACCTAGCTAATGATTGTCACCCTTTGACATCGAGTTTGATTTCCGTTGCCACTAATGTAGCTCCCCGAGACATCTCTGAAGATGAAAGAATGTGTAGTATCGACATACCGAGGGGATTAGGGCAACGTGTATGGCTCCAAGACCAAACCACTCGGCGAAGGAACAATAGTGGAGCTTCTGCGTGACCCCTTTCCCAAAGCCGAGAGATGAACAAGATTATAACACATTACATCCTACCCCAACTGTTCTCTATTCCTCACGTGTGGATTCAATGTCTTCTTGAGTCGGCATGTGTGTATGGGTGAGTGGGTATAAGATTGGTTTTTCTTACCTAAATGTTAGTCAAGGTCAAAACTCTCATAACACCCACATTTACATGTCATGCCCCGATTTCAGCTAAGTGCTGTAGTTAAGAATCAGTACGAATTACAGTGATCTCCTTAGGCTCCTCCAAATGAGTCTACTTCTTTGACTGATCAAATTCGTGATCAAACACTTGCACTGATCTGAAGCACTACCTCTACTCATTCGTAGTGGAAAAATTGCGTGAAAAGAATGAGGAAATTGGCTCACTTTTGTAGGAAATCCTATTTAAAGGATATTTGGTCTCTTGCGTTTGGGTATTGGATCTCGATTCATGAATTGGATGCTTAACCGCACAGAATCCCTGCTAAATATTGTCACCTTATATTATAATCTGGGGCTTTAATATTCTTTATTCATATTTTTGGCCTTAACCAGGCTATAAACGATGTGCGAAAAAAGTTTATCAGTGCAACACAAGTCGAATTACTGTTCAGTTCATGCAAAACACGATCACTGCTACCACAATTTTAGCATTTTCTAAAGGTAAAACCGGGTTTGGCTGAAAAATTCGTGAGCACTTACCAGGTCGAAGGTAGCCCCGAGTTTTAGCGCAAACAGTGGAGTCTTTCATCACCCACATTTCATATGGAATTTTTTTTCTTTTGCTTGATAACAACTGAGATGCGCAATTTTTCTTCGGTGCTTCGCTTTAATGGCTTTTGGAAAAATGAAATGAAATAACCGAATCTTTGATCCTACCAGCACAGTATTTGGTGAAGTCAGGTACAAAAATCAGCAACTTAGACATAAACAGTATTATTAAGGAAGTTTAAAATCTACATTTCTTGTCGGTGAGTTCTTGGCTTCCGCCTTTCTGACTGCTTTAACCTTCTTTCCCATGTATACCATTCTCACGGAAGTCTGTAAAAGCACCTTTGGAAAAGTTGAGACCCTGGTTGGCGAATATCCGTATAGTTCACTCAAATGCGCAATCCTTTCTTCATGATAAGCTTTAGACACAATTTGTTTAGCAAAGTAATGATACAACCTTGACATATGTAATCGGTTAATTATCTGTACACTTATCGGTTTCGATAGGGGGCCAATCAAGGCCTCTGTTATTGTATCTGCGCCTCTCGGTCTGGTCTTCGCGTGCTCCACTAGTCGCAATCCCATTCGTAAGTCAACAATACTCGTCCTGTCCGAGTATTGTATCTTCTTTCGGCATCAGTAAAGTCTCAGGGCGCTGCATTGATGAGAGCGGACAGTGGACCAGATTTCAAAGGATGATAAATCTCGGCGGGATGGGAGAAGGGTCTGTCACAACAACGAAAGGACAGTAAATGATGTCAGCCTTCCACAACCACTCCAGTCTCTTGGTCCGCAATAGAGCTGTCGACAACCGAAGCCACACTTGAGGTATTAAGCTGTCTGCTGGTGCTATTTGAGGATGTCAATGTCACCTCCACCTCTCCTCTAGATGAACAGAACCCTGATAGATATGGCTGTCCAACTCTGATGTGTGAAAGACGTGGCAAGGTGGAATGGTCTCAAAATCCTACAGTCATAGAAGTATATTCTATTTGATTTTGATCCTCTTTTATAGATAAGCGTTTATACAACTATATATGGACTTGAATGATGGCCAACACGAATCTCCTACCCCCTTTCCAGTTCTTATCCTGAACGAAACTCTAGGCCCAGTTGAATTGCCTGAGGGAATCAATGACTTTCCGGTCACGTGTCTCCTCCGTTGCATAGAAATTCGATGACTAGCGCAATTGGCTGATAAGTGCTTCCCTACAGCACTGATGGCTGAAAGAGGATACTGTCCAAGGGGAACGCCGAGGACGACTCTCATAAGAGGAGATTAGCTATGTACTATGTTGATTAGTTAACCCTCGGGGCTCTGCCATTGTGTCTCCAGCTGGTGCTACAGCCTTCGATTTGTTTTAGCAGTTCCTATCTATCTATCTATAGTCTTCTTCTGCCCGAATGTTATGTCTCCATCTGTCTTCAGGGTAGTCTCAGGATGTCATGCATCCCTTAGGTAGAGGTACTTTCTGATCAAGGAGTTGTAGTTGACTTCTACTGTGTTGGAATTACCTCCATCTAACTTCAAGGTCTAAACGGATACAAATAGGATCAAATGCTTCCAAATCCTTCTTACCCAGTTCAATTAAATGTATGGCGTTTTGAATTCCAGTGGAGGTGTGAAGTGATAACCAGGCTAATTATCTCCAATTCAATTACATTTCTGACGCCTAAATGGTGAGAAAAGCATAGTGATGCCTATAAAAAGAAGAAGAAGAAGGCTTAAGAAATTAAAAGCAGAACGAATTTTGATATTCTGGTCACCACTGCCGTCGTCGCCACTGTCGTAAGGTACGGAGTTCTCGATTAGGAGGCAAACAGGGGGAAAATAAGGTCTGAATAGCTTTAACAACTTACAACAGTGAATCGGTAATCTCCACAGGCCATCTGTTACCCATGCAAATGTGAAATTTGATTAATTATTCTAACTTGGTTGGTCTTTTATTGTAATGAACTTAATTGACGCAAGTAATTTTTCCATGCCAATGACAAAACACTGCAATCAATGGAATCACCAAGTAGCTTGAGATGCACACAACATGATCTACGAGTTATTGCTCGTTTGTAAACTTTTATGCTTCGAGCATTCCCACAATGTGGGGCCTATTAGTGAGAAGTGGGTATGTCAAAAGCGGCAAGCAAAATGATTTCCACACTTCCATCCAAGAGGTCAGCCAATTGCCTATTGATTCAGTTTGACCTATGCTCCTGTAAGCAGCTAATTGTGGGATCTGGCTAGCAAGCAACTCAAGGAAACCTTCTTTCGGTTTTATGTATTCTTCGTCAGAAACACCTTTCATAATTATCTTTTGTAAGAGTTTCCCTCTTCGTGGCAAACATACCACAACCCTCAATTTGTGTACTTGAGAGTCCTATCTTTCTAAGCTCCTTTGATTCACGAAATTGTGATTATTCAAGGCTGAATGTGAAGCTTCAAAGATTATTTGTTTCTTGGTTTCATGTTAGGTTTCCTTCCCAGATTGTTTTGAATGTGAGAATGGGAAGAAAATAGAGAAAAGAACGGAAACTCTCAGCCGCAATGCACACTACGATTTTTCACGCTTAAATTCTCGCAAAAGCCATAAGGATGCATAGGAAAGATGCTTTAAAAGGAACAATAGGTTTTGTTAGCTAGGGAGAAAATCCGTCTTAAAAAATGGACACATTTGGATTTAACGCTTCGTTCAAATCTTACAGAGGAGCTGTGAGACTAGACTCTCTATCTGAGTTACATACCACTTTCACAAAGGCCAGGTTTTGGCAAAATTTGAGGAATTAAGAATCTTTTTTTGAGCTGGTTCATCTGGAAGAGTGTTTCTGTAGGGCCCTCGGACTTCTCTCTAAACAAAAGAAGGCATAATACTCGGGCATAATATGTATTGTTGACGAACAGTAGGTCTTTGAGGCTACTGCTGTGGTCTGGAGGTTAGACCACCCAGCAAAGATACAGCGATTTAATTTAACACCCAATGTAGCACATAGTCCCTCTCCTCTTTCGAGCATCGTCAAAGGCACTATCCTTGGTTAGCCTGCCAATTCAACCATCACAACGTAGTTGGTGATGTAAGGAATCAGCCAAAGTCACTGATACCTCATGGCAATTCAACAAAATCTGGAAGTGGCCGTAAAACCACTGGCCCAAAGGTATATTTAGGCAACAAGGGACGGTGTCCAATAAGAAATCCTACTTGTTTTGACTTGACACTTTTGTCCTACTTACGTGCTATCCAGCCATATCTACTAGAGTTCTGACCATCCACTAAAAAAATGAAGGAGGCATTGCTAATTTCCATAATTTATGTCATTAGAAAGAAAAAAGTCAAAAGCTCCGTAACGAACTTTTCCAGACAGCTCACAACCAAGGTTAGTATCACATCATTTATTAATGACTTTCCTTCAGACAGGAGAATAAGCTTTTGCTGAAGGTAGACGTCATTTTCAGCCCTTCTTTTAAAAGTCGTCACGTATTCTTCTATCCACTCGCCAAGGTTTACAATCCAGCAGTGGAAATCAGGGTAGACATCCTTAAAGATCGAGTTCTCTTCCCACTGACGCCAGTGTATCGTCCCGAACATCCCTAAAAGCGAAAGAAAACATAATACCGAGGCAGAATGTACATTGTTGGTGCACGGTAGGCCTTGAGAGCTACCGGTATAGCCCACAGTCTAGGCTTCTCGGTAGCCCCTTTACCAAAACCAAGGGCTAAGCAAACAACCAAAGTATTACATATCCATCCCTAAGAAAATCTTCTCTGGGATCCAAGGTCAGATTGTTTGTCTCCTCCGTTTATCTTTGTTTGTACATGTGTTAGTTGCTCTTGTTAATCTTGACGTTTTTGCCGGCTAGTCCCAGCACGAAACGCAAACAGTCATGTCAGATTAGGAAAAAGGCATGGGGAGTGCCAGCCAGGGCGTCAATACAAACCCTCGCGTCCCAAATGATGGACCAGGCCTGGGGCCTAGGAGGTTGCTCGCTCCCTAATGGCGGTCGCAGTTGGTTTAAGCATAGGCTTGTCACGAAAAAAGTAGGCTTCGGTTCTACACTAAATATGGTGGCAAAGCAGCGTGATTCAACCTTTTTTACAATTCTGACAGGTCAGAGCACTAGTTCAACAACATTCATTAAAACAGGAAAACTAAATTATACGTCCCTCTAGTAGAAAATGGGGATGCAACGACGGGATTACAGGCATGTCCGCACATGTCGTGAGCCAATCCAGATCGAGAATCGACGCCATTAATCAAGGTGGTGCCGGGATTAAATGCCTTGGGGTGATTATAGGCCTCTCAACAACTCGTCGGAATGGCATCTGGTAGAATGATTCTCAACCCGCCAACACAGTGCCATAACCAGCCAATGCGTGGAAAGCTTAACCAAGACATAATCCATCATAAAATTGCACAACAGACGAATCAGTCTGTGGCAATGGTGAACATTTGCAATTTCTAAAAGTTAGTACACTCTCTAGTTGTCCTAAAATGGTACTGGCAAATCCTCCTGCGCCCCTGAGGTTTAGTCCAGGGATTTGTTAACCGCTGAGATGGATGTAAAAGCGGTATGAAGACTATGAAGGATAGCCAATTTTCTTTCCTACCTTACCAAAAGTCGGATCGGTTGAAAATTCAAAAGTCCTGGCCTGATTTAAACGCCCTTTGATCACCTATGCCAAACATTTACACCAAAATTCGTATATCACTAGGCCTTAAGTGAAGGGAGTTGGCACCGAACATAAATAAATAATGGTTAAGTGTTGTGGAGGATGGGGAGGAAGAGGAGGAGGAAATGATCGCTATTTGCGTGGGTCTTGTATTTTCCCATTAAACCAACATACGCCACAGCGTGCATAAAAGGTCACTCACTCTTAGCCACAGCAGTCATTGCTGTACATCACACGTAACACAGATAGTATTAAGGCGCCAATTTGTCAGGAGATAATCATTTATAATCCCCACAGTAGTTGGCCTTTCCTTCCAAGTATGCAGCATACCTCCATTCATTGTGATCGCCAGTAATGGTGGCGTTGAAGGCCAAATCTACACCTTAGACTGCTTCAACTTCGAACAAAAAAAAACATTTATTACATTGTGGTCTTACAGTTATAGGTGTTATCAGGCTGTGTATATCCCTTAATCCTTTTCATTCACCTAAATGCGCAGTAAAGCTATTGATGAGAATTCTACGACTGGATTTTAATGCCTGATAAGGCGAAGAGAGATAGAAACATGCGTTTGAAGGCGTGACATGAAAACGCATAATGTTACTTGTTTATTTTGTCGCCGAGGATTTAACGAATGCCGGCTCTTAAACTGTTAGTTCCTTCGTGTATAATAATTCCCTAAGTGTAATATCTTGTAACAAATAATTTGCTTGTTTAACTCTCAGTCTTGGTAAAGGACCTATAAAGGTGTCGCGGGCATGCCAATCTCCATATCATGCTTGCAGCCCCAGGCTATGCTCCACATTGCTAATACATATCTGCTCGGGTATTATGACTTCTTCCGCCATTTAATAAGTCTTGGAGCGCTAGATCAGTGGCAGCAAAAAGCAGATCGAGCCCTAAGGGACGTACGATCGGCTTTGGCGGGGCAGAAGTGCATATGCTGAGGCTTAGAGGTTCCGTGAAGACTCCTAGCAAAAGGTCTGAAAATGGCATTCGCCTTCGGCTGTCTAATGAACCAATTTGAAGATGTCAGTTATGTGAATTAGCTATGCTTCTTTCAACCAGATGGATAAGGCTGATTAGCGATGAAGTGAAAAGTGGCGAAGAGGATTAGATTCGATGCCTTGATATTCGACCCTGTTTTTAGGCCCGCATTCCCACCAATGGAGGTGGACTCGAGTGACGACCAGCACAATACACCGGTGCCCAATCCTGTTCCCATATAAGCCGAAATTTCAAATTCACTGCAATTGCTAACAGAGATCAGTAATTTTGGAGCCAAGTCTTCTCTCAATTAGGTGGAATTTTGATGATTGGTACGGTTAGCCCGTGGGTGTTCCCCAACATTACAGTCGCAGGATGCTGACCAAAAGAAGCGTCAAGGACGGCACTCAAAAGAGAAGAGAGACTAAGTAATACTTAGATTTTTGTTTGCCTCTGGGTTTTAGTGATGACTCACTTAGAGTCTCCAGTAATGTACCTTTCCAGGCAGCTTGGCCTGCAGGCATTGCCAGCAGTCCTCTAGCCCAACTGTGCATCGACAATACACATTCCACCCTAGGATGATGTCTTCTTTCGTCCCCAGGCAAGTTATGGGGTGTTACAATTCATTCACTAGCGCGACAGGCGTTTCGTTTCTCATGATCCAAGGCACAGCGCTAATTTGGAGGTGATAAATGCGAGTGGTTTCTGCACCGTTGGCGTTACTACCTCAAACTGATCCAAAATCTATGCTTCATGAGCGAATGATAGTCGCCAAATTTGTTTGAGCTGCAGACGCATTTTAAGACTTCTCATCCATTTATATGCCTGTGAGTTGCCCTCTAGTAGACACACTATCTGCGACTTTGCGAATTCAAATAAAAAAGTTAACATTATGCTCTTCTACATCCCATCCGTGGCGGTACCCGCCTCCTCAAATCTCACGCTAAAGATAAGCTAGATCTGTGAAAAGTACCCTCATGAAGAGTGCACTTTTTTGGTGGTGTTCTCCCCAAGCCATTGCCTTGAGAGGCAAAAGTGAGCAAAGTGGCTTTCGGTAACACCGAGAGAGAGTTAGAGAGAGAGAATAGCCACTTACCGCAGCACCTAGCTTAACAGTGTGGATGCTTCTCCATTGCATATTGTAGATCCGGAGGTAAGTACAACCTCCTGCGCTCTACCGCATGCCAGCCATTAAGCCAACAGAACCAAGTAAGAATTAAGCTGTGGTTGTCAAAAACTGAGAGGCATTTCTGTAGTTCTGGGATTTTTGGATAAAAATAGAGCCGTATTTGACTTACTGCTGGACAAAATGTCAGATGGGAGCTTTATTACTGATCCGGAAGTTGATAATCCTCAACAAAAGAAGTAGCTTTAAGTCCCCAGTGGCATCCAAATCTCTCCTTAATTAAAAAAAATGGAAATAAAATGGTGGCAAATGACTTGGGGGACGATTTCAATTCCCTTGAGAGACAAAGACCACCTTTTGAGATAATCAGCCCGCTGCCCGGGTCTGTTTATCAGTCAAAACCGAGTGACCTGCGACAGATCTTGACTTGGGTCAAATTTCGCAACCCCTGTCTGATGTGGCATTGATATTCTTAAGCCATAGCCTGTGACTTAATTCTCTTGAGATGTTGTAAACTATGCTGATCTCCTTGCATCTTCGATAGTACAACATCTATCATGCCTGGTAAGTCTTTTTTGACGGTTCCTTAAGTGGTACTGCGAAAAAAACATCAAATCGAGGGTCTCTTGGAATCGCCTATTTAAGATGCACGTGATCACTCCATTTTTATTAGCCATTTTATTGAAGCCATATGAAGGTGATGTTTAAATGAAGGAAACAGGTTTGTCAAATAACTCGTTGCATTCGCCATCACTACAAAGCGTCATACTCCAACCTATCAGGCAGAAAGCCCTTTGTATGGCATAAAACCAGTTGCTACAACAGTGAATCCTATAAGAGTTTGTACTCATCCAATCCCATGAGACCTTTACTGGCTGTATGTTTCAGTGTCAATTTTAGTGTCGTAATGTCTTGGTCCTTCTCCACTTTCTCAGTCAAGTTTTATCAAGACTCCTGATACTGATAACGTCTGCAATGGAGATTCCGGAAGCTACAACACCCCAGTGTGTCACATACGGGGCGCCGTAGCTTAACAACGGGATAGACGGGAGGGAGACGCCCTCCTCCACACCCACACGCACATACACATTCGATGAAGAGGGGAGGTCGGGTATACAACAGGACGAGAGGACGAAAGAGAGGGCCAAGTGTGGACCAGCCAGCTGACCAATCAGGGGCGAGCATGTAGCTAATGGGCACAGGTCTTTGTTAGGGCTACGGCGCCCTTTTCAAACAGAGTGGTTGGAAACTCGTACGCGACAAAAACGTTAGACTGCATCCGAGTCTTATAAGGAATACGCAAAACCTACTAGACATCTTGGTTTCCCGAGACCTGGCGCCTCCAAGAGTTTAACTTAAGGAGAAATTGCCTTTATCCAAGACGATAGCCGAGACGCTCTGATTTTCTTATCTACCGCTGGCTTCAAGCATATGTAATTTTCATTTTTCTTTCACCACTTTCTGGTAGGTGGTTGCGTAACTTCGTGTAACCAGCTGAGTGATTGAGTTTAAAGCTGTAAAAGACCTGTAATACATTCCTACTCCGAGAGTAATTACACTTCTTCATTTTCTTTTTAAGCGGAAGTTGTACCCGATCACCTCGGTGGTGCAAGTGGTGACGTCACACCAAAACAATAAAACACCAGGGGTTGGGTGGGGTGTGGTAGGGTTGGCTCTGAGACCCCAGTGAAAAATATTTTAATAAAACTCGATTACTGATAGATAATCAAAACTATTTGCGATACCCATTTTTAGCCCTACAGGCCCGTGGTTAACAACGAGGAATCACTGTAGTGCAAGACAGTAAAATTCTTTTACGGAGTAGAAAATCGCTCTGCTCTGTGGGAGGGAAGTTATGCATCAATCATAATTTTCCTCCTAAAAGAAGCGTATCCTTCCTCATTTCTCTTAGGCATCCCTGAAAGGTGTAGCTGTACTAGAAATAAAACATCTTCCTTTAATGAAAGGCTAAGGCAACAATGAAGATGATCAACTCCTGTTGCCATTGGAACCGCAGTTGAGTGGTTACAATCTCCAATCACGTGACGCCCATCCCATCAACCACCAACCATCAAAAATGGTATCCACTATTCGGAGGCACTTAAACTGCAACAAAAAGTGCCTTGAAGAGTGCGAAAGAAGGCAAGAAAAGTCGGCCAAAATATTATTACCGCAACCCCTATTGTCAATGTGGTGTCCGAATCGGGCTGCAACCACTGATTACCATCCCGCCTTAATACTCCATGGCTTTCTGAAAAGACAAATCGTACTAGTGGGGGTTAAGAAATAGACGAGCCAAATGAGATCGATGGTTAGCCATACTTTGTTAGAGACTTTAGGAAGTGATCTGAAGGTGCTTGTAGAGTTGCCTTATTAACCTCGGTTGCTGGCTTCGCTATTTGCGAATGTGCAAAGTGAACTCCAGCTGTTTGAAAACATTACTATTTTTACTACTTTCACCTGCAGTTCAAGAGGTTCTAATCTTTCTCATATGGGAAAAAATCGAAGTTAAGCAGCAGCAGGCCGCTTATATAGAGATAAGTAGTATACGAAGGTCATTCCTTGAGTTGAATACTGCTTATGATGTTTGAATCGGAGTTTTCGGGGTAAAAATGTGAGAAGTTCAGTTAAATATAAGGCATAAGGCATTGCTCATTACCCTTCACAGGCCGGCAATTTTAATGGGTTCACTTTTAATTCGTGGTGCCTTCCTATCAAAGAGCCTTGACAATGACATATTGCAAAATTACGACGTAACAATAAATGCATAAATACTGAAGTGAAAATGAAAAAAATGAGAGAACGGAGATATTTAAAAAAATCAAGGTAGCCGTTAATTAAAGGGGTCTTACCGGGGTTGGTGTGCTTCCCCAAAAGAGCACGGTGGGAATAGTAATTTTCAATGGGAGAAAGAAAACATTACACCCAATCGCCTAATCACATCCTTTTCAAACAGCTCGCACAGCACAAATGAATGTTGTGTCCTGGGTGCTCGAAGCATTATAAATCAAAATGTGACTTTTCATCTTCCACACACACACACACACCCACAGTTATTTTAATTGCTTTTACTAATGATTATCACCCGAGCGCTTGAAGCTGACGTCAAAACCCTTTCAAGTTCATTCCACTGAAGGGACACATTTTGATCCACTCTCTCTTCTCCCCCCCCTTCTTCCCCCCCGGCAAGGCATTAGCGCTACAGACTGATTAAGTCTGCGTCCGAAATCGGGATGGAAGGGGGGGAGGGGGAGGCGAAGTATAACCCTGCCACAGCCAAAGCTTGAACTGTCGCATTATCAAGACATTTTAAAGAGATATGTTGATGTAAGATTGATGGGTTATAAAATTGTTGGTGAGGGGCAGGGGGGGGGACATCTCGCCACATAGGGGGCGCATTTACAGTACAGCAGGGTGGAGCTTCTCCCATTCTTCACCATCCTCCCCACCACGCCTTGTGTTGTGTTTTATCGCCGTCGACGCAACAACAACCATCACATCTCGCATCACGTGGGGCATGCTTTGAATCACGAGCCCACGGGTACACCAACACTCGTATCATTACTCGCTCTCGCTCTCTCACGCACACACACACGCACACGCACGCACGCGTGCATGCACTAGGCAAGTAGGGTAGGTGGCAGCAGTGGTGGAAATGGTGACGGTGGTTGTGGTGGTTGTGCGGTTCACAATCTGCTTGCCATGGGTTGCGCAAACAGTCATGCGATCTCAAGGCCACCGATGAAGGCAATCCGATTCGTCAATGCCGTGCGCCACCACGTATATTGTAGGCGGCTCTCCCCACACCAGTGCAGTTCATTCACAGGCGAAGTGGCTGTGACTAAGGCTGTGGGCGGAAGGAGAAGGCGAAAAAGAGTAGTGAGTCAGGAAATTACATTGTTGTTGCCAAGCCTTTGAATGATTACTCAAACCGTTGGGTGACATTGTGACAGATAACTCTACGCATTTGTGCATTTTGTTGGTCTCCCCTTGGTTAGTGCCAGTCATCCATTTCGCCCCCTCCAATTGAATGTGAAATGGATTTTTGCATCCCTGACATGAGCATCGCCATTGTACGACCAACTTGCAAATTGGATGAGTTTTGATGCCTAAATGCTAATGAGAGAAAGCGATGAGCAATGATTTGTTGATGGGATTCTCGAGTATTGTGTATAGGCGTCCCTTCTCAAGAATACGCGTTGGATGATACTTCGCCATGGGGGAAGGACACTATGGATCCTCTGTGCATGCGAAGTTGACAACACAAGCTCGGTTGCGCATTTCTCACCAGTGAATGTTGCTCCTACTGCATAATTTCGGCATTGACGAGACTGGAATAGGATAATCCGTCTTTCTAGAAGAAGGAGAAGGTATAGCTCTCGAATCTAGAGCGCTGAGAAATCGTCAAATACTTTCTATCTCGACTGTCAAACCTCTTTATCGATGAAGACAAAGTTGACAGTACATATTCCATTAGATCATCACTTCTTCTTTTGTCTTCAAGGAAGTCTTAGGGTTCTACATTGGTGGTAGCGGAAAGCAGACCCGATCTTGAAGGACGTCTACCCTAACTTCTGCTACTGAGTGGTAAATCTTGGATGGACGGAAGAAGTGCAGAGGCCGCGGATAGGCGATCCGACGACGATTCCTTAGAGAATGGCTTAAAGTGGTGTCGATCTTCGGCAACCACCTCAGTCCAGTGTTCTTCAGGGAGGCTATCAACAATGGAAGTGACACAAGCCATGGATTGTGCGGAAAAGTTCGTTACGGAGCCGTCCAGTGCGCCTGTTTGAAGGCATCAGTTGCTTGAACTCGTAATAAAATCCAGGCAGACAGGGATGGGTAGAACTGAAGTGGGGAAAAAAGGAAGGATCAAAGGGGGGAATAGACGCAAATTCATATTTCCATGGAAATTTTGTTAGTTAGTGGTCCTACGATTGGCCATAGACATGCATAGTGGTCAGGACAATTCCCCAGTTTCAACCCAATTCCCGTATGGGTGAAAATTTCAGATTCAGTGGGATCGTCTGGAGGGTTTACTGGGGTTGAGGTCAAACATCGCCTCGGTTTCACAAAAATTCGGTGTGATCAGGGCGGTTTGCCCGCGGGTTTTCCTTTACAACACCGACGTTGTGATGATGGCCCACACCGGAGGTCGATCAAGGGGGTTGCCAAGGCTGATGCGTAAGAGGCTTCGCCACAATAGTGGCTCCAGTCTCTTTTCGACGCCGATAATGCGGATTATTCCCAAGCATTATTTCATCTTTCGTCTTCAGGGAAGTCTCACTACGGGTACCACTTTCCCACGAAGAAGTACAAAAAACACCGCGATTAACTCTAGACACCAGAGACCTCTCCATGGTGACGATCCATGCAATACCAGTCATCTACTGAACGACCTCAAGCCAACTTAAAGCGTGCAGATGTCCTGTGGTCACCTGGCCAGGGGATTATTCTACGCTCACCCTAAGAAGTATTGTCCAACTTCACAATTTCCTCTCAAAGAGAAGTGAGACTCTTTCCCCTTTCCACAGAAGAGCTTTTCAAGGGCCAAAAATCGAATGAGGAGGCATAGCGCACTAAGGTAGTTCCCACGTCTCACATCCACCTGCCCACCTCCACCCCCCTCCCCCCTCCACCGAAGAGATGCCCCTTAAACCGATCACCTCGGGTGTCTGGGCTACAGCCAGCTAGCTACCCCGCCTTGTGGGCTATCCTCAAAAGAATTGACCTCAGACCATCTCAGTTTCGATCCGTCAAGGAGCCATGGGTCGAATCGAAACCACGTCTGGTCACCAAACCCCCTCTCTACCCCCAATTGAGATAAAAAAAGGGGTCAGTCGGTTGGCGTGATGTTTCGCGTATATTCCAACAGGCGCCAAAATGGCACAGACAAGTATGTCTATCTTACAATACATACACCGGGAGGAAGAGGGGCGAGGAGGGAGAGACAGCGAGGCAGGGAATGGTAAGGTTTGCGATTCCTTTATAAAAGAGCTTAGAGACACATAATAAAAAGAACAAATAGAGAGGGTAAAAAGGGGGTGCTCAAAGGAATGCGCCCGCACACGCACGCGCACACAAACAAACAACATACGCACTTATCCAAAGTACCAAAATTCATCCAGGGCGCAAAGTATCCGCATCACCAGTGTCGGCACTGCCATCACGAGGTGGGACACATCCATATTCTCGCCTTGCAACGGTCATCATCGTGAAAATGCAATTTTTGGCAAGCAAGTAAAAGGGCTGAAAAAAAAACACCACTGCCACCGCTGTCGAGGGGTATTTACAGTTGTATAAAAATATAAAAAGAAGGAGAGAACGCAAGAGTGATGGTGATGAGGTGCTTAGTATCAAGAGGCTAAAATACGATAAAGAGTAGTCGAATGAGTGGAAGAGAGTAAGAGGAGGCACGCACACACACACGCACGCTGAGAGCCAACTGAAGTTGATTGAATGGATCAACTATGACTCGGGCAGTGGTGGAGGCGGATGGAGACTGGAGGATGTCGAGACAACCTGTGATGTCGGCTGAATGAGGGATTTCAACTTATCCTGCAGACCGGGATATGACTCGGACAACTGCTCCAGATAGAGCCTCAACTGATTAGCCTCCTTTTGGGCTGTTTCTAGCTGGGTACGTAGCTGCTCCACATACGAGTTCAGCATTGATACCTCAGATTCCAGGCTTACAATCCTATTCACCTTCCTCTCACGACATCTGCGTGCTGCCAGGCGGTTACGTGCTCGCTTTTTCTCTATCTTCAGCATCGAGGGATCAGCTGGGCGAATTGAGAAAGAAAGATTGCATTCTTACGTCAGAAACACCTCACACTTCTAGAATTCAGATGAGATGACTTACAGCACAGCTCTTCCTCTATAGACGTGAGGGAAGCGTCAGGTCGGCCAATTGATTGAGACTCATACGTAATAGGCATTGATTGCGAGGTTAACTGGCCCCCTCCGGTAGGCACGCCTACTCTGCGTCCACTTCCTGCGCTGCTCGCAGTACTGATTGCTGGTTGAATGGGTTGATGAGTTGCAGACCTGTCCTCCATCTTCAATGCAACCATACTTGTCACGTCAGTGGGAGCATAGGAGAGCTGTCCCATGTTATTGGAAGTGGCATTAATGAGCGCCTGGGCAGCGGCAATGGTCGGTTCATGACGTCGACGACTACGTTTCACGGTGGATGGAGGCGGGGTCATAGAGGCCGTGTTGGAGAGGCCTCGCTTCTGCGAAAGCATAATGCTCTCCTGTTGTTGCTGTTGCTGCTGATCCTCGCCAGTGTAGGTGGGTGGCATGCTGGAGGGAATGTAGTCGTGCAGTTGTCGTGGATGTGCAAGGCTGTGGCCATCATAAGAAACGAGATTTGCAAGGTGACGTTGACTCAAAGCGCCGCTCCCACGAGAGCTATTCGGATCTATCAGCGGATTCTAATGCGGAAAAGGATCACATCGTTGACAAATCACAAAAAACGCAAGCCTGCGATAAGCAAAAACTTAAGTGGTCCCTCACTGTGGAACTGTTTCGATGACCGGTGGAAGGCAAGACAAGAGGCCTTCTACTTAACCCATTCCTCGCCAACTAATTCTCGAAAACTGGGAAGCGTCAGTACCGTCAGGTCGAAAACATGCCATACATAGCTTAGCACTGCTTTACACTTAAATAATCTGTTGACATGATTTACTGTAACCATTAACTGATGGAAAACACATGGCATACATACACGTAACGCCTCCCCGGTGTTAGTAATACAGTGAAAGGCCCTTTAGTGGAAGTAAAAACACCCAAACACAGCTCCACTCTACCAAAATCGCCTAACAAACAGCCTTCGATATACAGTTTCAATTTATGTGTCGAGTAATGCGATTTGGTGTTGAGAAAGACCATAGAACACGGTTCCATTCTACAATAGTCCTGTATGACTTCAAAAAAAGAGGAAAAGTTCCCCTCTTTCCGAGCCCTCATTATTTTTAAGCGATCACAACAACCAAAACACACTGCAAACTCCCAGCACCGCTAAGTCGGAAACACCTACCAAGGAGGAAATCTAATCAACCCCTACCCACCAGCACTCCTACCATCATCTCGACTTCATGGCCTTCGACTCGGGGCGCTACGATGTCGACTGAGAGCGCGTGCCCACGTATCAAGGATTGGAATAAGTCGTTCTTTGTCTACTTCAGGCGCGTGGGGAAGACATGCGCAGTGCGCGTGTACGCGTACGCACGCATTAGGTCCTAAAATTAGCAACGGCACGCACGGGCACAATTGTGTTTACGCGCGCACACCATACCAGCCAATCACCAGTGGATGTGTGTACATTTTGCCTGCCCCAATGAATCATGCATCAACAACAATGTGCGTTAGCCAGCCAGCTAGCGAGCTGGTTGACTAGCTTTCGCGTCTGGGTAGGTAGGTGGGTGGGAGGGAAGAGAGAAGCGCGCAAGTGTGCGTGAGTGGGGAGTCGTCAGTGTGAGTCACACGTACACACACGTACAATGATGATTCATTCTGTTGTGGACGTAGGCCCTCCACCTCTTCCTCTTCCTGGGAGAGATAGGTGGAGGCGTACGAGACAGGGGACAAAACATCACATAACTGGTGCAAAATGCTGTTGAGGTCACGACCCATTGTCAATCGACTTTGACCTCGAATCTTTAGCTACCCACCCTTTCTCTCCCACGCAAGCAGTCAGTAATGACCTTTGCACTGCGCGATATAGAAACCCTCCTTCCTCATTTGGCTAGAAATTCTACTGTTTTAAGTGATTAACTAACCTGATCAGTAGAATGATGGAAGAGCTGTAAAAATCCGTCTGTAGTGGGATTGACAATTACTGGCCCGGTGACAGTAGAAGTGAGCTCAGCCAGGGAGCTCGCACCTCCAACCGAAGTAGTCGTCACAGGATCCTCTGCCGAACCGACCAACATGTCGGTAAGGCCGACCGAAGCATAAGTATTTCTCCCACCGCTACTGCCATCCGCGACATCGGTCCTTAGAGGAGGAAGCGAGAGACTAGGATACCGGTTACTGATGCCAGCGGCGGTGGTGACACTGGGGTACCGGTTGGCCCCCGACGGGTTGTCCAACGAAGGCGAAGAGGGAGAAGTGGAGTCACCGGTGGTGGAGGGGGGCGAACCGGTGGTACCACCGTCCTGAGTGCGCAGATTGTGCAAAGCGGCAGCGACAACAGAGGAGGAATTGCTACAAATGCTCGATGCGGGAGCCATGGAGAAGGCGGTGTGGAGTGAAGTGACATCAGAAAGCAGCATCGGACTGGAAGGTACCGTGGGCGCGGAGGTCGTAACACTATCGGTTTCACTGTCACTGACGGAGGATAGAGAGGCTCGGTTAAAATGCGCACATGGCAATTCTAAGCCGCCCACTCAATCTGTCCATCGCCAGTAAAATAGTATTTATTAATTGTACTGAAAAACAGGATGGTGGATCGAGCAACCTAAAAGAGCAACAACAATCAGTATTGCTATTTCCATCGCGAAGATAGAGGAAAAAGACAAAAAAGAATCGGTAAATCCTGTGCATTGTTATTTTTAATCCAGAGATCCGCGAAGTACTACGGGAGGGTGAATGAGTGCACATAGGGTGATTTGTATGCGAATAGGTTTTCAGCAGTAGACCCTGGGACTCAAAAATCCTCTCAGTGCAAATTATCGGATGTCTGATTCGCCCATCATTCAGACCACAAGGGGAGTAGAGGTGGAAAACATCAACTTGAACAAAATAAGCAGGTCAATTCGCTAATTCATTTACAGAGCAGGCCCTTCATGATCCCTACACTTAGAATATACGCAGTGCATGAGAGTACCTTGAGAACAAGATGGGAAGTATGAGGAAAAAAGGCCACATTGAACACACCAAAAATATATGCAATAGAAATAAATTGGACTACGAAAAATGCAGGGTGTTCCTGACGAAGTGCCTTGGTTAATGCAAAGGTGGCCGTAAATGAGGAAAGGGGTGGTTGGGTCAACTAATGAGCAGAACTGCCGACATGAAATAGCAAGAGACGGTGAGGAAGTGGGTAGGTGACAAAACCAATCCGTCGGCATTAACCACGAAAGAATAACATCAATTCCCTAACATTAAAGTCGAAATCTTCCACGGAAAGAAAGTGACGAGCAATGATGCTATGAGTATTTACAGAAGTACAACCCATTAACGGGTTAAGATTATCACGATAAAGAGGATCTCCTTTAACCCCCTGATTCGGGAAGCAATCATTTTAACGAAATAAATGCAAAGAAATACTTCGGGTTTCAAGCAGTAAGAAAGTAACGTGACTCATCGTAGTGTTGAGAGGTTCAGAAACAGCGATGAAAACCAAAAAGTAAAGCGGAAACTAAAATACTAGATAAAATACTACAATACAGGCCAGAAAAAACGGTACCACAAAAAGCATAGCTTAGAAAAGCAAATGTGACCATGAGAGTCGAAAAATGGAATGCGGAATCCCAATTAGAAGCCTGTGAGATAGAGATTGAAAGATGAAGAGATGAAGGAGAGAACGAGGAAACGACAGCAGGTGTCGCACACGTACCCAAGTTTAACACGAATGGTCTGCGTTGTTTGCGGTGTAGGAGTAGGTGGATTTGTGGCACGTTCGGTCGCAGCATAGCCGGGCGAAGTATTCGAGGAGGGGTGATGCTGAAGATGGATTTCTTCGGACAGCGATCCTTCTCTTTCACTTTTTATTTTGTCAATTGTCTTAGTAAGTTGCCTATTGCATATGCAAAACGGACCAGTAAGTTAAACAGTTTACAAAGGCCAACACCCACAAAACAACAATCATTTGTGTTTTTTGTTTCGTAAACTCAGCCTATACGGTTATCCCAATAGTCGTCATGATAGCTGACAGGCACTCCAAAAAAAGAGGGGAGGGGAGGCAGGCACGTGCTCGTCAGGGTACACGAAAAATTCCCAATGCATAGTAGCCACTTCAAAGCAGTGAAAACCCAGGAAAAATTGCACGCAACTAGGTGAGCCCTGAGACTCATAACCACAAGAGTTAAGCATCACAACATGATAAATTAGACATGGTGCATAACATGAAAGCACGAAATAATCACACATTGAACATACTCTGCGAATTGCTCCTGCTCTGCGGTTATTTCCTTTGGATTTAAGAAGCTGGTTGGAGTCATAGGAGTAGAGCCGTTGTTCTCAAGTTGCCCGATGACTTTGTCACGATCCATGCTATCGGTTCTTTTTACTGAATGATAACCTCGAGGCATTTGGTGAGATTTGAGATCGACATAGTTATTCGAGCTGCTCTCGAATCGAAGAGACAGGGTGGACGGTCGAGACGGTGCCTGATCTTGAATGTCCATGCAGTAGTGCGACATCATCCGATGCGAGACCGATTCAGGTACTTGAGCAACCTCGGCGGACAAATAAGAGTCGTTTATACGGTCGTCAATCATTAAGTGAACGCGTCACTTAAGAGTTCGGAAGGAATTTTGTAAAAATTCACACAAAGAGACGGAGAAGACCCAGCAGCCCAGATTATCACGATGACTCACAAATAAAGACCCTATCAAAGGGCCAATTGGTTTGAAGCATCCACTGTGGTCGATTAAAACACAACGAATTTGATAACGAATTTAGAGTAAAGTAAACACACAAGGTCAAAATTTGACAAAATTCCATGGAAGATTTTTGGATTGTCTGTAGAGAATGTGAAAATAAAGCGCAAATCTTTGTTAACACCTCCAAGTATTAAATATGTGTATTTTAGAAATATTATTCGTTCCCATAATCAGCTATTCAAAATTTTCCTCTTGCAGCTATTTATAAGCACAAGTGTGCTTTAATAAGCGTAGGAAGGTGCATGGTGACCACAAACAATTTTCCATTATTTACCTGACAAATTGGTGCTAAAATACATTGTTGGTTTCCTTGCATAAAGTTCTGTATTCATTCATAAACCTTTACCACCATCGTAATTTCGTGCCTAGAATACAATAGTAAGCCCTCTCTCCCTCAGAGCAATTGAACTATTATGTTGCTTGTTACATTTGGATCTCGCATTACTGAGCACTGGTAAATTTCTTTAAGAGGCACACAAATGCTATCGCAAATAAATTGTTTTAATTTGCGGTTGAACAACAAGGATCTACGCAGTATAAAAAATAAAATATTGTACAGCACTTCCGCTAATCTGTCCATGTACCTCCGAATACGTGACTTCGGATCCTGAGGACTGGGTAGAGGGCATCATGCATTGGGGCAAAGTTGAGCTCACTAATAAACGAATGTCTATGAGTGAATCAAATACTTTCCCATCCTCAGGAATCAATGACGCTTCAATCACACTGGCATGTAGTCCAGTTTCATCTCAAATTTTGGCACGATGGACAAGTGAATGCCTGCCCAAGTTTTATCTTTTAGCTAAAATGTTAGCGCACTAATGTGAAGCTAGCGCGGTTGGTACCAGTCTTTGACACAGCCGAGCTCGGTGGTGAATTGACTACAGACACCCGGCAGCAGTGGGAGATCAAAACCACGGATAGCTTATTGGTCCAACCTAGGTTAGAACAGGTCCACACAATCGTAGCACAACAGGTGTTTGTCCAAAGTCACCTTTTGGGCGAGGAGCGACCGACACACGCCAACTTTGTGACTAAGGTAGATGTTAGTGACGCCTGAAAAGTGAACGAATTCTAGCCCCTGTAACCTCGATCCGCCGTACATGGAACTAACTGATGTGAGGAACAAAACTTGCCATGCTATGTTGTTGTTGACCCTTGATCAAAATCTTCTTAGAAATGGGCAAGAGCTGGGTGCCTACAGGCCACTGATAAAACACACTGAAGAGTTCAGAGCTAGGAGCGCCGTTGAGTTACCGGGGCAGAGAAGTGTCCGTGGTGTCATAAAGGAGATGAGAACCACGAAACCAGGGGCACATCAACTCCGCTTTATTGCTTGCAGCTCAACTAATCAGTATCCGATTCCATTTGGTGTAATTAGTCGCCATACATTAATAACAAATGCACTTCACATGGGATGTAATGCTGAGACTCATACAAGAAACAAATCGAGACGTCACGACGAATGCGACGCTGGTAGCGAAGGTGTCCAACGGTGAACCAACCATACACACACATTATACACATTTATTACCAAAAAAGGGGCAAATATCCAATCTAAGAGAAAAAGCCACAAAAATGAGAGCTAAAAAGCGAAGAAAGTAGGCGTAAGATCTGTTAGGCGCGAATAAACACGCTCTCAAAGTGCGTGATGCAGAGCTGGGTGAAGGAAGTGATGAGGTTTTGTACGCGCTGCGACGGCGTCACAAAGTCCTGGCGAGATCGGATAAGACAGGGAGCCATCGCCACGGAGAGACTCACTGCTGTCACCATATTCTTCACTGAGTGTTCGATTACCTTAATAGGCAAGAGGATGGTGGAGGCCATGAGTGACTGTAAAACGCCAAATGTTTAACTTCTGGTTTCGGTAACGAGCTACCTCCCCCCTCGATCCATGCCAGAATCCGCGGTTTTTTCTGCGCGTTGGGAATACATATTCCACCCGAATAGTATGCCATCATTCGTCTTTGGGAATGCCTCAGGGTGCTGGATCGATGAAAGTGGAAAGCAAACCCCATCTTAAACAGCATTTATCCCGCTTTCAAATGCTGGGTGATGAAATTCAGCGTGGTGGAAGAAGTGCGCAGGTTATGGATGGGGGAACCAGTGACGGTTCCTAACAAAAGGCCTGAAAATGGCGTCTCTCTTCGTCAACTACCTCAATCCTGCGGTCTGCAGGGAAGCTGTTCGCAAATCTACCGACACTAAACGTGAACGGATTGAAAATTTTGTTAGGGAGTTGTCTACTGTGCCTGTACGGAGATGTCAACTGGGTGGGCATGCAAGACCTCCCCCACTTCTCTCCTAGCTAGATGGGACTCTGATAAACGCAATTGCGGGCACTGAAGTGGGAAAAAGTGGCATGGCTGTTGTTAGGCCAGTGTTTCCACCACTAGCGATGGAAACTCGCAGTGGCCAGCACAACCACTCGTTTCTCTGATTCAGTTTCCATACAGGACGAAACCCCAGATCCAGTGCAATTGCCAAGAGGAATCAATGATATTGCGGTCAAGTATCTTCTCAGTTGCATGGAAACTTACTTATCGTCACGGTTCGCTCATGAGTGCTTTCCCCACAGTACTGATTACGTTGTGATGACTGATACAGAAGGTTGACTAAGGAGAGCGCCAATAACGACACTCAAAAGCGGTAAGGAACTAAGTGATGGGTTACTTGTTTGTTCAACTCTCGAGTCAGGTGACGAGCCACCTAGAGGGCCTCACCACCAAGCGACTTGGCCCCCGGGCCATGCGAGTAGCCTAATTCCCTTCTGTATGTCAGCAATACACACTACACCCAAGTATTATGTCTTCTTCCGTCTTCATGGATGTCTCAAGGCGCTACAGTGACATCCATTCTTACTAGTTCAAGGTCTAGAATACGCTGCACGTGTTCTTTGTCAGTTCATAAACAGCTGGTTGAACTAAATTGCGTCTTAGACAGACTGATTGAGTGTAAAAGGGAAAATATAGGCGCTGAATGTTCTTGATCTAAGGTAGATAAATACATGTTGGAGTTTTTTGATAGGAAGGGCACCTTTTGCAGGCTGACACTACAGGATTGGCAAAAGCACACCTTTTGAAAGGGGACATAAATGCCTTCACCAATGTTTATGCAAACAAATGAAAATTACCAACCAGGGCTTTTCTACAATAAGAGTAACAATCCTGCCTCTGCCTCTGATCCATAGAAATGACTTGGAGGGCTACGTACGGAGTAGTTAAGTAAATACGATGAGCTCAATATGCCGATTTCAGCTTTTATTCACTATTTAAACCAGGCTCCATGTGAGCATTGTCAAATCACACCATCACCTTGTGCAAATTTCACAAAGTGGCGTTATTATTGAAACACATTTGACCTCTCCGATGAGCATTGGGTTGCATCATGAAATGCTGGATCACTTTTCACCAGTCAACAATGTGACATGAAAACGGCTAATAGTCGTGTCATTACAGACGACCTATGAGACGATTTCTGCCATGGATAAACACAAAAGCGTTCCTTACTCTCCAATCTGAAGTAGTACTATGCTGCCAGCACCGGATCTCGAAGAGCTTACGACAACCTTAAGTTGGATCTACCGCTTGACAAGCAAGACCACGTCTTTCTGCGTAGATTAATAGTGCTACAAAGGTTCTTTTACATGATGAAAATACACAAACACCTGCCAAGGGAAGCGCCAACTAACCTCAGTAAGAAACTTGAAGATGTAATATAAAATGTCGTAGTTGTCACGCGGGAGATGAACGGTGAGGAGTCGCCGGATGGAAATAACTCGTTGCCGGGGTGACTGACCTGTAAAACGGCAATAAAGATGACAAGAGAGGAGATTCACAAGCAGTAACACAGGTTTGGAAAGCATGCATGGGTGCTGGCCGCGACCCGCAGGTGGCATGCAAAATAGGCAGCCTGGACATAAAACATGCATTTGTTTCCGCGCAATTTACCTGCTTCTGTAGGTACGAGGGCAACACAGTTTGAGCGATTAAAATGCATTGTTTTAGGGTTTTAAATCTAAATAACCTTCTGGCTTACTGCATGACTTGAGAATGCTCTCGTAAAGGTCGAAGGTTAGGAGGGGCTCCTTCAACTCGGCGAGAAAGGATTTCAATAAGTGAGCAGCTAAATGAGGGTCGTTGATTTCACACAGGTCAACGTATTCACCTTGAAAGAAAAGGAGTGTGACAAAGAAGTGAGTCAGTCAAATTTCTGGGTGATTTAAGCCTGATGACAGAAAACATCACTTACCCCGATTATACATGGATTGAGCGTCGCGCAGAGCCATTAAATGAACCGGTTTGACAAATAAGCCGATAGTGTCGAGACCTACAAGCATGAGATCTTCAATTATCTAAAGGATGAAATCATCCAAACAGAAGCCTAGTAATGGAACCCACCATAACCCCGAAGATAGGTTATAGTATCTTCAACAACAATGGGTAGCTTGCGTCCACCGTTGTTGGCTTTAATGCTACAATGGAATGTGAAGACTTAACAAGGGACATTAGCAAACCGAAATCAAAAGTGGATGCAACCATGAAAAGCCATGACAAGTGTCCAGCCCACCAATGGAGGGCGCTCACTTCGTGGACCAGTCTAACCTTCCTTGGGTCAAGAGAGTAGGGGAGGGACGAATAAGCTCTGCTAGAGAGATGAAAGCAACAAAAGCACTCAAAGCTAGCGTACAAGGGGTACCAAGACCCTGACAGCAAAAATGAAGCTGTTGATACAGTATGCCCACATCAACTCGCCATCAACTGTGGCCAAGAGAGATGTATTAAAATACCTCGACTGCGGGAATAAAGTGAGGTGGAAGAAAAGGCCGGGCATAATGCGTCTACAGCCGACCCTCATTGCCAATCACATCAGAAGACATCAAAGCCAAGTTAATGCATGGAGAACGAACTGCTTTAACTTACTACTCCAGAGATACGTCAAATTGCTGGTAATCATTGTACGGAGTATCATTAACATCGTGGTCTCCAATCACGGAGACGGCTGCGGGATCGATGGACAGTGATACACCGAGGAGACCGATCTTACTGTCGTAGCTAAGGGAGGGAGGAGATGAGACGGAAAAAAGCACAACAGGCTTTGAATCATCTGCTTTCAAAATGAAAAAAAGAGGCGGTAACAGAATACATGCGGAGATCAAGGTGTAATCGGATTCCGCAAATAAACAGGTAGGAGCACACGAAACACGACTCCACCTTCAGTAATGCAAACAAAAGGAAAGGTATAAACATACTCACGAATCCGTAGAGGCAGATTCAACCGGCAAAGAGGGACGTAGTTCTCCAATTCATGAAGGTTTTTGACGTAGTGCAGTTTCTTCTTCATTTTGGCGCTGAATTGGATACAGAGGGTAATCACTGAACCAATCATGACTGTAATGAGGCAATACTTGGTGTAGGTTAAGCTACACAATCTGTTCTTTCAGTGGGGTGAGCTTGAAGTGCTATTCATTACATTCCCAAGTTTCGCACAGCAAAGCGACTGGGTTAGCTAGCAAGGTCAGTGTGATTTAAATTCCCCTTTCGTTACGTGTCTTGCCCACATATCCATTCCACGACATTTACCGCGTAGTAGCCATCCGATCATGAGATAGGTGACAGAGGAGCTTTCCATATCACCAGCATGGAAGGTGGACGAGAAGTGGATAGGACAGGAGGCATTCAGAAACCGATGATTACATTGGTTTGTACTGTAAAGTACATGAACGAGATGGGGGCACCTAAGCCTACTTTATCGCCAATAAAAGCACAGAATTACATGGAATGGATCAACATACAAAATGGCCAACTGGGAGCACACAAAACCACATGGAAATAGTGTAGATGCGACTACTTTTCAATGGGAATTTCGCTAAACCGCATCGGAGGAGGACCCTTGGGAAGTGGGGTGGTGATTGCGACCGCAGTGGTTCTCTCTCGGCCTACGGCCCTCTCACCCATTTCCATGAGCATACAGCCAGTGCGTGTGAAGCGTTAAAGGAACAAAGCTTTCAGTGGAAACGATGAGCACAATCGAAAAACTTGAAACGGGTGAGTAGGCTATCCACGGACGGTTCACCTATGCCGCCAAAGTTTTTATCCCAAACCTGCTTTCGATGTCGAGGATCATTTATAGGCCAGGATAAGAGTAGATACGACAGTAGTCCAAGCCAAGAAACGGAATATACTCGGTTCAGTTCGAACCGTTTACGCATTTCAATTACAAAAATCCCCGTAAAGAAGCCTTGCCTGATAAAAGCGCTGAATAAGTTCCAGAGCACACAAACAGTACGGGTTGGATACACGATGATAAGCGACTTGAGATTCTTCTTGAAGCTAAACAAGACAAATAAATCCACTGGAGGAAGTTGCTTTAATTTGCCAATATGGGAAAACAAGGTGCTATTACACTTAAAATCACATGAAAAGCAAAAAAAACAAAGTCAAATTGGTAGGAGGTGTGCAAAATCGAAAGCAAGAGCCTAAAGCATGAGAGAATCGGTAAAGTGAAAATAAGAGACGCTCACAACACGGCAATGAATCCGCAATGAGATACAATTTAATTTAGTTGTGGAAAAAAAAAGTAATGTCACAAGACTTCATCTAGTTCGAGGAAGACTAACTCTCCAATCTCACCTTCGGTCAAAGGTTTGATAAGCCCGTGCGAGCCAGGGGAAGCTAGGTTTGTTTCGGCTCGTCAAACCCCAGTGAAAGTAGACCAGAGTGTATTCCGAAGACGCGTATTGCTCAAGAGTCTTGGTCACGTACCTGAAAAAACATCATCCTGGACGCTAATAACAATAGGGCAGAACTTCACAGAAACTATTCACAAGAAGTGTTCCGTGATGATGGGACAACTTACTGATTGTTTTAACGACCACTTGGCCAGTAAACACACAAAGCCAGCAATAAATGGTTCTATTACGAGCAACAGTGCTCGGGGTCGACGTCCATATCACTGAAACTATCCAGCCCATGGGATGGACGGCAGCTGCATTGGAGATTGTGTACATGAAATCCCGTTTAGCGAGGAAAAAGGCACAAAACTCAAATCCAAGGGTATCTACTCACACTTACAAAACATTCCAAGCACAGTGGATTAGGCGGAACATTTGAAGGGATTCACACGCCTCTACGCTGCCAGTGACGACTCCTCTGGTACTAGGATGGTTCATCCGTGCTGCCAAAACGCTCAGTTTGGGGGTTTTTAAGCCAAAAAACGAAGTTGTTGCGCAAAATAAAACAGTGACAACTAAAACTCGTGATTTTCATCCACGTGCAATTGTTCCACACCCAGCGATTGCAAGTGACATGTCTAATTGGTGTAGTCATTATGCAAATCCGACAATTAAAACACGAAAAGTGCAAGCAAGAAAGAAAATGAACCAGTGATCAGGCATTTGGTTTAACTACAGGGGCTCTTCAGTCTTCGTAGGAGGTGCTTTTGATCGGCAACATGATGGTCGAGCCATGCCTATAGCATTCTTAGCCTCTTTGGACCTCATTCGATGGCATCATGGATTAGCACAAATCGGTATAACGGTTAAACTCACTGTAACAAGCGATCATGGTCGATGAGACCGATGTTGGGAAGACGACAGGCGAAAAACGCGATGACACTTCGCCCATCGTTGTCGGTGACTCCAACCTGGATAATACCCAGTCGGGAGATGTCACGGAATTCTGAGTCTATCACTTCTTGAATGGAAAGTTCCTGCGAAAGGAAGTTACTACGTGGAATGCGCGTTGATTGAATAGACTCTTCCCATTTTATCCAATCCTCTAGTATTCCAGAGTTTCTGTGGACTTTATGGCACCACCGTCAATAACTGCCAGATTGCGTGACATTATCTCTTAGTGGCTGAAAAAACGTTTCTTTTTCAGCCTAAGTGAGTAGTAGTATTAAGAGAAAAGTGCATTCAAACCTCCCAGGCACGACGAAAACCCGACCACTGAGTGAATAAGAACCAGCAACCCTACCCTAAGCCATTTCACGGCGGCACCCTGGCTACAAATGCCAGGGGGATTTGGAGGTGACAATGATTTCACTCAGACTACTTTAAGCAATTAGTGCATTTTCAGCACTTAAAATACATCCCAAATGATTGAAATTTTGCGTAAAAACTTTAAATGATGATGACGGTAAACGGTGAGTAGAGTCAATCTCCCACGGTTTCATCAAAACAAACATCGAGGTTTCACATGACATGAACAGCTTTCCCACGTTTTGTTCCACTTTTGCTGAACTGCCATAGAAGAAGACTGGGAGGCCAAAAACACGCAATTTATCTTGGACCAAAACTAACCTTCTAACGGCAATCCAGACAAGCTACGACCTTACTTATGGGCAGTGAGAGCTAAGGAAGATTTGAAAGTGTAGAAATCACATCAAAACCCGTAGATATGCAAAACGAATTCGTGAGGTTCTAGAGATTGACAGTTTTGAACGCTTAAGGTCTTAGCTACCCAAAGAAGGATTAGAAAACAGGGTAATAGGCAGTGTGATTACGCACACAACTGTTCGTTTAATGTGTAGGCATCGATTCATGCAATTTTTCAGCAATAACCTAATGGCACGGCCCCGCGTCCATGCCAACAGCCTCTTGACTCTTCTGAATGTCAACAGTAAGCATTTCCTCAGTACTAATGCCTTACTACTCAACCAGCCAACACTGCGGTACCTTGCTCAGTCTTGAGGGATGTTCAGTGACACATAGAGAGATTCATTGAAATTTAGGGAGCACATTGCTACCGTTGGGTCAGAGCACCTTCCATCCATGATGGAAACCCTTTGCATGACATTAATTCACTGTCCGCCTCCTGTGACTCAAACCCTACGACGGTGGCACATCGCCCAAGCTAAAGGCCTTCCATACGTAGAAAATGACAATAAGGAGCGAATTGGTATTGCACGGAGAGGATAAGTGTTAGACAATTCCGAGGTTTGGTGTTTAAAGAAGGGTTTGCACGACTGGAATATAAGCGGAGGTGTTGACGCATCACTTCAAAAAACAGCACACAACAAGTGCAGCGCGTAAATATTTCCCGGAAATTACGTAATAACAAGGTTAGATGCAAATTACCCATTCTTTTTTTGATTATCACATGGGATTTCAAATATTATTGTCAAAACAGCTTGCAGATGAAAGCAACAACACTAATACGTAGTGCAAAACAATGAGGGTCAGTAATTTTGGTGTTAAAGTCATGCAAAAGCCACCCACCCACAGAAACAGATGAGCGTTGAACTAGGCGATTTCGGTGGGTGGCAAAATGAGTGGCGGAAGTAAATCAACCACATGATCCGACCAATCAGGCCAAAGAGTGGTCAAAGACTAAAACCCAATTGCCATTGGACTCAACTGAAATGACGAGAATAAAAAACCTCAAGCATATCACTATTACAGCTGAAGGTGCCTGACCACTTGCGGTTGTGGACTTGATTAAATTACGTGTATGACTACATAGGTCTTTGCAACCTTCCAAAGGTGATATAGAACTAGAAATAGGCAAAAGTGCGTTACAAGTTTGCTATCAGGGTTTCTAATAAAAGTCAATCATCATGACATCGGTTAGCACTGCTTTTATGCCATTCCAACTACTGTTCAAGAAACGAAGAACTCAATTACTCCTCCTCAGACCGAGACAACACATTAGATATCGGTGCCAATCACAGCCAACATAAACTGATGAAGAAGTTAGGAGCGACGTCGACATTACAAATGTCAAGGTCAAGTATAATCCCAAAAATGTCAATGAAAGCAATGACAGAATATCACTGGTGGTCCGGCTTGACAAAAGGTTAACACGGAGTTTACTAGACAAGGTCTCAACAGCAATGCATGGGGGGATCTAACATAAGGGTGACCTTCTAACGATTTCAATAACGGAAAACCTCCAAGTAATTCGGCAAATTGCTGCGAAAACAACTTTCTCAAAATTAAACTATTTCGGGATTTCAAATCTGCGCAAAGGAATTTTTTCAAGCATCTCGCGCGGACGTTAACTTACTTAGGTATTTAATAATTTCTAAACTAAGGTATTGTGAATTGGGCGCGGTAAAATAGGGAACACTCAAGGACGTAGGAAGAAGGGTTAAGTCTTTTCAAATAGCAGTACTTTTTAAAGTTATGCTTCCTCCAATTTCATTACAGCTGATAACGCAAAAAAGTATGAATTTTCCTGCTTTGGAAATTTTATTACAGAACCAAACATTTCCCAACGCCGTACAGAGAACCGAACTGTACATGTGCAAAGCTGATGACTTGGAGATCTATCAAAATCGAAGATATGCAATTGTCGAAAACGGCACGTGTTTTGCCTATTGCATATCAGTTTTAAATCCTTGACGAACACTCTTCCGACGCTATTTGCAGCACCATCAACTCACTTGACTAATAAAGGAGTCAAGACGTACCACTTGATGTTACGGAATCAATGGCTTCTAATTACTCAAAGGATGTCAAAGGTAAAGCATTAAAACACCTAAATTGTACATATACCGGGAAGATTGGTGATGTCGCTACAAATCTATCTCAGATCAAAAGTACTGCCATACACACCCATGGATGATAAGGCAAAGAACAGCGGAAATTTGCACGTGCCTTTTCATACCAGCCCAGTTCGCGTTCAAAGTCCTCATCGATGAATTCCTCGGGGGTCATTGGTCCCTCAAAGTCGTCATCATCTTGGGAGCAAAAAAGGAGGGATAAAATAGAACCACAACGGGTCGCGATGTTGAACACCAGGAACACTAAATGTTCCTGACCAAAATTTGACTTGAAGTAATCGTGTACCAGATGCGCGAATGGTCACCAATGGAATGGGAACCAGCGCTACTACTACCAAACTGGTTCCGAAAAGTAGCGAGCTAACGGTAAACTTTAAAGGTGATTGAATTCGCAAACAAAAACTATTAAAAAATTGCAAAATTTTGTCACACACATAGACTTCCAAACAAGTCCACTTAAGACAATGTAAACACGCGTTTTTTAAGACAAATAGAATCACAATCACACCATCAATTTACACAATTACACATCACTGAAAGTTGATAAAAGTACAAATATTAGAAGAAAAATAGCACAGCACAAGAAGGCTACAAGAGGGCTAAGATCAAAACAAGTAAAATTAATGAGCCAAGTCCCACAATAGCGAGAAAAATCGGAACCATACTCTCCACGCCCCAAACCAGATGGCAAGTCGAAATAATAGGAATGCCGGGGCTTTTAGTGGTAATGTGAAAAAGAATTTTGTCTTAGTAAATGACAACTGAATAGCAAGCATGATGGACAAAAGAAGTCTGATAATGTATGCAGGACAACTAAAAACCTTTTACCTAGGTCTCCTTCAAGATCGGGTATTTCATCATCGAACTCATATTCTGGGATTTCGAATTCATGTACAGATGTTTGAGGTGTTTCACTCTCGAAAAAGTGGGGTGAATTCACCGTTTGTACTGAACAAAATCGCCAATGAGGCTTTGTTGAAGTAGGAACCGCTGTCTTTTCACTGACTGAGTCGGAATAGCTCAAGTCGGATTCATTAACTGTACTGGTAACAGCGGGGTCAGATTCTACCGCCTCAGTTTTCAAGGGAAGATCACAGGTGACTTCCCCCACAGGCAGGACATCCTGCGACGAATCTGCGCGGAGAGACTATTATACGCAAAAAACAGTATTATTGTTGGATTATCAAATGGCCATAAAAAATAAGAATGATGGCAGGCTTTATTTACAAACGCAGCTACAAAGCCTTTGACAGTATTTTCTGCACATTTTTAAGACGTTCCGCTGCAATGGTCAAATCAATTGTTTCTTTGTAGGCATTTTTTTCGTAAGGAAGACCAGCCAACACTTGACTGAGGTAGTTCAATTGGGAAATAAGTTCAAGCTCCACATCTCGAACAGCATCCCTGAAATTGCGGGCATACATCTCGATCTGCTTTTGGGACGGGAGGTCTCTTGATAATTCATCCAAAGTGCCTCCAGCAGACTGCATAATTTGCATAACTTTCGATTCTATTTCGTCCAACTTTTGAAGTCGCTCCTTTAAATTTGGTGGTGACTGTCCAGAATCCTTATAACTCATATTTCTCTTCCATCAAATGGACAACGCTTTTAAAGGATGGTTCCAAATGCTATTGGTAGATCGAAGTAATATTGATAGGCTGAAACAAGCAAAATCTATCAGGGCAAAATGGACTATTTTAAAGAAGAGTAGAACCGGAATTTCAAGACGACTAGCAAGGAAATTGAAGTCGCTCTTGTAACTTAACGATAAATTGCGCAAATATTGAGGTACTTTTTAACCTTCCACTACGCAATTGACCCTAAGTAAGCATCGATAAGTTTCGCAGAAGCATGGTCTGTGGCAATTGTTGTTTCCCGGGAAGATAATATAGAATGCTCCATTTTGTAGAGCAGTATTTTTGACGTTCTTGAGCTTGCATCCTCTTCATAAGGCAAAAATTGTGGCAAGCAAGAAATGTCCTCCAAATAACACAAACAAAACCCAAAATGAAACAGCTGTACCAGACTGGATGATATAAACTATCCTTATCTTATCTTATTATGACCTACTTTGAAGTTTGAAGTGCTTGGAGGAACCTGTATGTTTTATCGGTGCTATACTGGTTTTCGCAGACTTCTTCCCTTAAGGCGTACCACACTTTACCAGTGGGAAGGAAAACTGAGAGGTTGCAAACAAACCTGTAAGGTCACACCACTTCTACGAGTGCACAAATCGGGAAGACAGAAGAGATTCTGTAACCAACCTAGACTACCCGCGAAAGGGGTAGATGAGCGGAATGAACACACTTGTGCATCAATATCAGTTGCATTTCTTGATACCGTTCTACAGTGACGTAAAAATGAATGCAATTGTTGACTTCTCACATATGCATTATCAAGCACAGATGGGTACATGCCAACATGTTAAGCAAGATTACTGTTTAGCACGCTATGAGCTACCTTCCTGTTCTAATCACCTCCATATAATAAAGGGAGGCGTTAAATGATGTGCGACTCAGTATCATCTTCAAAGTATCGTACTACACTTACATAGCATCTGGAGACAATGAGTCCCCAGTTATGATCGTAGAAGTACTTACCGCCATTGGTGATAAATCGGGATTCTCTTTTTGCCGACAAAAGCTGCAGTGGAAATCATGCAAGTAAGTGCCACATGCATAGATAAATGGTCATAAATTGCAAAAGAGTTTAACTTGTCTGTCTTCACTTTGGGTAATAAGGAGGGTGGCATTTGGATAGGATGGTTTACCAACTGACTGACTTACAATGAGTAGCAGCACTTGCATTCCAACATTTGCTGCGCTAACAGACATGTAATGGTTTAGTATCGGACGATCTGGGCGACTAGGCTGCATGTGTTGGCAATTACCGGGCTGCAGACGCAACTGTTCTTTCAGTTAGTTGGTAGACAGGTGTTCCTAATCACTTAAAAACAGTGGAAAATTTCGTACAGCCAAACTGAACTATGGGAAGGGAGGGTGATGCATTCTCATCCTTATCTTCCCAACTTTTCGGCGGTATGCCTTCACCTTATAAGCATTACATTTTCTTTGCATTAACCTCGGGCATGCTATATTGCCAATCGCAACATAGAACAGAAGGTTACGAAAAGGAAATGAGTGGATACTGTTGAAGTGGAGAGGTGCCGGCCTCAGTCTTGAGCTTGTACGTAATATCGGTTAATCAGGAGAAGAAGGACGGGGGCGCGATACTCTAGGATGCTCAAGAATCAGTCATGGGAATAAAATCCTTTATAAAGTTTACACAGAAACTTTTTCATAATTTAATCTCTTAGGGCAAGAGTTCATCACTTTCCTCCGCCTCGGATAACATTCCCGACGCATCAGACTCTCGCACTACGACTCGTATCGGTGGTGGCCGTAATCCACTGCTGTGAATCCTACGGTGGCACATCATTCCACAGAGCGTGCTGAATTGCAAAAGACAATTCTAGCTCATTTGGTCCTAGCTTGTTCTCCAGGTTGGGTCTGTATTAAATAACAGCCAAGATCATCAGCAGTCAGACGCCATCAAATGGTCAAAAAAGCCGCCTTAATCCCATAATTGATCCATGTTTTCGGACTCCACAAGTAACCACTATCAAATTTGATGCTCAGCCATAATTTAACATAGACAGTGGGCTTTAATAGGAAGAAGTAGCGGTTACTATCATCCAGCTAAATGTCCACACACTAAAGGCTGCATAATATTTGTCCAAGTCTCTGTCTGAGAGCTCCTAGCCAAGCTTCAAACCAGCCATTCCGGAGGTATCGTGGTGGGTAGGATTGGTCGAGACAGTGTACAACGTAGAGACTTGCAATATGTCTCTAACTCTTAAATTGAACCGGTTGAGGAAGCCCTGGCTCCCAGTTGCTGCTGTCCCTAGAATTCGACAGTGGTTCTCCTCAGCCACGCTCAGTAGATGAGTTCACATGCCTGAGTTTGTGAACCACAGCAAAGTGTAGACGAAGATGGAACACTTGAATTGGTCGTCAGTTATCTCCTTGTGATTAAACCACTCTCACGGACGCCTCCAACATCAGTCAGTTACAGCCCCAAGTGAACGACAAAAACTGTTCCTTAAGAATGTCTTTCTGTGTGAATACGGTCTCATCGATGTTCAGATCGTCGAAGAGTTGGGCAGAACAAAGTTGAACTTTCCTCACCTCATAAGTGCCAACGAATTTTTAACTCGGAAAGCCTTTCCAGACGGGAGTTGTAATATGCATCGCGATGAGACTACGTAATGCCACTGGCAGCAGCATCAACAAGGTGGCCTTTTTTGGTCTCACAATGGCGTTGACTGGATTCAGGGATCCTGCAACAGTGTCTCCCAGAATTTGATTTGAGCTTGCACACTTATGACTGCTGAAGTGGTAAGGCATCGTTCATTCATCGCCCAGTGTTTTTGAGGGCACATCGTGTTCATTAGCGCCAGATATGCTTTATCAGCCCCCGCGACATGGAACAGGTGGTTGGGAAATAAAAATTAAGTGAAGCAAGAGCCTGAATTCTGTCCAAGTCAAACCCGCGCACCCATTAGTCAAGGACCTCTATTTTAACTGTCGCTATCTGTCGACGTACATTGGTAAGATTGGCCTTGGCGCATGGAGCTGATGGACGGCGCTTTGGGGTGCTTAGGAAGTGACTATGGAGGTAAAGCCTTCTTAAAATCTCCTTCTGGAAAATTTTCTGTAGTTGAAAGCTTCCTCAGCACTTCTAGAGAAAGAGCCTTGTGCAAGTATCACAATGGCAAGGGTGAATATATGAGTGAGTCAAGAACTTGAAGAATGTGCAGTTATGAAGCACTGGATTCAACCTACTCAGTGGATGACTTTGTATGCTTTGAATGTTTTGTCAGGGACCACAAAGGATGCTCCGCCATCGAACTTCCGCCAGGCTGCTTGACCTTCTGGTCATGCCAACAGCTACCCAAAGCCCATCTGTAAATTTATAGCACGTATTTTGCCCGATTATAGCGTCTTTGTTTTTCACCCACAGTAAAATCTCGGACTGCTGCAGGCACTGAAGCCATTTCTCTACATCTCGAGAGTCACTTTAAAACGCAGTCTTCAAATGATCTCTAACACTACCCCTCCCGATTGTTAGACATTGTGATGAGTTGGTACAGTCTCAAGGAATTGTTGACACAATAAGCACTTAATCAGTGACGTAGACTAAGCCTTCGGATTGGTTACCAGTTAACCTACTTAAATCGAACTTGTACCCACTTATGGGCAGTCGCCACCACCAAAATAAGGGTTAGCTCGACACACTCGTGGTCTTTGGCTTAATTCATTTTAACTTTACCCACACTTTATAAAATCCAACCTCAAAAACATTTCTGTTATGGATTTGATTGCTGTTTAGTTGATTTTCTCACCTGCCCCAACGTCACAAATATGTGACATGAGTACCCCACCATTTTATAGTAGCCTCTTGCATAAAATCTTGTTGAAAATGTGCCATTTGGCTTCAAAACGAGCATTCTAGTTGTGCTGATCCTTTTTTTTGTAGTGTTGGTTTTTTTACCGAGAGTGGTCTCATCTCATATTTAATACGGCTAACTTGTCTGTAGCCAAATTTCACGCATACCATGAGATGAAAGACAATAAATTATTCATGCATAATTTTATTCATATTCCATCGGGACGAGGAAGAATTTTGTTTAAATTTTGGGCTCATTTCTAAGGTGATAATTTCCTTGACCAATTGGTGAGTAATAGTAGTAAAACAAACACCCTGAGGGGTGACACCAATTTCGGATAGTAGGAGAAGAGGAGGAGTGCTAATTATATCCCCATAAAGTTTGTCCTTTTTGTTAATTAAAATCCTTCATTTCATTATGCATGCATTTCTAGTGAGGAGAATGGGACTACTTACCCTGGAGCGCTTGCCGCTGTGTTTGGTGCTCCTCATCTACTACTTCCGCTACATCTTCGTCTTCCTCTATCCCCTCGCTTTGCTTCCACTCGTCTTGATTAATACAAATAATGTGAGTTCAACCTACCTTACACACTCAATTCCTCTCAATCTGGTGTTGCACACAAAACTATAATTCTGGCTAGCGAAATCATTAAGTTTCCCATCTGGATGCCAGTTTTACATAATGCATGGGTTTACCTTACCCATGCGACTAATAATTATAGTCTTTTCCTTTGCAATTTAAAGATAACAAAAAGTGCCTACATTCTACTATGGATGAGTGGTTATTGGATAACAGGAGTCGTTCCGCTCTATGCAACAGCCCTGCTTCCAATGTTTGCCGGACCCATAATGGGTTTGCAGACGTCAGGCACCCTCTCTCGAGAGTATTTGCCAGTAAGCAACATTAAATAAAATTTATATTAACAATGGTAGGAAAACATCTGCTCACTGTTTAATAGTGGAATCAACAAGTTCTCCCCTATTAGTCCCACATTCCCTTATATGGCTAAGGTGTCACGTATATGTGACATAGGGTTCCCGTCAGTGTAATTATAACTTGTAGCATTAAATCGTGCAGCGAAAGCAGACCAGTCGACTGACAAACAATGCAAGTATGCAAAAGGCATTTCTGCTCTTAAAACTTGTAACCTTTTGTTTGTTTTTTAAAGACGACCAGTTTTGTAGTGCTATTGTTAGGGTAGCATGCGAAAAGTTAAACATTTAGACCGCAATAACTCGTTGTCCCTTGAGATCTTAGTGGTCAGCATGTTCAAAAATTTAAAAGTTGACAATGCTGAAACATCCTTTAACCCACAAAAGCTCATTTTTCCTCTGGAATACAAGCCTCGCCCTTTCGAATCTCCTGTCTCAGTACTCAATTCTTACCTTCATTTGAAAAATTTGGGAAATTTGACGGATTCATGCGTAAAACAATCGTTTACTGTTTTATACTAGACTTCGAATTTCCTCTTCATCGCGAGCATGTTTCTAGCCGGGGCGGCTGAACACTGCAATCTGCATCGCCGGGTTGTCATCTTCTGTTTGAAGTGTATGGGTGGTGATCCTAGGCTGTAAGTTCCCCGCCCGATGCCGAGCGAAAGTCTTGAACAATGAAGTTTATAGCGGTCTGGTCATTTAGAATCGCTAAAAGAACTGATCCTTAAGAGAATGAACATGTAGACCATTCCCGTTGTCTCCTGGCTGACCCTTGACAGCTTTTTTAACCCAAATCCACTGCTAGTCCTTCTCATCTCAACGTCTCTCCATTCCGTGGATAGACGTACTCTACGCTATTATTTAGTGTTTATTCTAGGGTACAAAATGTTTGCCTCGAACTTACATTTCTCAGTTATGCTAGTAGTCCAAAGTTCATTTTTTGCGTCTAAACCAACTGGTTAAGTGGATTCTACTCCAGTAAAGAGCTTTGAAGGGTTCCAGAGATGATCGATTTGCGTTTCTCAAAGGATCCTGCTTGGAATAATGATTCCCACCTGGTTTTTGTCACTGTGGATGAGCAACAGTGCCACAACGCTGTTGATGGTGACAATAACGGAAACGTTGTTGAATAGGATCGACAAGGTCACCAAGAGTAAGCGCAGCTCTGATGCTGTAAACCTCGCTTTTAAGCAAAGTCTAACCTCACAGCTCCTCTTTTTCAGGCATTGAAGGCTCTATGGAGGAAGATGACTCCACTGCTAAGTAAGTATCTCAGTTATGCTCCACTGACAGCTTTCAAAGTCATCTTTGAAGGCTTAATAGAGGATGATACTGAAAAGCTGGGAGGCCAAGGGAGTGGTTGGTGTTTTGAGCCAGAGGTGTGACAAGCAAGCTGCAGAGATCAGGAACGAGAGTGCTTTTCAGGCTGACCTTGCCTGGTCATTGTCTGCAACCCAAAGTTGGAAAGTTGTTTCGATTGCTTCCATTGGTGCGTCTTAAGAGGCCGTGCTGTGCAGAGCCTCAAGTTCACTCTGAACCTAAACTGAGAGATAAACTAATAACCAAAGCATTACGATAAGGACTGTTGGACTGTTGGACATGTTCATCGCGGCCGCCCCAGCGTAGCTTCAACACGTGCCTGGCAGGCCTTGCGCTTGAATCGGACCCACAACGCCGCATATACTACTTAAATGCGGCACTGAGCACATATCACTCCAGGACAATAGACACTTATGATTTTGCATCTAACTTTCCTCCTTCTCAGAAATGAGTCCAAGGAAGACGGTGACGAGGCGTTGTCTCCCAATCGTTCCAAATGGCAAAAGTTCGGTGTCGGTCTCAGTCTCAGTGTCTGCTACTCCGCCAGTTGTGGAGGCATGGGAACACTAACCGGAACACCAACAAATATTGTTGTTTATAACCTTCTTACAGAGTAGGCAACTTTTTGTCAAATTATTGCCTTCACTTTCACGCACATGGAGGCAACTAATGATTTGTTGAACTGATAAAGTCATCCTAAATACACTTCATTCAACCCTTTCTCCAGGGAGGCAGAAAGGCGTACCGAAAAATTTAGCAGATTCTGTTTTCAAAAGGTAGCTTAAAGACTTCATTTCACATAAAAGCATTCTTCATTTTTAGCGTCTATGGAAGTGAGACTGGTTTAAATTTCGGCTCATGGATGGCGTACGCCTTCCCCATCTCGCTAATCATCCTTCTCTGTATATGGTTTACAATCTGTCTGCTATACCTCGGACCAAAGTAGGTGTCATTGAATACACAGAGGTCTTTACTTTTTTCGTTCCTTAATGTCTGCTGCACTTTGGCAGACAGCTCTTTAGTTGCCGAAGATCAGAGTCCAAATCGAAATGCAGCTCATTCGACGAAGTTTTTGCCTCGGAGGAAAGCGAAGAGAGTCATAAGCGTCAGCAGAGCATAGCAGACATATCCCTTGCAGAAATCGTGCACAAGATTATTGAGGAAGAGGAGAAGGTTATCGGTTCTATGACGTAAGTCGCCTATCATTGTCACATTCAACTTGACTACTTATGCTTTGCACCGACCCTTTGAGGCAGCTTATTCAAGGGGCATTAAACTAAAACACAATTAACCGTTACATCCGTTAACTTTTAAGGTTTCAAAGCTGTGCACCAGAAGAGTTAATATCGACTTTCACAACTCAGATGCTTTTCAGGCCCGAGTAGAGACATACTACTGATAATGAAATAAGGCGAAGATAATCCTCAGATCAAGAATGTATGAGATTTTATTTTTAGACCTCTAAATTCCATCAATCTCTTTGTAGCACTAGTTATTGCAATTAGATATGCTAAGAAATGCATGTCGCAGCTCCGTGATGCTGACAGATAGCGTGTTAATTATTCAAACAACAACATCAATGACTGTTCTGCAAGACATAAACTGCACCCAATTAACTAAGGAGCCTAACTTCTTCATTATCATTGCCTCAGCTTATCATCACGTATTTCGCTGCCTTTTAGATGGGCCGAAGGAACTGTTTTGACTCTCTTTGTTTCTGTCGTGATCCTATGGGTAGGCAGAGAACCAGGCGTGCCAGGCTGGTCTCTTTTTATGCCCACTAAAACCAATTCCAAGGGCCGGATAATTCAGTGCGTTTTGGACCCACTTTTCTTCCATTTTAATCCGTCAAAATGTTTATCATATTCTGCGTTTTTAGTTATGTCGGAGATACGCAGCCCATTGTGTTGGTGGCATTCCTTGCTTTGGTTCTGCCCTACAACAATCCATTTAAACTGCGTATTCATCCGGATGAAATGCGTTAGTAGGCCGTTGTTGTCTGTTTAGCCTCGTCCAGATAGTAATATAATCAGAAGGCTTTATCCTCTCTAGGGAAGGAAGCACTGGCTAGGATAAATCGACCGCTTCTGCCTTGGCCAGAGGCTGAAAAGAAGTGCGCATGGGGCGTCATTATCCTCATCGGTGGAGGTTTCGCTCTCTCCAAAATAGTCACGGTATGCTTAATAGTTCTCTTTAAAAGGAAAATTTGCCCTTTCAATAGTTAATTTTGAAAAAAAGACGATTCAACTCAGATGCATGCAATCATTGGCTTTACTTAACCTTTTAGTCTTCTGGTCTGTCCACGGTCATCAGTGATAGCCTGACAGGATTGAATGTTCTACCGCCGTACGCTATTATCTATATTTTGACGGTAATGTGCTCATTTTTGACGGAGATGGTCTCCAACACCGCGACTGTCACCATTCTCACTCCAATCATGTTTGAACTCGTAAGTTTTTGCCGCCTTTTCATCGGTGCATGATCAACCTCAATCTTGGAAAGAAGTTTTTCTTGTGCCTTACCCCTGGGCGCACAAAATGACAAAACTGAGGTCACCTCTTTCCTGTGTTTTAGGCTGACAAATTGGCCATTCATCCTTTTTGTCTGACTCTACCACTTGTCCTTGCCACTTCATTGGCCTTCATTCTTCCCGCTGCTACCCCGCCAAATGCCATAATTTTTGCCAAAGGTCGTGTCCGACTATTTGATATGGTAGGTTGTACTTATGGTGCATGAAAAAGGTGGTGGAAAATATGAATTCGAGCGTTTATTTTCTTAAAATGGGTGTCACTGAGGCAGTACTGCTGGTAGCAGTGACAATTACGTCCTGCTGCGGTCAGGATTGACGTCCACGTCGTGCAACTGGCCCGTCTAGACAGTTAGGGGTAGGGAGTGAATACACTGTCGTGTGACAATGGTACAAACTACCCGCCAATACGGAAGGGAGTGTAGACCTTTAAAGGAGACATACACGTCTGCGCCTAAGTGATGGTAGCAGCCGTTGTGGTGGTCATTAGCCTACAGTTCTTCCATGAAAGTGACACACAACAATGCTGCATGTGTCTAATTGTTCAAAGGAAAAACGTTTAGATTAAAGTGGAGAACACCTAGGCTGGATGCTTCACCTATCATGCACCATTTGGAGACTGCATCGATGTATGGACATGTGTTAAAACAAAGGACAATGGGGATTAATAAATACCCTTTAAATTTATCGGTTATGATGAGCGCCTGATTTGGCCTAGACAAATCTCGGAGGCAGGGAGCCCGCCTGAAATCTACGAGAAGTAGATTGTCTCATTTAGCATAGACATTTGGTGATGCATTCCCTCTTAGCAGAGGAAGGCGCGAAAGAGCTTTATGCTTGAGGTAGTTAAATAGGAATGCCCGGTGATCTTGATGCACCACTCACATTACCGTCTTCGTTGTTACAGATGAAAACTGGCGTCATTCTCAACTGCATGGCGCAGGTCGTTGTGACTGTGGGCACCATAACATACGGGGTGCCGCTGTTTGGGCTGAATGCAGTTCCTCATTGGGCTGTCAACATAACCTCGCGATACTGAAGGGGCAAAATGTGAACAATTGGATTGCCGCCTTGGAGTCTGTAATGCGTGAATATTGTAATAAATAGCCAAGGCATTACAATTCGCATCTTTGTGTTGTCCTTGAGGTGTAAAGTACATTGGACAGAGGTAATTCCAATATAGCTTAATAAAGTGACACGATCGCTACCAGCGTTACATATGTGTGACATTTGGCCTCTACCAATTAATGGTAATTGGTTAAATCTCATTTGGTGGTAAAGGGTTTGGTGAATTATGGACAAACTAAACCTTCTACGCAACATAGTGGTAGGTTTTTCCTCAAGACTCTGTTAGAAAATTTTTAAACTAGTGAAAGTGCGCTTTTCCTCGAAAGATAATTGAAGTTGCGCACAAATTCAAGTATGGTTTGAGCTCCTTAATGAGCTCTTAAAGCATCAAAAAACAACTATCGAAAAGCATTAACGGGTTGCTTGTCAAATGTGCGAGATTAAGTGACTTTTTACTTAGGATCTGCCGCCCCCCCCTCTTACTTGGTTGTGGTTAGTGGTTTGCATTACCAAATCAAGCACGTTTCCTCATTCTGTTACGTTAAGAGGGCATTTTAGCTTTAAGTTTGCATCAATACCAAGGAAATGCTTACTCTCTCCTTCCGTGGTTTAGATTTTGAGCCATAATTGAGTCCAAAATAACGGGTCAAAAAACGTCTGCCTAGTTCAAAAAATGGGTTAGTGGACCAAAGCAGGGATTGTGTAAGCGTACAAAGCCTTCCATCCATCTGTGCCATTTGATCTCCTCCATATGCGGAGATTAAAAATGCATAAATGTTGATTTAAGCACCAAAACATCACAGATTTCGTGGGAGAAAAGACTTAAAATGATGTTTGGAAATTTGGGGAGTACAATGAAAGAATTTTGTGACGATGCATCTATAAAAACAAAATTATTCCATTAAAAGGATAAAACGACTTAAAATGGCTTGCAGTAAAGCCAATATAGTCGAAATCAGGGCGTTTTTGAATAGGATATTCAACTTAACTGTCAGATGAAAGGACAGTGATAATAATTGCTACATCGCCATATTTATTTCGTCTTTGATGGACAATCATCGTTACATTTTGCATTCGAAATGATGAATCGGTACAGTGAAGCTATTTATCCTAAAATCTCGCAACACGTTGAGAGGAAACAGAGCAGAGATTAAAAGTTACTTTTGTTTAACTGTAGCACAGCAACGTTTGTTTGTGCAGCCTCTCCAATCTCAGCGGTTTCAGTTATATTTTTGGTGTTCTGGTTTTTCCTCCATGGCATTTTTGGCAAAAGCTTACTTTGAAAATGAAATTCAGTTCAGACTGATACACCTATGGAGACCCGGACGCTGTGTAATAAAATGTAGGCGATAAATTAATGACTTTTCAGTTCTGGGTGAAAAATTTGAAAACTAGTTCATTTTCTAAAGCGGAAATGCCTAGCGTAAAACTTTTCTACAAATTCGCTTTGCAATGGGTGAATTTAAGTGAATGAGTGGATGAAGTAAAAAGGAAGAAAAAGGAAAGAGATGCTGGACCCAGGGATGGGGAGAAAAAGAAAAAAACCCCGGTTTTGCGCATGCCATGGGGCAATGAAGCCGATTGGGAATTAAACGAGCGAAACAGGCTTTAAATGACTATTTGGAGAAATTGAACAGGAAAATCATGCAATGCGGCCATGCATTGTAGTTGGTTAGCCATTTTGGATTTGAATATTTCTCACTCCTCAGGTAAATTATACCCAAATAAACAGGTAATCGGACTACGCTGTAGTCCACACCCAGGTTTGCTTTCCAATATAAAGGGGCATGACTCTCTATGAGTCCAAATCCGGTTTTTAAATTAACCTCCATTTTTCTTGAAAATCCACTTTCACATTACTTCATGAATCATACACTCAATTCTTCGAGACCATTTACTCACAAAGTGGACGAAAATGCTCCTTTCAGTCCTATTTCCCTTTGGGAGTTATGCTATTACAGTTTAACTTTTTCAAAAACGCGTCCATACATATTTACTAGTCTTTAATAAGTTGGTTCGACTCAAAGCATCATGGCGATAAATGGAGACTTACTTTTGTGCATGTACTGAAGGGTAATAACTGACAATTTAGTTTTGCTAGCACGGGAAAAAACACCCAGGCATTATATATCTTTCCACCAGTGCAAAATAAACAAAAATGCACAATAAAAAGGCATTGACAAAGTAGCAAAGTGTTGCTTAAAATAGAAGCCCCTCAAAAGACGAACAACCGATGGGTTAGCCTAGTTCCTGCTGCGGAAAAGGGATTTCAATTCCGTCCAAATAACCCACTTTACTTCACCAGCCCAAAAATGGTAAAAAGGAAAGAGTGTTTATCGACAGATAAGAATTTTGGTGGGGCCAAGATATGCGTTTGGTTTTGATAGAATGATCGAAACCGATTCATCAGTGCAGCCGAAGGCATACCTAAGCCAGGACACTCGTACATTGCTGTATTATGAGTTTATCATTTGAAACAAGAGAAATAGACGATAATATCAAAGCGGTTCTGCAAAAAAGTTAATTACTAGGTTAACCGCCGCAAAGGAAAACTTGCGTCCCACTCAGAGTTTAGATTCCAAGTGGAATTGCCTACCACTGGACCTTTGCATCTGAGGTTACCGACTCGACCTTCCAGGTCAGAAAGGTTTGAATTCAATAACCGTCAATCAAATATTGCAAACTATCAATGAGGGGAAGCACAAACGCACGCTATTTGTACGCATGAATCTGATTCAGTAGTGGCCACTGGAAATGGACTACGTGGGCGAACAAAGAGGACCAATCAGGAGACTCCAACTTGTCTGTTCGGTGTTTGAGAGAGAGAGAGAGGTAGCGAGTGGGAGCGAGAGAGCGGAACAACTACAGCTTCTGGTGCTGCCATCGCTACTTCTACTGCTGTTGCTGCTATATCTGTCGTGACCAACACTGTGGGCTGCAGACCTCACCAACTCAGAACGCCATGTTGCGCAAGCTCCCTTCTGCCTAATGCGGACATTGGTTTACCGAATCGCTTGGATTATTGGCCGCCTCCTCAGTGTCATCATTGCCCTGCGAACCCGCGGGACAACCGCCGGTGAGGACGGATTGAAGCTAAGGCCAAAAGTCCTTACATTTTTTACTTTTTAATATCATCCAAAAGAAAGTCCTACAGGTACAATGGCAGCCAAAATAGGAATTTTTTTGACAAAGACAAGGTACCGATTGGAGCAATTTCCCACTAGATCAAAATACCAGTTTAATGCAATTCACAAATTTACAAAAAAGCAGTAACAATTCAATTATTCTGACGAGTTGCTTTTGCAATTAACCTTCTAACCACTTTGAAGAGAGCTCTCGCAGTGCTGCCTGTTGGTTCGTTCCAACAGACTTGGCGATTATTTACTAACAATGAATATTTTTTGACAAAAATCAGCATAGTAAAACGAGTAATTTTTAACAATCTTCCTTGAATAAAATTGTAGAATCCAGAATAATCTCTATGTCTCGTGAGCCGAGGAGCCACGATTTATTCGTGGCCACGCGAAAATATCACACGATAGCTAAAGTACACACAGTGTTTTCCCCCAAAAGCGGCTATAAATTTGCGCTATACAAAGATCATTTTACTCTTGAAAAGATGCTACCTTATTTAATCTGTTACTCCCTATTTTTTAAAGAGTAAGGAACTTCAAAACTGCGATTCACATCAGCGTCTCCAGTGGTAATGCGCCTTTACAAACGCCCCTAATTTTGAGACTCACCCAGTCCTGGTCTGCATTAAACGAGCTTGAGGCATTTATGAGCACTCAAAAGCGGTGAATGGAGATGCCTTATTTGCCACCTTAAAGACGGCTCCATTTTATGAAAGCCTTAACTTTTGTGCCACCGCTATAAGGCTCATCAAAAGGCTAATTAATCGCTCCGCCCAAAAAAGTTTATTTAAACCAAATGAAGGTTTGCCATAAATAAGTTCGTGATTGCTGTCAATATTTTAATTTTGACACGCATCGCTAAGCAAAGTTCACCCTTTCGCCTAACAAAAATTTTGGTGTAATAACTCTAGGCAAGGAGAAAGGCACTTTAAAATGGCTAAAAGTAGATTTTACAGCAGAATCATCACCCATTACGCGGTTACGCTACCTCCCGGTCGCACCGTTTTAGCAATCAAAAGTGGCGCAGTTGAAGTGTCTACTTCTCAATGAACTAGCAAATTCCATTAAGTTAAAAGGCGATTAATTTCCGTCATTTATTTTGCTCAAATTTTGGAGAGAGGAACGTATGCATTCTTTGATGTTTTGCGAATTCACATGAGAATGGACAGAAGTGGCTTGATGATGCCTTCTTCAAGTCGAAAATAGCAGTTTACTTAATCAGTCCATCATTACCTGTTTTCAGAATGGAGCCATCAGTAGACAAGGAAAGTACGACTGTGACGCCATTTCACCAAGACTGTGACGGAACCCTGGGGAAGATCAGAGTCCACGTAGTGAACTTTACACTTAGAGGTTGCATAAATAACCCCCGAAAAAACGGCTAGTCCCCCTGCGCTAAATAGAATCTCAGCGGAAACCCATTACACTAAGACTATTGTGCGGTCGGGGATATGTCAGGTGTTTCGTTGTGAAGAGGATAAGCAATAACTTTGTCTGGTATGTGAAGTATAGCCACATTAATAACAATTACGCGTGCAAAACAATGACCTGTCAAAAGTAAGGGAGCAACGATGCCCTAGAACAAAATATTAAGCGTCAATTAATTTGGTCGATTAGTTACATCCGATTGCCTTGGGCAAAGTAAAACAACACTGCTTATAAATAGACACAAAAAGCAAGAAAAACTTCTGCAAAAACAATCATTTACAGTTACAAGTATTATAAATAAACAACTGTTATGGTAGATACTAAGACTGCTTCCATTTTTAAACATAAAGTGGATGAAATGGAAGGATAACTAAAGACTGTTTATGCAGACAATACAGAGAGTAAACTCTCTTATGCCATGTAACCGGACCATTAAACTAACAGCTTTGGTATTTTTACCTATATTCAAAAGTTATTCAGCTAAAGGTGGGAAGAATGAACGCTTTCATTTATGCGAGACACTCAATGACGCGTTTAAAATGGGGCCATTGAAGCTGACAATGCGTCCAGCTTTTGGTTCACTGCCATAAAATCTCAAATGACAGGGAATTTGTGCTATTCAAGCGCACTAAATCCAAAAGTTTAGCCTAAATTTGGGCGACCAATTTTTCCAAAACATTTACTGCGGTTTGCGTTATCATCAGGAGCAAAGGGAGGCATTTGGCGTCTCATCTTTGAAGAGACCGCATAACGCCCTCACTGTCAGTTAAAAATGGAAAAGGACGAAAAGCTATTTCTGGCCTGCAAATTAATTTGTGTGATCTTTTTTAGTGAAATAACGTTTGAATCAGGACTAATACTTTCTAGTCCATCGTATCGTACTAAGCGCATAACCTGTGGGCAAAAGAGTGTGGAAGGCGAAACCGAATCTTAAAAGCTTAGAAGAGGATTGGAAACTGTAGCAGACGAAACGGGCAGAGTTTTAGGGGGAGATATAACATATTTTATTTTTAATTTATCCTTAGTAAACAACAAATAGCCCATTAACATGAGCCACCTACGCATTCCTTTGACAGTTTTGGCAAGCTTGATGGACTTGCAGAAATTGGTTCCCTAAGCAATTTCAAGTCTAGAGTTCTGGCCAAAAGCAAAAAACCTAGATTCTTGATCATTTTTGCACCTGGTTAAAAACAATTATTTTGGTCTAGTTGTGAAGCCCGATAACCAGATCACACATCTGCTTTAGACTTGACCACCAATTGACACAGAAGTGGCAGTCGGTTACATTTCGAGCCAGCTTGATTTTGAGGTTGGTATTGGTTCTCATTGTGGTCCCTTTTATCTGAGCCAAGGTAAAGGGTTTTGGTGTGACAATGCTTATGTCGCCATCATGAAAAGTGCATTTAAATTCATTTATCTGCATTTAACACCTCGATTATCAGCGTCCCATATATGTGGCGTGAGTTTCATATCACTTTCTAGTTAGCAGTTGCGGTAAATCTTTAGGAGACAAATTAGTTTAGCTTAAGAGGGCAAAAGAGACATTTGGTTGCATTCGTCTTTGTTTACAGTGGTCTCAAATTCATCCTGTATTTACTGTTGACATATCTAGCCATCAGTTTTGCTATTCAAGAAGTAGATTGTTCATAAATTTGTGCATTTTTTATTTAGGATTAAATCTTTGTCTTAGTTGTGGAGATACACGGTTTTAGTGAAAGGGGTTAGTCAATGCACACCGCTTCAAGCATTTTACCGCTCTCATCCAGTTTTTTATGCAGATATACAACCAAAATAAGTCGCTAAAGGCATGTTTACATTTTGATCCTATCACAAACCCTCTGGAGAGGAGGAAATGTTATCCCTACCCCTTGCGAAGACTGGGATGGCTATAAATGGCATGAGTAAAATCCACGAAACCGCCAACGTAGACCGACGCCGACGCGGATAGGCAAATGGCTTACTTTCTAATCAGATGCTCAAGTCACTATAGTTAAATTGCAAATTACTTTATTTGCATAACCTTACAGATGCTGTGAATCCATCCACATTCACATGCGGTCCCGGCACCTCGGAGGTGATGATTGACTCGGACACTTCGGGTGTCTTTCACAGCCCCGGGTGGCCAACCGCCTTCACGCCGGACAGTCGATGTCTCTTCCGTTTTGTGGCCCCACCTGGCCGCAAAGTGCTCATTGAATTCGCCAACTTTCACATCGAAGGACTCTATCCCTAGTAGGTTCACCGATATGAGATTAGCTGCATAGGCCGACTTTAAGCAACATGTGGGACCTTGTGGAAGTGTATCACCTTTCAGGTTCAGTTTTTTTCACATATCTCTCCTTCTCTTAAACTCTTACTTCGTTAAATGTTAAGTATTTTGAGTCGGCCCATTATTTTACGAGCCTGCTTGCCTTATTAATGGGGTATGTGATGAGAGAACGGATTTTCTTACTCGAACTGGTTCAAAAACGTGATCTTGATGACAAATGATCCAAAGGGAAACATTCTAAGTTTAACGATACCCCTAGGCCGGCAAAAGTAAGTGCCACTACTGGAGTGATTTAAAAAAAACTTTCAGATATGTTGTACCGAGACGAGTGGGTTGACAGCAGTGGCGACAGAGAAGGCAAATTTGGCGTAAAGAGTAAGCTGAGCAGTTTGTTGCCACCCACATCTGCCATGCATTAACGGATGACAGACAGGAGGGTGCTCCTCACTTCTGTTCTCCGACCGACTGACTAACCAGCAGACTGTATGCCCTTCCATATGTCTAAAGTATTCTGAGTGGCATTTGTATTCTAACGCTATGTAAGCAGGCAAACATATAAGTACTTCATTCTCAAGCGATCATACTCCTCCGTTTTGGTACTTTTGTGTGCATAATGGAGTGTCGATGAAACATTCTGTTTTGAATTAGTTGAAGGTTTTATTAGTCGGCTCAAACGACACCGTGAAACTTCATTCCTCGTTACTCTCAATTCACGTCTAAAGCCACAGCAAAATTCATTTGTGCTGAGTGGGAATAAATGATATGTCAACCACGATTACTTCTAATAACGAAGTGCTGTAGGCGGATTTCTGCAGACGACTTGATGTCCCGGTGATAAACAGTGAACCAGCAATCCATTAAGGGCATGCATTCTTCCATCAAAGCAGTCAACTTCCTTTAGACAAGCCAGTGATGATGGCGAAGCCTTGGCGATTTTATTGCCTTCGAGGGGTTCGACACCAAAGTTACCATACACGGAAAAGGAGTAATAAAGCGTTGAAGTCGTTTTTGTTCATTTTAGAGCTAAATAAATCAAACTGCAACCCCTAAGTAGTTCCCCACTCCTAAACCGTACTTATGAGACGTTTAAGATGGAAAAATGTCAAACAACGGTTTGCTCCACTTAGGAAAGATTAAGAATTAATGTCGTATTTCGTGCAAAGTAAGTGATTGTGTGTTCTCTGCAAATATTATAAAAATTATTATTACTTTATTTTTCCTTCTTTAACTGACGTCCAAAATAGGGATGTAAAGTAGTATCCTTACGTTAAAAAGGAATTCTTTCCTTTTTCATTTCATGCTTTGTTTAAACTTCCTTTAAATCTCATTTGCATATGCATAATGGAGATAAATTCTTTCTTCTGCTTAGTCGCACCTTTCAGACAAACGAGAAACACGAATCCGGCTAATGCTGCCCCATTACTCTTGGTCCGCATGGCCCCACCTTTTCTCCCTGCCCACCCCGCACCGTACCACCTTGGTCTGCACTCCCGATTCTGCCCCCTTCCCAGCTTCACCGAAAAAAATTTTTGTGAAGCGTTTACATAATTTCTTTTATTTGTAAGACTAGCTGGTAACCTGAATTATAAAAGGGATTTTACTCATGGAGTTCTGGCCAAATTCGCATCTCAAACTCACGCAGGAATGTTTCTTTTTCTTATCCACGCAAAAAAGGAAGGCGAAATTTCGAGCTACATTCGAAACAAAGAGGAAGACAGTGTCATTCAGCATTGCCTAAACTTTCGTTTCGATATTTTCTTGAATTTGCTTCAGCATCTGCTCGGTAGGTGGAAAGCTTCGGTGCGAAGCGATTTATCAGCACTACTGAAGCATTCAAAGCCATGCAACTCGCACTAACTATGCAGAATTCCACGTACATCTGTGCAATGCTTATACCTTCCTGTGCAGTCAGCTAGGTGACCCCATTCCACCACGTGGCGTAACGACTTTCGAAGCTGAGATCGTCACCGGCGTAGAGATATAGGGTTTAGCATCCTGTCCCTGTGCCGTGTTTTGTGGAGCCTGAAGTGTTCTCTCTGCGTATTTGTGTACTATATCAGTGTTCATGTCGATGAGGGCATTCATTTATCACCCTTTCTTTTCCTGCCATCTGCATTCAACATGTGTTGAATGACCTTCGACACACACTTGCGTTCGGTACTCTACAGAAGCCATTAAATGCAATCACAACACTGTAAACTATCCTTCACTCTTCCCTCTTCAAAGCTGTCAAAAGGATTTCCTCGACGTCTATATTGACATAGCCGCATCGCATCCAGGGAACGAGGAAGAAGTGCGCTTCCTCGCCTACCTCCAAGAATCTCAAGGACAAAGGACCACCACACCCTTCGCTGCCCTTCTCTTCTCTTCCATGCTTGCACGCTCTCGCCTTCTCGGACGATTCTGTGGCCTTCAACGCGATGGTGGAGTGAGAAACATTCCACAATGCTTCGTCTCCATCCATCGTGAGGTCATCCTCGACTTCTTCGCTGCTCCCTCCACTAAGCGATTTGACAGAGGTGAAGTGCTGGGTTTCAACGGCACCTTCAAAATCATTCCTGATGGTGGGTCACATGGCTCACAACGACTTTGTGATGAGAGTTGGTTGACCTTCTTCATCTCTGTCCTTTACCTCCACTCAGATCTTTACTATCCGGGGAAAGTGGCTTCCGCTCAAGACATTCCTTCTCTGCCGCGTGCATTTCTCAGCTCCCGCTCGCATGACACTGCCAACATACCGACTGCGAATGAGCCCACTTGTCGCTTCGTAATCCAACCCCACTCGGAGTCGGGAAGTGGGCGCGGCGAATTCGTGTCGCCCGCCTACCCGGGCATTCACCCACCCGGAATTCGGTGCATATACGCATTTCATGGACAACCCAATCAAAGGATAAAAGTAGAAGTCCTCGACCTCAGTCTGTCTTCACAGTTGCATACGTAAGATAGTCTGAGTCTCTTCTTGAGGCGACTTTTTGAGTTCACAGATTTGGCATTCGAAACCCGGTTTTGGAATAGTGCTTACTGCTATCTGGACACTGCAATGTGTTCATCTTTCGCCTGTAGACCTAGCATGACCCGTGTTGGAGTCTGGTGGTACATTAAATGAGTTGGTGACGGGAAGCACGTTGACTATGCGTCTAGACACGAAAGTTGTGCTACAGTACATAAAAACTTTTTCTCGCTTTTGGCTGTGATCGCTTACCTCCATCGATCACCACACATAGACTTGGTATCAAGTAATCACACCTGAGCCAGAAACGAAAGGTGACAAATGTTGGTTGGCTTAAATAGACTCAGGGTTGAAGGAGCATATGAGAGGGTAAATGCAATTCGGCAGTTGTGTACAGCTCAAGACAGGTCGACGCTATCGAACTGCCCATTTTATTCTCCATCCACTAGTTCCTTTGAGAATTTTCCTCGAACTAGAGATATTCAGGAGTCCGTACAACATTAGTTGGGCTTTAAACTTGTCTAGACGTCTACCCTGGATCCGTTCAGTCAAACCCAGGAACACACGCAAAATTCACACTTTTAATCCAACCACTCTAGACAGCTTATTTGTCTGCATATCAAAGTCGCCATGGTGCAGTGTTGGTTACTGCTGTTGTACAAACCTCCAGGTTGAAATGATTTTTAAAATTGGATCAGAGTGTCAGCCTTCCGTTCCTGAGGTTGTGTGTTGGTAAGACAGCCAATGAAATAAAGGCTACTCCCTATTTTGACTTACTACAACCAATAGATGTGACTTCTGAGGCTTGTTTGAGATAGGATAGCATTTAAAAAGAACAACAGAAGGCGATTTAAAGCTCTAGACCATTTGGCCTTCTAAAATTCACAAGGCAGAGGGGATCGAGCAGAAGTAAAGGTTTCATATCTGTTTAAACTACATCAAAGGCAAAACAGAGCACGAAAGCCATGTATAGCCAAATAATTCATGTAAATTTTGCCAAAGGCCTTCTCACTACACTCTCATGTAAACGCGTAAGTAAGCATCATAAAGTGAGGAAATAAAAGAGTCGCCGAAAAGCGTTGCAATTACAGGCATGTTTAGGTGGAGATGTAATCTCCCTCCTATCTACAATTAATGTTTAAAAAGGTGCTTACTTTGAAAAGGCTTTTGAAAATTCCCCTGGTTTCGATGTGTGGTGGTGGGTGTGTTCGGAAATGCGCTTTTCATTTTTGACGTACAGTAAAGTAGAACTAGACATGAATTACAAAACAGGCTGGCAGACAGGCACAGAACATGGCGTAAAATGTCACCATCAAAATGGACACTGCGAACATACTTGGCATTGTTTTCATACATTGCCTTTCATTATAGTTTCAGGCATGAAGGTGAAACAGACTAAGGTTTCTTCCTCGCTCTCCGAGCATTGAGTATTCCTTCAGAGGGTTAAGTCGGGAGTGGTTCGCTTAATGGTGACCAATAAGGTGTTCTCCCACAGGAATTGCGTCAAAATGCAAAGTAGATGGAGAGAAAGACAGTAATTCAACAGTCGTTCGGACGAAGAGGCAGACGGTCCGTCGGTTAATCGATCGGTGAGCAATCGGAGCGACTGGGTGATAATCATTGAAGCATCTCGCTTGCCAGTTTGGCATCCGAAATTCATTTTCCGAACCACCTCTAAAGAATGCATAAGACTTGAAATCGAAGTGAACTTGTCTTGCAAATTGTTACAAAACCTCCAGCCTCCTCTGTCAACTCAAATCATGTGAGTTTGTAATGGTGGAAATTGTGCACCAAAACACGAATGAATAACTGTAAAAGGTGCAATCAATCGTAAAATCATCACATTTGAACAAAGGCTTTGCAAACACTTTGTCATCCTCTTGGGCATAAAGCGTTCCATACGCGATCTACTTCTGGGAAGGTAAGCACAACATTCCGGGTAGGTTTAAGGAGACCCAATCCGCTCCAAGGTGAACTGCCTTGGAGCCTGTTTACAATAGCTGGAACAGCCTTTGCGCCTAGAGAGCGCATTCACTACACGTCAAAATATTTTCATGATGTCATTTTCCTTGATACAATACCAGAATAGGGAACGAAATTCCGCTGTTGGCATATCCTACCGGTCTCAATGCACAGACCATTCCAAAAGCTATCTTCTTCTACTAAGGCAGACGTAGAATTCCAAAGATTTCTCACTATTGAGAATCAAATCCACCCGACCCAAGTGAATGCCGAGATGCATTTCCGAGCCTTCCTTGAAGTTATAGCAGCCTCTACCGGTATGGAATGATCAAAAGAAAGACTGACGAGGGTTACGCTGGCAGGTAAAATACGACAATAAAACTGAGATTCTTTACACTCTTTGCGGCCTCTCTCTCTTCCTCCTGATTGAGCTGCAATAGGCGCAGTCAGCAATCGTAGGAGAGGGAAAAATGTTTTTGGCACAGTGTTTAAATAATTAGAGATGGTAGAGGTTGCGAGTTGGATTTAAGTCGTTTTATAGAGGGGAAGTTGAGTGGTTTCGACAGAGTGAATGCTCCAGCAGCAATTTTGTCCACTATAGGGATGATGGAGCGTCAATTTTCAGCATGTGGAAGGGTAGATGACCGCAAAGACAGCTGGAGAGCCGTTACGTCAAGCGACAGTACAAACCACGGAGCATTTCCAAACCACTTTTATGTCCCTTGCAGTCACCGAATTTCAGAAATTATCCCTTAGTATTTTATTATTCTTGTAGGTGTTCCACGGATTACATTCAATTTTACGATGGAACTGATGTCCTCCATTCACCTAGCATCGGTAATCGAATTTGTGGTGAACAAAAGGGTGTACAAGTATTTTCAACCGACTCATCACTGACAATGATCTTCGTCACCAAGTCAACAACAATTAATGAGGTGACTTTCTCAACATATCGAGGATTTCGTGTTTCTTATCAATTTTGGGATAAATTCGTACAGATAGAGCCAACGTTCAAGGAGAAGCATGTCCGTGGAACGGGTGAGTCTAGGGGCATTTACAACAACTAAACTTCTAGTTGATAAGATTTGAAAGTGCTAAGTCATTTTTCCAATTGCTGAATAGAAAGTTGCATGGTTAAAGGGCTTCGAAAAAGGGAGTAGGTTACGTTGGGACAGCGATTTTTAAAAACCGGATGACTTGGCATTGTCTCGTCAGTACAGGAAGGCACCGACCACCGACAGAGACAGATGAACATCAGTCTAGCCGTGTGCCATTCTCTTTCTCTCAGCCTGCCTCTTGAACCTCACTTAAACTAAATTCGGCAAAATCCATCTGATGCATGTGATTGGGCCTTGTCTGCTACCCTCCAGGACGAGATCAACGCATATTAGCTAATTGATGAGTGATTAATAATACACTGGGTTCAGAAAATCCCACTAGTCTCGGTAGCCTTGACTATTTATGTGGCGAAATCGATGTCTCGAAGGGAGTCGAGATGATTTGTAAAGATAGATCTCCACAGATCGAATTTGGGTGATGACCAAACTTCATTTTGGTGTATTTCGCCACTCGCAACCGATTGCATCGCACTCCGCTTCAACACATCCCCTTCCAGCCCACCTCAGGTAAATCATCCCCACCTCGCCCATCGCCTCATTCTCAGGAGACTGCGCTGTCGCCCGTAGGCTGTGTGGTCATCTCTCATACTAGTTTTTCCCACTTTCAGTTGAAAAGTTGGGTAATAAATAGCTTGCTTTTTAAATCTACGGCAATTCACGGTTCTGTGATTACGGAAAGTAGGCATACGTACTGATAAACATCACTCCCCTCCACCTATCAAATTAAGCTGTCCAACTGCATAAAAACCACAGTACACGAGTGCCATTCACTCCACTGTCTTCCTTTACCATCACAAAACAAATCTCTAATTCGCCTATTAATCCAGTCATTAAGTACCATTCATTTGACTTGTTCTAGAGTGTGACTTTGCCATTCGAAGTGGAGGGAAGGGCTCTGGGAGGCAGCCTGCGGATGAGATCCCTGCAGACTTGCCAAATTTCTACTACAGCATGACTTTGCCACCATCGCATACGTGTACCTTCTTTTTCCTTGGGCGGCATGAACGACAGAGGGTGGAGACGATTCGGGTGGCATTCAGCATCCTCGATTTGCCGCCTATCAATCTGGATGAGAAAAAGTGAGAGTTTCTTTCATCTCATTTCGCAGCAATATAAAGGATCAGTTCAGTTGAACCGCAAAGTGATCCTTTTTACACGATCGTCTATCACATATGGGTTTACATTCACCTTAATTCTTAGCCAGCAATCTACCTCCGAAAGCCGCTTTGCGTAATTCGGGCATCGGAGAGTGGAATGGCGTTGCATAAGTACTTTTGACTTCAGATTTAACAACATTTAGTTTATTACAAAACTTGTTTCATAGTCCCTCACAATTGCATGCAAGCATTCAGCCGACGTAAGTAGGATTGACTGGATCGTCCCAAGCACTACAAGGCAGCACCACCTTAATATCACCTCTCACTAGAAAAGAGAAACAAAATCAAGTCCCAGCATGACTCGAACACCTGCTGCATAAGGTCGAAGGGCCAAAGTCATGCCTTAGTGACTTGACAGTGCGCGGATTCTTTCCTTTCCCTTCCCCTCCCCCGATCATGAGGGTATTTTATTGAAGTAGATTTCAGCGAAATATGCATATTAATGGGTTTTGGGTTGCATTTTGAGCCAACACAAAAAAAGCGTAATGATGATTTTCCACGCCTGTGCGCCAGTACGTCGACGTGACTGACAAATATCAAAAATGTGAGTTTACATATGGAAAAGATAATTGAAATGGGGCTGAGCATGAACATGAGGGTAGCTGGGTATTTCGCAGAAGTGTGAGGGACTTCGGAAACAATTTGATAGAGTTTCCAATTTGTTTAATCAAAGCAAATTACAGGCTTCAATCCGGAAGTGTTCATTGCCTCCTCGTATGATTAATCCGTGGCATTGCAGTGCGCGGATAGTCATCTGCTGGTTGACAGGAGGGGACGCAGGGTGGTCCATTTATCGCCTGTCTATAATTTTTCACTGACCTTGATTTTATAGCGGTTATTAGATTGTTTAAAGTACATTTGTAAGTAATGTTGAGCAATTAGGGGCAGTGGATGGGTGTGAAGTTTATTTCGGCGCTCTAGCTGCTCGATAGTTAGACCCTGTGTACAATTGGAGGGGTGGAATGGGGTGTGGCGGGTTGCTATATTGAAGTTTAATGGAATTTGGTGAGTAGTGCATGGTGGGTTGACCGTTTGGAGGTAACTGATGATATGGTCATTCCTCATGACAAATCAGTTGGTCGGTAGGTAAAGTGGTGAGCAAAGAAATCATTTTATTGCAGTGCTTTCAGTGGGCAAAATATGCATAGAATCTAAGTTATTAGATCCCCTTTCACATCCCTCCTACTTTTAAATTGATATCGGCGTCTTGGTAAATAATTATTACCACCCGCACTCGATGCCTGAGGGCCGTTCCTCACGCATTCATCCTGAGTTTCTTTAACGCGTCAGTGTTAATGCAACCTCCTTCAGACGGCTTAGGCCAGAGATATATACGCTCGAGGCTCCAAACATACAATTCGTTGCGTCCGGAGGCGTAGCTGAAGGGGAGGCAGACTACTAGACCTGCTCAAAGACGACGTCGCACAAAGAGGAAGTAGGGTCGACGTAGATTGGCATTTTTTGGAGAGCTACACTAGAGGTGGCAAGCTTTATTTTCTTCACTTGGAATAATTAATTCATATTACGCATTAGAAGAGCAGAAAGATAATTTTTACACCAAACCTTGACCATCTGTTGGTTGACTGGAAGGGCCAAAGGGTGGTCCAATTTTTGAACTTTCCCAGAAAATATATACTCTTTGTTGCATAGATGCACATACGGTTACATGGCCGTTTACGGCGCTCGTATTGAGACTGACGAGGAGTTCAATCTGCATCCAGTCTACTCGTTCAGTGAAGCCGGCCTGGCAGCCGAATACGAGGCATCCATTGGCTCTCTCGCCACACCCACCAGTTCGTCTGTGGCCCTGCCGAGACCATCGCAAGTGTGGTGTGGCGACAACCTGGCCGCCATCAAGACCAAAGGTGATGTGGACAGCTCGGCAATCGTCTCGCTTCGTTCGACATTGGCACTGAAGTTTAATGCCAGTGGGAAGACTCCGATGAATGTGCGATTCCAAGTCTTTTATAAGTTTGTATCAGGTAAATTCTAATGTCCACTAACCATCCAGCTGTCCTGTAAAATTTTGGGGTAATTAAACAGCTTTCTTTAAGGATAGACTTATTTGCATTCCTACCTGTTCAAATTTGCAAAAAGATGCACTAGTAAAAAGAGGAAATGTCAGAGGGGATAAATCTGGCAGGTTTGACAGGCATACCTGCAGAAAAGTGAGGTTTCATGTCAATTCATCGGATGCGATATTATTGTCAGCTGGCTACAGGTTTGTAGGCATTTACTCCTCGGTCGAGAACTCGCTGGCGTAGGACGACCATTTCAACTCGTTTGCATGAGTACGACATCCATACGATCCATCCATCTGGCTGTACGAAGCATCATATGGATATGTAAAAGGTGTTCTGCGGTACCTGATGACAAGTGGTTGTTTCAAATCTTATTGTTGCGTTTCTGTGCAACAATAAATAAAAATGAATCTTAATTGACACGAGTTGGTGGTTTTTACACTTACTACTCTCACCTTGGCGGCCCTGCCACTCTGTACAGTACCGCAAATAGAGCTCGACATAACCTCGACTCTATAGCTCTATCTATTTTTAAGGCTAGATTTCTGGCTTAAAGGACGAAGAAACGAATTCCATGCCCACTGCTATGCTGTATTAGATTAACCAACACCATTAGCGGTGTCCCATAAACTGTGGGTGATCACAAATTAACATTTCTTGAGTCGCTTTCAAACGACTACATCTGTAGCTCAAATAATGGCACTATCTACTTTAAAGACCGCACCCCAACTTGTTTCAAACGACTACATCTGTAGCTCAAATAATGGCACTGTCTACTTTAAAGACCGCACCCCAACTTGTTTCCGCTTTAACAGACTATGGGATCGCCGGTCTAATGCCCGTTCCAAATAGGTGTTGGTTCGTCTACAACGGCAGCGATTACCGCGACGGTCAAGTGGGGTGGACTAATTCGCCCTTCTTCGCCAACACCTATCCATCAAACTCCACTTGTCTCTACCTCTTCCAATTTGATCCCGGTCAATCGGTGCGCCTCACATTCACCACCTTCCAAACAGTCGCCGAGTCCGACGTTGCCGCAGTCGGAGGCAATCACTTTCGCCACTGTCGTAGACACTGTAAGAAGGTGGGTGATTTGCGCCCCGACTGTGCAAAACTCACTTCATTGTGCATCTGTCAGCCGCTCATCCTCAGCTTTCTAGAATGTTACTGCGCAGCTTCACCCAATTTCATCATGCCGCCTTTTACACTAGCTCTCCCTAAAGGCTCAACCAAATGCTCTGACTGAGAATAAAGAAACAAATTCACCTCCAAAGCGAGAATTTAAATTAAATTGAATTATCTCTTCCCCTCTCTCTTTGTACGTGGCAGGACTATCTCGAGGTGATCGAACTGCTCACCCAAGTGACCGACGTGAAGCGCCTGCTGCAACAATTTGCCATGAGCAACGCACCGGTGCGGAGACAAGTCGACTTCAATGATTTGGCAATCCCGTGGCGGATGGAGGAACACCGAAAAACGCATTTATTTTGTGGCGACTACATTCCTGGTCCCCTCATCCCCAGCCCCGATGCAAAAGCCCTCCTTCTGGCTTTTCGTACCGATGAGGCGGAAACGGCTGTTGGATTCCAGCTGAAGTTCCAGTTCCTCCCCATCTCCCAACATTTCTTAAGCCGAGAAGGTAGGTCACATTGCTCCCTTAATTCTTGGCATCGTTGATGATTGGAGGTGTCAAGTTGCTGATTCGCCTTCTAGATCAGTGTGCGACTGCCGCTGCAAATACTAGTGAATTAGGAGGAGTCTTGCACAGTCCCGGCTATCCCTCCGCCTACCCCAGCGGCATTAATTGTGAGTGGAAACTTAGCGTGAGCCAACCAGCGCAAGGAGTCATGATTCATTTTACAGACTTGGCTGTGGAGGGATCGTTTAAAGGTGGGAAAGCATTTTTGAGGAACTTCTTTCCTTACATGTGGCCGTTCATTTGAACGACCTCCCTCACGATTAGGGTAGTCAAACAACTGCTAGGTTGATGGCTTCATTTGGAGTAGGAACAGGTTTAGTGTCAGCGCTTCCCAACGCTGGATCCTATGGACGAACCCAACTGCTACAGGCATCGAATGGTTTACCGCTTCACCTAATAGCACACCACCCAATGAACCGCACTCACTCAAGTCGTCTTCCTCACGCTTTAGCACCAACCATGCCGGTAGCTGAGAGGGTGGGCACAGCTGTAGCTGTCACGAATTGATAATGAACACGCCACACGCGTGTATCCCCAGATCTAGGTAGGAACCGCACCACTTTAACGCTGCCAACGTTTTAAAGATGGGCAACCAAGGTTAGCCCTAACTTCGCTGCTCTGACGACTGCCTTCTTTAGAGTGCAAACATGCCGTGATTCGAATAAGAGTGGGGAACTCGGTCCAATCTGTCGCCTCAATTTGCGGCTTCGCCTCCACCGTTCCCGCCTTCGTAACCAACCACACCTCACTTACAATAAGGTACGACCACACCATCTACCATTAGGTCATGAATAAGGTTTTACTGTTAGACGATCGGACTTTTGAAGCGTTGCGTCGATTATTGTGACAGGGTTGTCACACCGCAGCCTTTAGACAAATAAGTCTCCTGAAAGTAGGGGAAGTTGACTGAGACGAATGATGCAGAGGATGGACCATCATTGATACCAACATTGTTATCTGGAAGAAACAACTAAGCAGGATATCTGCCTCAACTTCTCAACTTTTGACTAGTGCTTGGGAGAAGTGTAAAATGCAGCGACAGTAGGAGACGATCTCTCCTCTATGTCTGAGTGAACACAACACATGGTCGAGCAGGGAGTCACTCTGCAACACTAGACCGACAAAACAAGTTTTACAGCCCACGCAAAGCACTTTATAATTCAAAAACAGGAAAGCATCGTTGAGCTCATGGTGGGGCTCCACAACAGTCTCATGCATGCGTGTGACGAGGTGGCTGCAGAGATTCGATGCATTGGGATGTGAATGGCACCGATGCCTTTACTATCACAGCCTCAGGACAAAGTCAATCACCGCATCCATATTGGTGTTCTACTCTTCAAGTGCGACATCGTCCACCATTAATGTGTGCTGACCACCTCAATTACTTTGACACCAAATCCCCAGGCCGGAATTACGCTACTTCCGATCCATCCGGTCTGCTTACCACACAAGAATCGGTGCCGGAACAAAGTGGTATCAAAACACACGTGTGTAGGTACTCGACACCAAATCAAAACTGTTTAGTGTGTCATTTTACAAGTATGGAGCACGAGCATTAGGCATACTTACCAATATTGCTGATAGTAGTAATCGCCTTCACGTACTTTCCTTTTCAACCCACATTGGGTGCATTCTCCTTCAAGCATGCTCACAACAGAAAATGCGAACGGAGCCAAGGGATTCCAACTTGTCTGGACTAAATTGCTACACCTCGAAGAAGGCGGTAAGTTAAGTCTAGAAGGATTTATTTCCATAGATTGGTGTTGTTCAGTCGTTATAAACACCCTACAGTAGAAATCACATCTGCCTACCCGCGGCGAATAAACCAAGTGGTCTACATGGATGCTAAAAAAGCACTCATTTCATATGCTCTAATCTCGATCCAATCCCCGCCTTCCTGTGTGTTGGGCGCACATGCCTGTTTTGACGCAGGAGGACGGCTAAAAGAGGCTTCCACTTGGCCGGTCGCATTTGAGAAGGCAGCAAAACAATCACTTTTAGGTCTGCCCAAGTGGTGCACATCTTGAGATGCTTCCATGTCCCGGCATTCAAAGTGGGCCTCCAACTGAGGAAGAGGTTTCTTGCAAATAAAGTAGACAGATGTGGAAAAGTTCATTGCTTCCGTCGGAATGCAAGTTCAGAGGTAGTTTACGAGGTGATTCACCCTTCCTTAAGTTCACCAAAATTGCGACTTCTTGAAGTGTGTGACTAATCCAGATAAGACCTGTGGAGACTAAAGTATCCACGTGGTACCATACGCAATTCGGACGAATTAGCAGCAATCCCAAGACATTAGACCCACTCAGCACGGCGTCACTTCGCTTTCACCTTTGGCGACAAACCCTCAGCTCCACAATCACCTCCTCGCATTGGTGCATGAGAAATAATGCTGCGAGATGAACAGTAGGGATGAATGATGTGTTCGCTTATTGCAGGTAAATGCGGAGGGTTTGCGTGCAAACAATCGCGCCACTGCATTGCGAAGGCAATGGAATGCAACGGATACGCAAACTGTGGCACCTACACCAAGGAGGGCCACATATTCACTGATGACTCGGACGAAACCACTAATTGTACGGTTACCTTCTTTTACAGGCCATTGTTTCAACGAATGCTTTGCAGTTAGTAAGCAATAGAAGGACTGCACAAGAAAGTGTTTGAAACGAAGCGCGACATTTTAGTTTGTGAGACTGGAAATCAACCGCATTTGGGCAGTAGCAACCAAATTTCTTTACTGCATGATCACATCCATTCATGCCTCTAAACAACACTTACCCTCCAATGTGACTTCAGTGTAAGCGGCAGTGCCTGAACTAATGATCCACAACCAAGACTCGGAACTAGAACGTTCTCTTTCTTGTCTGTGCCCACTAAGTTCTCTGCATCGCACACATTAGCTCTCTACAACTGTTCCATGCCACCTCACAATGTCAGGGAATGGACTGGAGCAGTCTGGATCTGCCCATGTCCTGTAGGCGCGGACATTGAGTGGTGTGTATGGTGCCACCACTGCAGCATTCCTTGTACCAATGCTAGACTAAATTCAAAAGGCCCAATGTGAGTCAACCGAAGGCTGCTGCGCAGCATACAGTTCCTCTTCGGTCGACGTGATGTCGAGCTCAGGATGCCATTCTGCCTCACAAAGGCTGATGTGTACTTTGCGTTTCAGGTCAAGCTACGAATGCACACAACTACTTGCACATTGGAGCGGGAGTCCTCCTCACCATTGTCATTTTGGCCTGCCTTTCCTTCTACATAATCTACCGGGAGCACCGAAGGAAACGCAAGAAGGCACACGATCCCCTTGACAACGTGCCGGGCGATGAGGACGAGGAGGTTGCCTTGTACAGTCCGCACAACTCCACCAGTCTCAACGACAAACCGTCGCCCTCATTCAAGCGATTCGTCGACACCGGTTGCCATCGATGTCAACACCTCACCAAGAGTCAAGCTCACTCGCCTCTGCTGCTGAATGGACGCGTTGGTGATTTGGCGACTCGCTGCCATCACAATACCCTTCACCACGATGTGGCTCACTACCGCCCCACTGACCCACCAACCGCCTGCGCTCACAGCAGTAATCACTCTGTGAAGAGCAACTGCTCACCCAACTCTCCCATCATGTCGTTGACGAGTGCAACCAACTCGCACTGCTCCACTTGCCCTTGTGGTCACACCCTACTCATCTCCTCACCACCCCTACCACTACCACTACCACTACCACCACCGCTACCACTACCACTACCACTACCACTATCAACAGCAGTGCAACAAGCGCCACTGCACAATCACAGTCATGCAAGCAGTAGGAAGGGCAGTTGTGGCAGTGGGACGATGGAGAGGATGCAAAAGATTTCTATTGTCTAACGGTGATCCATACGTGCTCTATCCTCAAATAATTTGCATTTCCTTTCTTGAATGCCTGGCATTATTCGCGATGGTAGGCAGCACTGATTAAGGGGGTTGCAAGAGTAAAACGCAGACCATAGGCGGATGCGCACAGTGCTGTTCATTGCTCCCTCTCTTCCATTTGCCTCTCGTCATGAGCTGCTGCAATGACAACCGAGTTTAACCTGCTTGGGAATGTAGCATTCAATGGAAGATGATAAATCACATTTTGCGATAGTCTACAATCTCGATAATGCCCCTGATGAAATTGAGGGAAATGGGGCTGATGTTTGCCAAGCGGCTGTTTGCTCTGTGTGACACAAGGGATTACTTTGATGCTGACATCAACTGATATGTAATCGATTAGGAGAGGTGTAGACGACCAGATGGCGCCCTCTCCATATGCCAGGCCTGACCAGACAACAGAGAAAGACACTTCAAATGTTGCCAATTCATGGTCCATTGATTGCACAATGGGGGTGGACACTGACATTTAACATACGTTAAGCGAGCCACTGTGTCCTTGGTTGCTAACATGCCATCCACTCACCATCATCTCCATCACCATCGCCATCCACCTCGCACTTCTGATCCACTCACCGATTTACTGCTGTCAGAAGACGAATCCGTGTGCACCGGTGTGATGCACATCAGACTCCACCACTCACTTCGAGCTACTCACACGCAACAGCCAGCTCGGATTCGGGGCTGAGATCTGTCTACTCATTGCACCCTCAAGTGGAGGTGCCTTAGGGTGGAATAGGGACTGGTGAAGGGGTTGGCGGGTAGTCCTACTCGCCGCTTTGTGATATGAGTCCCTGAAATAGACTTTCGCTCTGAGACAAGGTGGTGCCGTCATGTTGCTCCATTCCCATCACCAGTGACTACGGCCAGTGCTGCTTCCGTAGATAACAACCTTCCCACAGAACACAGGACTAGAGTGGCTGTCGGAGGTGGGCGTCAACCTGTTATGCGTCGACACAGATTCTCCCATGTGCGCAGTGTGCACCTCTTCCGCCTCACTGTGCCTTACCATCCAACAGTAGTAGTCGGGATAGACGTCGCCCAGGATCGGGTTTGTTTTCAGCTCCCGCTAATGCAGCGACCCTATTCTTCCCTGAAGTTGAAAGGGGAAAGAGAAGCGTGGCGGAAAATGATTATACCATGGTATGAAAGAGTTGCAACTATCGGCGTGGCCTGTAAGCCATACCACCGAACGGAACAGCCTGTTAGCAAACCTGTGAGTTGCACAATTCGTGTGTTGCAAGTTGCAATCCTGCCCACTACTAACTAGTAATACATTGCTCACAACCACTCTCCGCCTTCCCCTCCTCCTCCTCCTCCTCCTCCTCCTCCTCCTCCTCACCCTCGTTCCCCAACGGTGTGGCTAACTTGTGGAATGTCCAACATCGCATTTATATCATGCCTAGTTGTAAATGGCACTAATCTAGCTGCGATGTGGAGGAGAAGGGGAGCATTCCGACATGAAACGGATGCCTGATGGTTTATGCACAAGGTGGAGCCAGACAAACTAATTTCCACCCAACTTGTCACCTAGGTATCGGCATGCTTCATTCGCGATTCTCACTTCCCAATTGCACGCATTCACTCCAACACTTCGTAGCAAATTTTGTTCACACAAAATGGAAGCTGAGAGATTTTGGATGGCATGCAGGAAACGAGGAAATGATTTGGAATAATTTATCTGACTGTGGGTGAGAACCAATGAGGGGCGATAATGCCAAATCAGATTTACCAGAAAATCAGGCTTATCAGAGTGCCCTGCTCTGGTGGTCACATGGCAGCAACCAGCGAGTCGGTAGTAGCCGATGTGCAAAGTATGCGTCGGTCAGTTCGGTGCAGACACCCTCAAAATGAGAAGGCACCAGATGACGCACGTCGAGTGAGTGAGTAGGTGAGTGAGTGAATGAATGAGTGGACGTGTAGGTATGTAACACTCGTCCTGTCAACGAGAAAGGGGGCGTCAAGTCGAGTGTGGGAGGAATTCTGGCACAGTACGGTGCAGTGATGTCACCCCTATCCAATCAGATACCTTTCCAAGACAGGCGTGCCAGTGCACTCCAGCAACAACGCTGGCTTTCTCTCACGGACAGAAGGCTGCGCGATGTGGAAAGGTAAGCACACGCACACACACACACACACACACACACAGGCCACTTAGAGATCCTACTGTCTTAAGCCAAGGAGGCGGTTCATCTGTGCTGACAACCCTGTCTACGTCAAAGCTACTTTATGAGACAGCAAGAAAATCGAGCTTCGAGTTTAGCCATAGGCGAGTGAGGCACTCTGCCACTGTAGTCTCACAGGACAGCCTGGCCTCCAGGTCATGCCAACAACCACAACCTCTTCTCTTCCCCAACAATGCATGCCTTGTCTAGGTACCATGTCGTCTACTGCCTCCAGTGAAGTCATAGAGCGTCGCATTGTTGGCAGTGGCAAAGAAACCCTGTCCTAGAAGGCGAATACCCTTATTTCCACCAATGAGTGATTAATGGTGGTGGGGTGGAAGAGGTGCATTTACTGCGCATGCAGGTGCAGGTGATGTCGTGCAACGGAAGGGCAAAAGTGAAGCCTACTGCAGACAACTACTCCACTGCTGTGACCTAAATGCAAGCTAATGTCGGCGGAGGGGCACTGGTCACTGGTCACTTGGAACACTTCGTCACTGAGCTGTCTACCCCTCCCTCCGTAAGATGGCAATAAAATTGCAATTGGGATGCCTCCTCCGATTCTTTGGTGACTGGACGGAACCCAGATAGCCATGTCTGGGTAGCACTTGAGTGAGGAAGATGTGGCGAGGAGGGAGAGACGTGAATCCTCCCCGTCACGGAATCATGCTAAATCCATTGCTAGTCGACCTGTTGTTGAGTCAGGATTCCTACGACTAGCGATGCACACCCACAATGGCCAGCACATGCCTCCACATTCAATGCAGTTTCAGAGCTGGACGAAGCTTGAGATGCTGTGAATTAATGCTCGAATATCCTCGTAGGTGCACGGAAATTGGATGACTGGTGAGAATGGCTGGGAGGAGTGTTTGGGATGCAGCATGTCAGAGGTGAGAATCTTTGTACTGCACAACTTGGATGTTTGACTCTCTGGTTAGTTAGCGGACGTTTTGGGGTTCTAGCCATTACGCATCCACTAGGCAACATGGCCTATGTAGCCATGCCAGTAGCCCCCACCCCTTTCGTGTGGCGACAACACATCCTTCCTGAACATTTTGCATTCTTTCGTCCTTATTTACGTCATAGCGTAGAAGGTGTATTTGGAAATATAATGCAGTCTCAGCTGCCCTATAGCTTTTTCCTCCGCCTAAAATGTCACTTATTACGGTCAAAATTGCTTTTATTTTGTTAATTTAAATTGCGATTCTCGTTTTGATTGACATTTAATCCAATCAATTATTACCATTTGTCTATTCACCAAACCTCTCTGGTGATAATCGTGGTTCATACTTTCCCAAAATAGCTATTCTTTCTCCTGAAAAAACATTTTTATTATCTTATCGTGCCGAATTAAAAGGGAATTCTGCCAAATGTCAACAATTTCTAATAATAATTTCGTTGGTAAATGCATGTGTGGAATTGTGGAAAGCAAAATTCTCATTCACTCCCAAAACTTGGTTACTCTAGCAATGTTAAATCGGTGCTTTAAAATAAAGGCAGTGGTTTTCGGCTACTGCTGAATCTCCGTCAACCGAATTTGCTTGTGCCAAGTCTGGGAATGACCTGCTTTAAACTTTAGCGCCAATTTACATAGATTTGGCTGGTGTTTACAGTTATTACGAATTGGGGCCACGAGTTCATGGTGGTTCTCACCGTGAGTCCTTCTAACTTCTCCCTCGGTCATTCCACTCCGCGCTCTGATGAGAACATTTCTCGAACCACTCGTATCCTCACTACAATGTAACTATTTTTGCTCCGTGGTGTCTTTCTTCTTCCTTTCGCCTTTAGAAAATTAAAAACTGCCTCTACCTGTTAAAATACGTAGACAGATTAGTTGAGCCTAAAACGACGGAAGGGACAAATGATTGCTTTCGCCTCTGAATAAAATTAACAAATTTTCGGCTTCCACTTTTCCTCTGGCATCCAGCCAGTGCTTGTAACTGCTCAGTCATTGACTCGGCTAGAGGCAAATTAATCTTGTAGAGAATCAAATAGATACTTGACGATCTGTAATTGTGTACAGCATCTTTAAACTACTTCTAGCTTTAAATGTAATACTTATTGTCAGCAGTGATCACTCCAAATTGTGAGAGGGATTTGGAGTTGTGCTAAGGAAATTCAGTCAGAGATGTCAAATTTGCTACGTAATTATTGCAAACACAATTTGCCAAGGGTCTTGTTAGGCAGAAAAAAATTGTTCACAAAGTTGTGCATTTTTTTAAACTAGGAATAAGTACTTGCCTTAGTTTTGGCAACACACAGTTCCAGTGAAAGGGTTTCATCATGACACACCGCTTCAAGCATTTTACCGCTCAAGTCCAGATTTCATGTATATACATGCAATCGAAATAAATCTTCAAATCGTTGGGTAGGAGGAAACGTTATTCCTAACCCCTGGAAACTCTTGGGAGACTATATATGGCACCATCGAAGACCACAACACCGCCATTGTGGACCGACGCTGACAAGCACAGACGAATTGCCCACTTTTAATCGAATAGTCAATTCAAGGTACCTAAATTGCAAATTACTTTATTCGTTTGGTCCCATGACACCGAAGTCCATCCGCACTCATATGCAGTTCCATCGCCTCGGAGGAGATGAATGACTCGGATACGTCGGGTGTCCTTCAGAGGTCCGAGTGGTAAACCTCTTCCGACCAGGCCAGTCGATGTCTCTTCCCTTTCGTGGCCTCACCTGGTCGCGAAGTGTTCACTGAATTCACCAATTTCCATATCATTGAGCTTTGTCTCAGTAGGTCCACCGATGCAATTACCTAGAAGCAGGCTCTTTCCACCCCTGACGCTGGGATTATATTTGTCTCGCCAGTGTTACAGGGCGCGATGCCAAGGTCTCTTCGAGGATGTTACAGCATTGAGTAGAACCAGCAGAAGTAGAGGTGCGTTTCTAGTCTCGCCGACGTAAACTCATTCTATTCGTCAATTTTTTTGCCCTATGTTGCATCATTTGGTTTGCCGAAATTTACAATACAAAGGAAACTAAACAGACGTAAAGGCTCCATATCTAGTTGAGCGGCACGAAAAGTATAACAAAACTTAAAAGCTATGCATAGCCAAATTAATCACATAAAGTTGGCCAAAGACCTTCTCACTCCACATTCTTAAAAGCGCGAGAGTAAGTATCATAAAGTGAGGGAATAAAAGAGTTGCCGAAATGCGTTGTATTTACAAGCATTTTTGGGTGGAGATGTAATCTCCCTCCCACCAGCATTGAGTATTCAAAAGGGGCGCCCACTTTGAAAAGACCTTTGCAAATTTTTCATGTTTTCGATGTGATGGCGAATGCGCATAGAAATGCGCCTTTCATTTACAACGTACATTGCACATAGAAAAAGACTGATATCACAAGTTTGGCCTTAAATGCCATAATCAAAATAGATAATATGGAGCGGGCTTGATCTTGGCTTCATGGATCATATTCAGTGCGAGGGAACTAGGTGATTACATAATTTACGAGACATAACATTTTATTATTTGAAATAAGCCTCGTTATAACTCCAAGCTTAATGGTGAAACAGATTGAGATTTTTCTCGTGGCAATATTTGATTTCCAGAAACTAAAAGGTCGTTATCGCTGTCCGGGTAAGGGTACACAAAAATTAACGTCGGAATGCAAGTTTTACATCGCAGTGCACAGTAGATGGACAGAAATGCACGCATTCCGGCAGGCAGTCGGTCGGTTCGTCGGTCGAACAATCGGTGAGAGGCCGGATCGGCTGGTTGTTAATCATTCAAGCTTCGCACTCGTCAATTCATTATCCCAAATACATTTTCAAAACCACCTGCAAAGAATTTGCAAGAATCCAAAACGAATTTGAAATGTCTCGCAAATTGTTGTAAAAGTTCTAGTCTCCGTCATCAATTGTGTTTGTTTTAGAGAACGGTACTGCTACAATAAGCGATTAATGCTTACTTACCTCCGTTTTGTAATAAAATTAAAAAATTTTTACAGTCACGACAAGTATTAGCAGCAAAACACATCGAATGCTTCATGAATTTCTGCTAATCTCGTGGCATTAATTATTCCTAGCACGATATTCTTTCGCGATGTTAGACACGAAATTCCGAAGACTTCTTAATTTTGTTTATTTTTTTGGGGATTTTTCGCCCATCCAAAGGTGAAGATTGCATCTCCATGCCTTCTTCTGAAGTTTTAACAACCCATACCAGCATGGAATGCACGAAGAGAAAGCTTGAGAGGCTATAGATGTTGTACCTCTTCGAATCCGGCTAAACTGAAATAAACGCATTTCAGGATCGCCTTTGTTCCTGATGAAACTGTCTTTAAGCGGTGTCACATGCTGTACGTCTGGGTGGAGATCAGAAGACCCCGTCGTCTTCATCGTGACCTGTCATGATGATAGGTCCATTCCCTACACAGCAAAAGGTTTTCTTGATGGCATTCCATTAGATAAAGCAGAAGAAGAGGAAAATTCATGTTATAGAACCTTACCGAGAGGGAAATTGTTACAAACTTTCCTTTCGGGTTAATTGCACATCGTTGATTCTGCATCTTGCTCTCTTAGCTGTTTGTTAGCTGTTTTGTCCACTCTGCAGCATTGTTCAACACTATTAGGATGGTAAACACAAGAATGTACAGATTTTCTCAGCCAATGCCAATGAATTTCATGACCAAGTTAACAACAAGTGATAAGGTGACTTTCTCCTCACATCAAGGATTTCGTATTTCTTATCAATTTTGGGATAAATTCACAGCGATAGAGCCGAATTTCAAGGATAAGCGTTACCATGAAACGGGTGAGTTGGGAGACATTAGCATTAGCATTTCCAACTGATAAGATTTGGATGTACAGTCTTTTTCCAATTACTGAATAAAAAATTATAAGATTAAAAACCCTCAAAAATGGAAGAGGTTACTTCGCGGACAGCGATTATTCAAATTCAGGTATTTTGACATTGTCTCAACGCCAACCATCAGTAGCTTTGGAAGAGCATCATTTTAGCGGTTATCTATCCCCTCACTCTTAGTCTGCCTTTTCAATCTCATTTAAACCAAACTAGGCTGAAAAGAGCTGACACATGTAGTTAGGCCTCGAATTAGCCAGGCGATGTGTGATGAATGCATCGGGTTCAGAAAATTCTACCACTCTCGGTGGCTTTGAAGATGTGCCCGTCGAAACCACCGTCTCGATGTATAAAGACTAACCTTCAGAAAACGAATGTAAAGGATACTGTCATGTTACCTTGACACCACTGCCAAGTAGGAGGTGGGATATATCTGGATTGCCTACCTGTCAAATGAGTGATTGACTGATCGAACGACCGTCTGATATTTACTATTCGGTGTTAGCAAGGCGAAAAACCTATCATTTTGTGGATCATTCCCGCCTCATCCCATCTACAGTTTGAATCACCTCATTCTCAGGAGACTGCTCTGTCGCCCACAAGATGTGTGGTCATCTCCTACACTAGATTTTCTCTCCCTTTGATCAAAGGATTGGTCATAAATAGCAATTGACGGTTCTGTGGTCTTAGAGACGAGGCAAATTTTGATAGTACGGATCAGCACTACTTCCACCAAAATACAAAAATAAGATATCCAAGGGCATCTTTCCATACTAAAAGATAAATATTTAGGCCACTTTTAATTTCATACATGATATTCTTTTGATTCGTTTTAGAGGGTAAGAGAAGAAGTTCGGAGGCGATTAGCCAGTGGATGACATGGTACCAGAATTTCCAAATTTTTACCACAACATAGCTTTACCACCATCACATACGTGCATATAGTAGACAATATTGTGGTAAACAGATGGAGCTTTGCCCTCTCGAAAGAATTTTTTGCCTTCTGATTGGAATGGACCTTTTCAGTGCTGCATTATAAGATGGAAGTGATCCTTACTTTTTCTCATCCAGATTTGTAGGAGGCAAGTTTAGGACACTGAATGCAATCCGAATCGTCACCACCCTCTGTCGTTCATGCCGTTCGAGGAAAAAGAAGTTACACATGCGCGATGGTGGCAAAGTCATGCTGTGGAAGAAGTTCGATAAGTCTGCAGCGACTTCATCCACTGGCTGCTTGCCAATTAACTTCTCGCCACTTCGAATGGCAAAGTCACACTACAAAACAAGTCAAATGAAGAGTACTTAATGAGTGCATTAATAGGCGAATTAGAGATTTACTTTGCAGTGGTAAAAGAGGACAGTGGAGAGAGTGACACTTGCGTACTGCGGTCTTTACGCAGTTGAACTGCTCATTTGGATAGATGGGAGGGAGTAATGTTGATCAGTGCCATCAATGTGTGCCTACCTTCTGCAACCACAGAACCGTGGGTCGCGTCGGTGTTGAAACTCAGAGCCATTTATCACCAATCTTTTAAAGAAAAGGGAGAAGATTCAGTGTGGGTGATGACCACACAGCCCAACGTCGAATAGCAAAGTAACGTTTCAGCGACAACCACATTCGATACCCGAAGATCGGTCTTCACGCACCATCGCGACTCTTTTCGAGGCGTCAATTTCAACACACAACTCTTCAAAGTTACCGAGATTGGAGGGATTTCCTGAATCTGGTATATCCACGACTCGCCACTTAAACTCACCCCAGAGGACAACAAACAGGTTCAAACCACATGTGTTGGATGGATTCGACCGAGTTTGATTTAAATGAGGTAGGGGAGGCAGACCGGGAGTTGCCTTTCGGCCAGCGCAAGGAAGTGCAATGGTGATGTCCTACGCCCATGCACGTAGGCAGTGAAGCTGGAGACAAATTTTGCCTTAATACTTGTCAGGTGAGGTAGGGAAGGCAGACTGAGAGTGAGGAAATTTCTCACCGCTAGAATAACGTGCATTTGTCTCTGTCGGTGATCGGTGCTTTCCGGTGTCGACGCGACAATGTCATATTAATCGTATTTAAGCAATGGCTGTCTTCGTTGCAAGCTAATCCCTTTTCTACAGTTTTTTGACATCACAAATACCTATTCAGTAATTTGAAGATAGGATCGGCAGTGACTAAAAATGCTACTCCACTCATCCGTTCCACGTATGTGCTTCTTCTTGAACATCGACTCTGTCTGCATAAATTTATCCAAAAGTTGATGAAAATCACGAAATTCTCGATGTGTGGAGAATGTTACCTGATTAATTGTTATCTACTTGGTAACGCAAATCATTACCGGCGATGAATCGGTTGAGCATACTTGTACACCCTTTTGTTCACTGCAAATTCAATCACTGATGCCGGATGATTGGAGAACGTCAGTTCCATCGGAAAATTAAATGTAATCCGTCGAACACAGGGAAAGAAAATCAAGTATTGAATGATAATTTTGGAACTTCGACGGCTTTGTAGAGAACATAAAAGTGGAGTGGGGATACTCCGTGGTTTGTACTGCCGCCTAACAGCACGTCTCTCCATCTTTCTCTGCAGTCACCCACCCCTTCCGAATGCTAAATATATACTCTCCATTATCCCAGCGGTTGTAAACAATGGCACGAGACGAGTGGACGTAAATGCTGCCGAATTATTTCAACTTTTGACAGCCACCTCCATGTCGACTTCCTTAGTCAAATGATGGGCAAGCTGGATGGATTATCTATGGTTCACGAATTACTTTGGAGCAATGCTTGTACCATTTATCCTATCAAATTATTTGTAGCATAAGCGGGTAACATGTTCCCTTCTTTCATGCTGATGTGTTTAGTGAATGCTACCGTTTAGTGAATGTGCTCTTAAGGCACTAGGAGTGTTGCGACTATAAACTCGTCTCCATAACAGTTCAAACGAAGAGAATGAGGTTCTCTGTTACACGACCCTGAAATGCGCCTACTTTAGCTCAACCATATTCAAGGAGAGAGGTGCAACAACGAATGTGGGTGAACGACACAGGGTAAATAGAAAAACTCAGTCTTAACTTTGTATTTTGCTTGTCAGCGTAACTCTCTGCCCGATCAATCAACTTATCTACCGACCGACTGCCTGAATGACTTTCTGTCCATCTACATCGTAATGTGGAGCTAGAGTTGCAATTCTAAGTTATTTTTGCAAGCAAGTTAATCATTTGCCACCAATGAATTGTACAATCTTCTCCCCACCCTCTCGGAGAGCGATGATAAAGAAGCAAAGAAATTCCAGCCTGTTTTGCCTTCACGCCTGGAATTATAATGACTCTCAGTTCGAAGAATAGATTTATTAAAATAGACAAATTCAATAGTCAACCAATCTTTGTATGAAGCACAATACATGGTATCTGGGTTAGATCTCCTCCATGTTATCTCTTTCACTAGTGACATTTCAGACCATAATTCAGGAATATAGTCTGCCTGTCTGCTTACCTGCCTTACTGCTTGCCTGTATGTTCTCTCGATTTGCATCGCACGTTTAGACTACACTACTAAACCGAAGCATGGGGAAGATGCGAAGCCTATTCAAAGTGGGCATTCCTTTAGAACACTCATTGCTAGCTTTTATTTCCTCACTCTATGATGCTTGCTTGGGCGTTTGAATGAGGGAAAAAGAGTGTCTTTGGCAAAATTTATATGATTCATTTGATTGTGCATGGATTTAGTGGTTCGTTTTGACTTTCAGGTAGTTTAAACAGAAATGCAGCCTTTGCATCTGCTTGATTCTCTGTGCTGTAAATAATGAAATGCTAAATGATTTCACGTAGTAAAGTATCATTACGGAACGGAATGGTGTGTTCATGTCAGTGTGCCCAACGCCGGACCAAGGCGACATTTATATACAGGCGTGTGCGGACGTCTGCAACAATTGGATAAAGTGTGAATTTAGCGTATGCGTGTGCGTGTGCGTGTGCCTGTGTAGAGAATCAGGATTTACGTCTAGACACTTATAAAATCCTACCACCGTGGCACAAAGTTTGATTCTGCGTTCCATTCTTTTTAAAAGTAGTCGATGGAGCATAAAGTGGAGTAGTTCGATAACGTCAACCTGCCTTGAGCTATACACAACTGCCGAATTGCATTTACCCTCTCATATGCTCCTTCAACCCTGAGTCTATTTAAGCCAACCAACATTTGTCACCTTTCGTTTCTGGCTCAGGTGTGATTACTTGATACCAAGTCTATGTGTGGTGATCGATGGAGGTAAGCGATCACAGCCAAAAGCGAGAAAAAGTTTTTATGTACTGTAGCACAACTTTCGTGTCTAGACGCATAGTCAACGTGCTTCCCGTCACCAACTCATTTAATGTACCACCAGACTCCAACACGGGTCATGCTAGGTCTACAGGCGAAAGATGAACACATTGCAGTGTCCAGATAGCAGTAAGCACTATTCCAAAACCGGGTTTCGAATGCCAAATCTGTGAACTCAAAAAGTCGCCTCAAGAAGAGACTCAGACTATCTTACGTATGCAACTGTGAAGACAGACTGAGGTCGAGGACTTCTACTTTTATCCTTTGATTGGGTTGTCCATGAAATGCGTATATGCACCGAATTCCGGGTGGGTGAATGCCCGGGTAGGCGGGCGACACGAATTCGCCGCGCCCACTTCCCGACTCCGAGTGGGGTTGGATTACGAAGCGACAAGTGGGCTCATTCGCAGTCGGTATGTTGGCAGTGTCATGCGAGCGGGAGCTGAGAAATGCACGCGGCAGAGAAGGAATGTCTTGAGCGGAAGCCACTTTCCCCGGATAGTAAAGATCTGAGTGGAGGTAAAGGACAGAGATGAAGAAGGTCAACCAACTCTCATCACAAAGTCGTTGTGAGCCATGTGACCCACCATCAGGAATGATTTTGAAGGTGCCGTTGAAACCCAGCACTTCACCTCTGTCAAATCGCTTAGTGGAGGGAGCAGCGAAGAAGTCGAGGATGACCTCACGATGGATGGAGACGAAGCATTGTGGAATGTTTCTCACTCCACCATCGCGTTGAAGGCCACAGAATCGTCCGAGAAGGCGAGAGCGTGCAAGCATGGAAGAGAAGAGAAGGGCAGCGAAGGGTGTGGTGGTCCTTTGTCCTTGAGATTCTTGGAGGTAGGCGAGGAAGCGCACTTCTTCCTCGTTCCCTGGATGCGATACAGCTATGTCGATGCACACATTGTAATAGCTTTTAAGGAAGAAGTATAAAAGACAGTTTAAAATCCCACGAATGCATTCAAAGGCATTTGGAGAGTCAAAGACTCCACAAAACACAGTACATCCACGCCGATGACGATCCAAGTTGGGGAACCGAAGCATGGCAAGAGCCGACTCGTTTCACTGGAAAGTATAAACACCACACAAAAGTACGTGGAATTTTGCATAGTTAGTGTCAGATGCATGGCTTTGAATGCTTAGGTAGTGCTGCTAAATCGCTTCGCACCGAAGCTTTCCACTTACCAAGCGGATGCTGAAGCGGTTTTAAGAAAACACCGAAATGGAATTGCAGTTATTGCTGAAAGAAATTGTCTTCTTCTTTGTTTCGTATACAGGTCGAAACTTCGCCTTTTGAAAAGAGCCATGAAAAGAAACTTTCCTGTGTGGATTGGAGGGTATGAATTTGGCCGAAATTCCACTAGTGATGCCTCTTTATAATTAAAAATCTCGTCTTTTATTTATTATGTTTAAGCTACTAGTTTGTTTTGCTAATAAAATATTTATGCAAGCACACAAAGATTCTTTTTGGTGAAAGTGGGGGAGGGGAGAGGACGGCATCGAGGTCGTGGCATAAAATGGTATGTTTCAGGGCGGGACGGGTGGGGCAATGTAAGTTGGATCTTCGTTACTTGTAAGTATGAAAGCCGCGACTAAAAATGGGGGAGAAGTTATCCCCATTATGCATGTGCAAATGAAGTGTAAAGTAAGTTCAAACAAAACATACAGGATAAAGAGAAAATGGCATTTTTCGTTTTAAGATGCTGTATTACCTCCCTATTTAGGCAACGGTTGAGGAGGAGAAAATGTAACGGATTACTATTATAAGGTTTGCATGTGGCGCACAAAATCTTCCTTTGTACGAAATACGACATCATTTCTTAATCTCACTAAGGTGGAACAAACTTTTGCTTGACATTTTCCCATCTTAAGCGTCTCATAAGTGCAGTTTAGAAGCGGAGAAATATTAAGCGGTTGCTATTCGATTTATTAAGCCCTAAAAGGGGCAAAAACGACTTCGAAACTTTGGCACCCCGTTTTCATGTGTGGCAACTTTTATGTCGAATCCCTCAAGAGCAATAAGTTCGCCAAGGCGTCGTCAACACTACTGGTCAGCCCATCAGATGTCTGCGGTATTGGAAGAATTCCTGGTACACTGTTTGCCACCGGGAGTCCAGGATGCCTGCTAAAAGCTTCCTACAACATTTCATTGCTTGCGGTAATCATTACTGGCTTGTCAATCTCTTCCGCTCATTCGAACAATCTTAGATGGAGGCTATTGTGACATTTGGTGTGGAGTGGAAGGAGTGAGAAAAGGGGTTTTGCGTTTTCATTGGACTTAGTGAATGGGGCTTTTTACCAAGTTAAAGCAGAAGATTTCGCCTACACATTTTCATCCATTCTCCAAAGCGCCTAAACAAGGCAATGAATAAAGTACTTGTGTGTTCGCTCGCTTAAGTAACGCCCAAATGCGAATGCCACTCCAGACACAAGGACAGACATACAGACAGACAAATAGACAGACAGAGTCGGTCGATTGGTGGGTAAACAGTGCCTTCTCAATATCAAGTGGGACCTCTTGACTGTTTTCTGCTAATGCATGGCAGATGAAGGTGGAAGCGAATTACTCAACTTAACCTCCACTACTAATTTCTCTTTCCTGTTTCAATACCATATGTCTGAAGGGTCTCTTCCACTCAAGTCAATACTGGTACTAATTTTCCTGTAATATGGAAGGTAGAGGTATCTCCAGACTTAGACTATCTCTCTTTACATCTTTGGACAATTTATCATCAAGATCACCTATCACATGTCACATTTATACCAGGCAAAGATTAAGGCTTCCAGGAAATCCCCCATTGTCAAAGAAAAATGGGCTTCAAACAACCTTTATGTGACGGTTATTTAGTTGTTCTGCTATTCGGATAATTCAATCAAATATGCAGTCTTTACAAGAGAAATGGTATCGCATAGTGAATTGAAATTCGTTTAAGCAGGTGAGCCTAGAACCTCACCTCACTCTATGCGGATTTCAATTACTGTTATATCATCCTAATAGCGGCCTTGAAAATCACATCCAGTGGCAGTGGTGAGATGAAATGTATACTCAGCGTCACAAATGGAAACGTCTGCCTTTGAGTGATGGATTCGGCAGAATAACTTTGGACAGAGTCCTTCGATATGGAAGCTGGTGAAATCAACGAACATTTACCTACTGAACAAGACCACAAAACAGAAGAGATATAGACTGTCTGGAGGCTAAGACACCTTACGTGTCCAAGTAAATCATCACCTCCAAAACGCCGGCACCGCATGTGAGCGCCGGTAGAATCTCAGGGTCTGTGAGCATCAAAAGGGGGCAATTTATCTGTGCTCGTCAGCGTCAGTCTACACAGACGGTGTCGTATGATTTGCTTAAGCCATTTATAGTCTCCCAAGGGGTAGGATTAGTAATTCCTCCTCTCCAGACAGCTTGTGATAGGATCAGGGCATTGACATGGGTTTTGGCAGTTATTTTAGTTGTATATTTGCATAAAACCTGAATTTGGAAGGTGAATTTCTTGAAGCTGTGTGTCTTGACTAAAGCACTTTACTGGAACTGTGTACTGCCATAACTGAAAAAAATGCACAAATTTATGAGCATATTATTTGTCCTACAAGATCATTGGAAAATTGCACTAGCAATAATTAAAGATAATGAAATTTTTTAGCATAAACCCCAATCCTGTTTACAAAGTGGAGTAACCACACCCAAGTTGTTCTAAAGATTGGAGCAAGTTGAAGTTGATTGCTTTAATTGAAAATAGAAGTGGGGTAAAGATGCTATGCATTACCACAGGTGATCAAATACCCGTTTAAGGCTTTGCAAGATTTATTAATTCTAGACGAGTAAATGAACGAGAAAGCCAGAGGCAAGTCGGATACCGACAATTTGTTAATGTCATTCAAAGGTGAGAGCAATCATTTGTTCCTTTCGTCTTTTTAAACTCAACTAACTTGTCTGCATATTTGAACTAATAGAGACGGTTTTTAATTTCCAAAAAGAGAAGGGAAGAGGAAAGCCACCAAGGATCGACAAATACTTATATTGTAGTAATAAAATGGGTGACTTAACAAATGTTCGCATCAGAGTGCGGAGTGGAACAACCAAGGAAGAAGCTAGAAGGACTAACGGTGAGAACCACCAACAACCCATAACTCCAATTCGTTATAATCTTTTTAAAACTGTAAACACCTGCCAAACCCATGCAAATTGGCGGCACAAGAAAATTCGGTTAATGAAGCTTCAAAAGTAGTTGAACACAATTGCTTTTAATCCAAAATTCAAATTAAACGTTACTAAAAGAACCACATTTCAGAATAAATGAAGATATTAAATCGCACTTGTAGGACAGTCATGCCACCTAATAATTGTGCAATGGCTAGACCCCC
>MIEF01012194.1:0-70664 GCA_001870725.1 Taenia solium | reverse complement strand
CCAAAGTTTGCCAGAAGCGGCATGAAGCAGGATAAAATCCATCAAAGTCGGGTCCGCTTTCCGCTGCCACCAATGTAGCGTCCCGAGACTCCCTTTAAGGTAAAAGAAGGCATAGTATTGGGGCAGAATATATATTCTGGAAACAGAGGGATTGGGGGCTGTTGGCACCGCCCGGAGGCCGGCCAACCGGCTAGTACAAGATGGCCACCCAAGTCACCGAAACCGGCAGTTCGAGCAAACAAGGCATTACAGTTTACTTTTGTGTTGAGCTGGATAGACATTTGAGTCGCTGTAACTCCTGCCCCAGCTTTTTGACGTAGCTCCCTAAGCATGTCAGTAGCTTTCCACTTCTTCTACTTGTTGGCAATGTACCTTCTTCCGCAGTACTTTGGTCTGTCGTGACTCAACAGAAGGCTAGGATTACTACAACAAAATATCCCTAATACACAACATTCAGCAGCTGTAATTTATGAGGTCATTATTCGAGACCTCAGTCGCAATTTTGTGGGGGAAGTAAAAAGGGAAATCTCGATCGTCCGAAACCTTCAGGCAGAAAGAAGGGTGAATCCCAGGGGACGACTTGTCACCTTGTAATATTGAATTTGACAATAGCGTAAATCGAACTGGGTTAGTGCAAGTACATTATTTTATGGAATTCAGAAATATCAAGTTACGATTATTTGTGGAAATAATAAAACAGCTACTTAAAATTGATTCGGATGCAATGGCACAGTAGCTAATGGAGAATGTGTAGAAACGTCTCGAGACTGCATCGAAGACGGATAAAGACACAACACTGGGGCAGAGTATGTGCTGCCGAAGCACAGAAGGGTTTGGAGGCTTAGTATGGTCTGGAAGCCAGCGACTCCGCCAAAATCACAATATCGGAAGCTTCAAATAGACTGTCACCACAACAGAGTGATACAGACACCTAAAGCACCACAGTTTGGTGAAAGCATTTCCCTTGCTACCAGCCATGCAAGGGAAAGGATGATTTAAGGTAAAATACTAAAATGACTAATTTGTCCATATTAACAGAACTTCATGGTATATCTTACCTTCAAGCATTGATGCCGAGTGAAATGTTATCACAGACTTTCTCTAAGAGAAACATTTTGTAGAAATCCAATCCATTAATTGAATACCGTTTTTTAGCTTCAAAGTTTAGCGTTTCACTACACTCACTTATTCCCTTCATACCTGAGATTCCAATCTGGAAAAAAGGTTTCACTTCTGTAGCAACGCTTAGCGCATCGGTGCTCTAGGAGGCTTTGAACAGGTACGCTGCGCGCCTTTCTGCCTTGCAGACTTTTGGAGGCACTGGTCTCTCGACTAGTGCAAGAGCATCCAACTCACATCATTTGTGTTGGTGGAAATATGCGGGTCACAGAGTGGTGCCAATTGTCGGGCAATTCCACCCAGCATGCTCTCACGACTTCTTAACTCTATCATGGGAAATTTGCGATGAGACTTGTTACTGTCCAACCATAAAACCTTTAATTCTACAATGGTGGGCTAACGAGAGTTAGCTATGCGACACAGATAGGAACTAGTAAATGGCAGTAGAGAGACTCAATAAACATCGTAGACGTTAGCAAGGAGTCGCACAGTGTAAAGAAACAAAAGAATGATTAAATTGGTCTGTAGTACCTTGTGTGTACATTGGAAGGCGTTATGATACCACCATGATTAAAATCAAATCATGACTGTTGCTTACAATAAGGCACATCCCGACCATTCAATGTACAAATACGAGTTCACAGAGCCCTGCGGAAGAGATTGAACACGTCGATTGGTGGGATGTTGGAGTCATGGGGCGATTTCCAAAGGGCAGGTGGAAGAGTATGGATTGACCAATGGCCGCAGTGTGGAGGATAGAAATCCAATTCATCATATGATTTTCGCCAGACTTTTGCAATTACCACACTTCATTGCAGTGCAGATGTACTCAATCACATGCAGGCCACCAAGCCGAGCGGCTATATAAGGCTACGACAATCCCACGTCTAACACTACCACTCCCATCGCGAGGATCGCGTGGTTACGATGAAGGCGGGTATGTCAATCTGTGTACTTTATTTTCCATCCTCTGTGCATAAATGGTATTGGTGCATCTACTGAACACTTTACAATTTAATGTATTCTTTTAAAAATACACATCTTCTTAAGCTCCACCGCAAAGACTCACTTAATGTAATTTCACCAGTTGGGATTTGTACGCATTATTCAGACATTGAATGTTGTCAATAGGCAAGACTTGTGGGGATTCTTCACGAGGCATTAGGATCGCGTTGTGCATTCTCTCCTGCTTCTTTACATTAACCGCTCTCAGCTTGGTGATCTGTGAACTCCTCTTTGACACCATCGAGAGAAACTTGATTACCAAGGTTAGTGTCACTTTTTGGCGATACGATGGTAACACTTTCTTTACAGAATCTTGTAATCACAGAAGATTCAGCAAGTTTCAAAGTTTTAAAGACCGAAACTATAAGCAAAATTGAATTTTATCTATTTAACTTGACCAACGCGCGCGAGTGGGAAAAGAATGGTACAAAGCCGAGATTGAAGGCTGTTGGACCCTACGTGTACAGGTACGTTAGTTGGTATGTCTGGATAGGGCACCTGGTTGCAGTGCCTCCCAATGTCTTCAAAAGAGTTTTCCTTTGGATTTAGACGAATTGCTAAGAAAAACGATATGCGGTTCATTGAAACTACCTGCAACCAAAGATTCCTACAATATACGACATCCATCACATACCACTTTGAACCGAACGGCTCCATCGGGGATCCCAAGAAAGACAGTTTAACTATGGTGAATTTCGTTGAACGTGTAAGTGGTACTGTTTGGAGGACACAAAACAAACTGCACTGGTTCACTTTGCATGCCTGCAATCGCCCCACTGAGGAGGGCAAGGTCATTTCAAGAGCCTTTGATTTTACTTTGAAAGGGCATCAACTCGGTAGCTTTGTTGTTGTAGTAAAAAGGCTACAACTTCTGGTGCATTAGGCTCCTCCCCCTTTTCCACTAGGCTTCTCTCCAGCTGCAACAACAAAGTCAATGCAGTAAATAAGACTTTTTAAAATTATCCCTTCCAACGCTGGAGCCGGAGAATACAAAGAGTTATTTGGATCAGTCTCTTGGGGGTAGGCAATTGTCACCCAAATAAGGAAAAGCTATTAGTTGTTTTAAGTTGAGTGAATAGAGCGGAAATATGACTGTGGCGAGATCCCAAGGTATCTTTACAAATCCCTTTCTTTTTAGACCGCAAGTTCCATGATTAGTCAAGCCGGATCCTTTACAACGAAAGCATTGTGGTACCTGATAACAAAACCACTTTACCTGAATCTCACCGCGGATGCAATAATGTGGGGACATGAATATAGAAGTTTGGCGACAGGAAAAATCCTGGGCTTGGTTGGAGACGCAAAGATAGGTCTATTTAACCGAGTAAGTATGTATTTGGGTTTGTTCATTTGGCCTACATTACCGTATGAACTGGCCATCCCCATGTGGTACTTGCAGGAGTTAAAATGACGTCTACCTTTGGTTAACAGCTCAACAATACGGTCCACGGCCCCTTCAAATGCGACACTGGGGCTACTAACATCTCCAGACTGGGTGATTTGGTGGCCTTCAAAAAGAAGACGTAAGTTTATGCTGCTGTGCTGTTTTTACTGCTTTGTCGGACAGTTGAGCTAATGCCAGCCTCTGTTTCCTCGCACAGTGAAATTGACAATTGGGGTTCAGACTATGCCAACATGCTCAATGGTACAGGTTAGTCGTTACCCATCTTGATTAGGCGCCCGATGACTGAATTTTATACTCCCTTTTGGCGATGGAAAGCTTGTGGCTCATTTATACCTTTGAATTTTTGTTATGCTGGGTTAGCGAAGGCTGACGCGAGTCTCACACAATCTGCCGCCGCAGTATGCCTGATGACTGCTTCAGTATTGCTAAGTTGTGAGATGATGAAAGTCCTCAGGGAGGCTAATTCCTGCTTTTAGTCGATGTCATCACACCACCGTCGGTGAAGATTGGCGATAGACGTTACACATTTAGCACAGACCTCTGCCGCTCGGTGCCGTTGGTAGCTAAAAAGTGGGTCTCTGCCAAAAATTATCCTAAACTAAAGGTACATTCTGCCATGTGAGTAAATTGAGCTTATGTTGTGGTGCAGTCGTTCATCCAAGTACTAAATCTTTTTAGCTACTGGACCTAGAAATGGAGAGGAAGGTATTTCACAGTGCTGACGAAGAGCCAGAAAATGCTGCCTTCCACTTGAAAGTCTATCCCACCGACAAATACCCTCCAACTGGCCTGTTGTCAATGAGTCCTTGCGTGGATTTCGGTATTGCAGGCGATGAGCCCCTATTCATCTCCCTTCCCTTCTTCAATCAAGCCGCCGCTGAAGTCAAAGATGCCGTGATCTTCGACGGCCCCACCGAACCCAATTTGATACCAAGCGCTCGCATTGACCCTGTAAGACCTGCTACCCTCCCATTTCTGCAATAGGTAGCCTTCCCCTAGGGGCTCTTGGGGGATTCTTGATTGGGGAGGTTGAGCCATGAAGATTAATATGCACCTAGCTTACTCTAGTTTTAAACAATAAAATAAGCTGTTTCGGTTAAATTGAAAACTTTCTGACATTCTTTTCCTTTTTTTTTCCTTTTGACAGAAAACCGGAATTATGGTCGAGGGGGAAGTTTACTACCAAATCAACATCTTTTTATCCAAAGAGTAAGTCATTGGGGGAAATAATGTGGATGAGAAGACCTGCTCCCGGCCTGTGGGTTAAAGGTCTTGGAAAAGCTGGCACTGTGGGCCGGCATCATTCAAACTAATGAATTCATGTTGAGAGGTTCTTTTAACTCCTTTAGAGGTCTGATATGATGGTTCTCAGGTCTTGTAGAACTCGGACGAAATAAGTGAACATGAGTTTAGTTAAAAGAAATTCTCTTTATCATCCCTTTGTGATTTATGGAAAGTGTTGTAAAGTTCTTGCCTTTCATTTTCTAGAGTACAAGGAACACCAAAAGATATCTACTTCCCTCTGGCTCATATAAAAATTGTAAGTTTATAAATTTTACAAATAATACCTTAGACTATGTAAATACACGGGTTTTTGGGAGTACCTCCCTTTCGTAATCCTCCACACACAATTAGTGGCTCTTTCTCTCCTTCCAAAGAAAGCGTACGCTGATAGAGAGTCTGCAGAGCAGCTCTACCAGATGGTCTATGCATTTCCAGCAGTAACACGCAAGAAGTTGAGGGCTCTCATCGGCGTCTCTATAGCTCTGACAGTGCTGCTTCTCATCGCCGCCCTGGTTCTTTATCGCCGAGAGCGCCGGCACATGAGTGCCCTGTTCGAAGAAGAGTGGAGCTTTGAGGAAGAAATTTCGGAAAAGAAGGGCTCTTTCTAATGCTATTTTGCTATTTTACAAGGGATTTCCTAGTATAATCTTACACCATCGTAACATTTTAGTTGCTTGTTTAACTCTCGATTCTGGCAACAAGCCAGTGGGAGACTCTGCCATTGTACATCTGCCAGGCGGCCTAGTCTTCTGAGCATGCTTGTAGCCCTCTGCCTGTCCTTGTGTCGGCACTATAAATTACCTCGAAATACTTTGTCTTCTTTTGTCTTTAAAGAAGTCTTGGAGTGCTACAACTACTTTATAACTTGTAAGTTCTTATCGAAGGCGTTACAAGGACCACGAGTAGGCTGGAAAGGGCTAGAAGAGCGACCTAATCACGAATATTGAAAGGCCCGACTAGTAAAGTGGATGGGCAAAACAAGTGTCCCACTGATATGGCAGACCTGGTATCACTATGCCTTCTTCTAAATGACGAAGGTATCAAAGGAAGTGTGTTTTGTTTAGAGTTAATCATCTGCCATAGCCTTTTTGAAATGTTCCTCCTAGTTAGTAAATCGGGATGGCTTTGAGTGCGTGCAATACTGGGTCGTAATTACACTGCATTCTGGTTATTTATGCTAATACATAGACGGCTCATTAGTAAGCTACGTCATGATGATAAACTTCACTTCCCGAATTCTCCCATTAAAGCAGTAACTCTCCAGTACTGATGCCTACAACTGGGATTGCCTTGAAAATAATGTCAGGTTGTGGTATATTAAGAACATTTCGATAGCAGGACTCCTTTACTCTTTCTGTTTTTCTGTCTGTATCAGTGCTATTGTAAACGACACATACGTAGCGCTTTGAAGCCTCCCCTAAGACGAAAGAAGTCGCAATACTCGGATATAATATGTGAATTTGATGTGCAGTAGGGCCTGGACTACTGAAATGACTGAAACCTAGAGTTAAACAAACAGCAAACGTACTACATAGCCTCTCTCTTCTCTTGAGCGTCGAAAACTACTTCCTTCGTCGGCCACACAGCGTTATCGGTGTTGTGGTATCACTCCAGACATCGAGATCCCGTACAACTGAGGAGACGATTACAACGTTGGTGATCCTCCTCGATGGGTCCACAGGACCTGGAATTTTATCCTGTATGATAATCAGATTCGATGACGAAAGAAAGTACTCTCCACCACGTGCATCCATTGTTTGTTATAGGAAAACTGACCCAAAAGCAGAGTCATACAACTAAGAATGGAGTTTAATGTATCAATCTGGGTTTTGTTTAGCTAGTAGCGAGGCAAAGGAGGCATCACATATTTATGTAGCTGATGCGGGTAGGGCAGGCAGCTTCATAATGAAAATTTTTTAAAATCGGTTCACGGATAGTGCCGATTGCGCTATTACTAGCTTTCCACAGAACTTGGATAGTTGCCTAGAGAAGTCGCCATTTTAGACGTCTTGTCACAGATTGCCACCAAACCTCTCATCATCAACATCCAGCAGTGCAAATTTGGGTAGATGTTCTTTGAGAAAGGATTCGCTTCCAAATGCCACCAATATGGTTCCTTGGATCTTCCCTAAGGCCAAAGAAGGCATAGTGCTTTGACAGAGCATGCATTGTCGACAAGCACTAGGGCTTGGGGCCATGGACATGGACAGGTCAGTCAAGCAGGCGAAGGTGCAATGGCGGGGGCCCCAAGTGCTCCGCTGTCGAAATTGGGAGTCAGGCTAACAACCCAGGCATTGAAACTGACAAAGGCGGAACACCTCTCCGACACGTCGTATTGGTGCTTTTAAAGCAGTGTACTTGTATTTTTATGCAGCTAACATTCAAATACATTACATTTGGATGGTAGACCTCAGGATCACAAGAAAATGTGAGTACACTTGCCCTCCTCAGTGTTTGAGTGGGGTGACTGAGGTTATCAAGGTCGCTGATGAAATTTTAAAAAGTTGTGGATAGCCTGATCGTCTCAAACGTCACATCCAAGCCAGAGATTTTAAAGTTTTACAGAGAGTAAATTTGAGGATCTCATCAATACAGAGTGGGTGTTTGGAGAAGTCCAATTTTACGTTGTTGGAATACTCTGAGTGCAACAGTCGCAAGTTGAAGCGTTTAATAATTTTTTTTTTTTTCAATGCGTAGTGGTGCATGCGTTCATGGCATTTTCATCAGCACTTACCTTGCGGAGTCACGCAAGTCTCAGCCACCAATTCGTTGACGGTGGCGTGAACGCCGACACCATCGCCTTCACGCAGGCTGGCAGGCAGGCAAGCAAGCAGGCGGACAAGCAGACTGGAGTGGCAGTAGGGCAGGCACTGGGTGCACACGCACTCATGAATCTGGCTTCTTGCTGAATCGCTTGGAGTCCAAAGCCTTTCTTCAATCACTTGGAGATCTTCTCTGAGGTTGGAAATCCCGCATAAATACCGTTTGTTTAACAAAGACGCCAGATTGGGAGGCAACATTGTTTATTCAGCGGAATAAGTGGATTATCAATTCAATGTTGCAATTGCTCGAGACATTTAGTAGAGTTTTATGGCTCAAAGACAGCTGGCACTCTGAGTGGGGAAAGAGAAATAAGTTCGCCACATGATGGAAAGGCCAAACTTTTGAGGCAAGTCAGTAGGCGAGATTTCCATCTGTAGTTCTCACCAAGGTCGAGTCGAAGCGGAGAGCACATAAATATCCGTGAATACGAAGCTACGCATGAGAGGCAACTCGTGGGATCTTACCTTCTGTGTAACCTAATGGGCTAGCATGAATGGACTTGTGATTTTCCCATTTTATTACCCTAAAGCGGCTCTGTCTGACAAGGAAGTGAGCAGAAGCGTGGAAATGAATTTTAAGGCCTTCATTTCTCACACAAGTGTTAGTTCCCGAATTGAAACCTAATACTAACGCCAGGACAGAGACTTTATCATGATTTAGCGTGGTGAGTCACTCGAATCCATGACCTCCTGTGAGGTCACTGCTATGCTGCCACTTGTCCCTATGCTGCTTCTCGAGACTCCCCTGAGGCCTAAGAGGCAATACAATATTCGGGCAGAGTATGTCTTCCCAACGTCCAGTAGGGCCTGGGGCGATTGACATGCCTCGAAGCCTCTCAGTGGTCCATTATCAAAATCTAGAGTTGAGCAAGCAATTGAGGCATTACACTTATCCTACCTCTCCTCTTATAGGAGCTTCCGAAGCAGTATAGCCACAATTATTTATACAACGAAATTTGTTTGGAAGTTATCTATGTATCTCTCAGCCTCTGCTAAATGCGTAATGCGATTTGGTTATAAAACAGGAAAGTAGGTGGATGAATCTGCGAATACCTTGACACAACTAGAATATCAAATTATGAAAAGGCGTGTGCGAAGTTACCAGGATCGTCATCAGTGGGACACTAAGACTCTCTATTGAATACAGTTATTCAGCCAACCATTCATTCTGTATATTCTAGTGTCTTGTGCTTAACGGATATTGTCACAACAAACAGCAGCTAACTGAAAGCAGTTTTGAAAGTTCAAATAGAAATACCGATAAATCTTTACGCGAGGTCAAAAGGTAGGGATCAAAGCACAAATTTTTATCCCCTTTGCCCACACTTTTGTATGTAGGCACAATCCATGCAAAGCTTTTGAGAAGTTGCGGGCTCGCATTCTGTGTGTTGCCCTGTGCCTTCCAGTTAGCTGCCCTCGGCTTGCTAAGCTTTTGCGACATTGAAAGATGCTTCCACACTCAAACTTGTGCGTTCTTATCGATGAGTTGGGAAGTATCTCCTCCATGATGAAGGTAGCTTACAGGTCCTTTTCCAGGTACAGGATTTTAGCGAAGAAACAGAATAGCTCATCGTATATCCTTCACTTTGGTGCTATTACCACTACAAAGGTGGCATTAGAAAAGACGCAATCACGATTGAGAGTCGTAGGACCTCTCCGAGAGAACGAATCATGACAAAAATTGCCCCCATAATTAACATATTTGCACTGTAACTATGTAAATTTGCTGAATGTTTTTCACCGACCATATCTACAGTCTTTGTACAGTAAATTTATTAGCGTCTGTAGTGAACAGAGAAAGTTCATCCGAGTATCTATTAACCATCACTAGCCAGAAGTATAGACCCTCTCACTGACGTGGCTTTTGCTGTTAAAGGTCCCGAACAGAAGCATAGGCATTTTAAGAGTTCTACTCTCTTATCTCTTGATTGAAAGAAGTCTGGTGGAGATCCCAGAATGTGTTTGCCGTAACAAATGCTACCAAAGTGGTGAGAGCCTTCTGCTTCTCGGACATGCACGTTGGCTGCGTAGTGAGCTCTTAATTTTGGCAGGGATAATTAGCTGCTCTGCCATCGTACTTTCGCCAAGTGGTCTAGCCTCCAGACCGTGTCAGTAACCCTCCTTCAGCCATACCATAGGCTGAATGCATATATTCTGTCCGAGTATTGTGTCTTCTTTTCCTTCAGAGAAGTCTCAGGATGGTACATTGGGGACAGCGGCGAACAAACCAAATCTCAAGAGGCATCTACCCTGATTTCTGATAAACTCTAGTAGGATAGAAGAAGTGTACATCCTGCAAATGGGAAAAATTGGTGCCGAGCCCTAATAGAAGGCCTACCTTTGGTAACTATCCCAGTCCCGTGTACGACAGGGATGCCCTTAAGAGCTAAAGTGGCTCTAGCAGTGAACCATCACAGAGCTGTCGACCGTACCTATATGAAGATGTCACATAACTTAACTCGCGAATTCGCCTCCATCTCTCTACTAGCTGACTAGAGCCGAGATAGATGTAAGGCACTAAAGTGAGAACAGGGTGACAAGACGAAATAGTCACTAAGCCATACCCCAAATGAATTACGTTAAACCCTGCCCTTTATTAGATGACTCTGCCTTTGGGACGATGTTCACTTAACTCATTGCTTCTCATCTGCCACTCTTACCATACTTGTTGAAATTGCTTGAGAATTTGAGGCAATTTATCGTGAAAGACCTCATACTTTAGAAATTGGGGTCTAACACCCTTTGCTTCATTTAATCTTTGCAACTTTACACTACGAAATGCACATCAAAAGCGAAACGAGCTGGAGAAGTTGATTGCGTAATGAATGAAGATATGTCCTTTGGTAAGGTTTTCAGTAGCCTCAGGAGTTGGCTGGCATTTCATCTTTGAGCTTTTATGAAGGTAGCATCATGAAGGTAATATCATGTGTAATAATTCAGAATGCATGTTCCCATCCCTTGTTTACGCAGCATTGTTGTGGCAGATTCCTCTGAGCCTTGCATAATTAGTAGTTGTAAGTTACAGCTGAACTTTTGAAGCAAATGCACTTCAGCTTAGTTCTTGGGCCTCTCATAAAGTGGCACACCCTTGTGCCTTAACGTTTTCACTACATTCCTTTTTCCTGGGCTATGAATGCTGAAAAAAGGGGATGATAAAGGGCTCCATGAGGTCAATTCTTTCTTAATAGAAGTCAAGTGGAGCCTCTGCTGGCATCTCCTCCACAACAGCGATTGTTTTTGTGACCGAGATGAACATACCATAACTGTAATACTTTGTTTGTTCGAACTGCCAGTTTCGGTCACTTGGGTGGCCATCTTGTACTAGCCGGTTGGACGGTCTTTGGGCCGTGCCAACAGCCCCAAGCCCTCTGTTTCCAGAATATATATTCTGTCCCAATACTATGCCTTCTTTTACCTTAAAGGGAGTCTCGGAACGCTACAACAACGATTGGCAAAGGTCGGAATTGTGCATCGATGAGAAAGCGGGAGACTAAATATCCCAGACCAGTCCTTACCAGAAACAAAGATTTTTCTTCATGGGCAAATTTCCCAACTAAATATCCCCAGTTAATTAAAATTTTGCTGTATGAATTTTTATTAAGCAGGGACGGATTTTCACCGAATTCGCAACAAGTCTTCCTGGTTAGTCAACAATCCACTTCAAATTTTCACTACACTATAAGTCATTATTGCACATTCTGTAAGAAGTTTTAGAGACATGCATTGTTTTCACGTTTAAATACCCATTTTCAAGGTTAAAGACACATTATTTGTTCGTGTGGCCAATGCTGGGGCGCCCTCTTTGCCCTTTTCTAAGAACAGAGGGTGGATTCCCGTTCCAAGTATCAAATAGATTCTTCCCGAGTTCAAATACCAAAAATTGCTTAAAGAGGGTGCTGATAGTATGTAAGACAACTGGATTTGAGCGCGAAACTAGCGCTTTTTCCACCAGAACCTCTTTCCCTTTTGAAGAACATGTAAGGAACATAGCTTACTTAGTTTTAAGATTGCAAAGAAAAGCAAAGCTCGCAATCACCCTCTTGGTGGTCATGAAGATCACTGTGGTATCATAGATGAGTTTACACGATGTTTCACGTAAGTTGCATAGGTGAACATGCTAGTGATTGCAAACATAGTGAGGCCGCAAATGTTGGCTCACTTTCGATATTCCAACTTACAGCTAGGCGCAGCAAGCCCTCTGCTTGGGTTGGCTTGTGCATGTTATTTGTTTTCATTTGACAGACTCATGTTACGCATTTTTGAATCTCTTTTAGTGATTTGTTCCCTTGCTAATGTATGGCGGTGTTCTTATGTTTCTATTGTCAAATACATTATTTAAAAGAGCTATTTGCATCAACGTTTCCACTCATTGTACATAAAGTTGTGAATTTTTAAAACAAGAAAATACGGTGTCAAGGTGGACGCTGTAAACTGGAAAGAATATGACTTCGGGTATGCGAAGTCCGCCGACCTCTTAGTGTCTGTTGGTGGTGATGGGACCTTCCTAAGCACCGCTCTCAGAATTACCGAAAAGGACAAACCTATCATCGGGATCAACAGCAATCCCGATTCGTAAGCCTCATCTCCCATTTATTCATTTATTTAGAACTTGGGAGCAATTGGAAGTCTTTCTTATTTGACTGGTTTTCATTTTTTTTAAACGCAAGTTTGTTCTATGAATATAAGCATGTCCCTTAGGATCTGAGGTTTTGCGTTCGAAAATCAGTCGTATGTTTACATCGATCATTTTTTTTCTAACTTCAGCTCAGAAGGCAGTCTTTGCTTGCCTCGTCATTGGCACAAGAAGATCCCAGTACTTGTGGATAGACTGATAAATGGACAGTTCAAGTTAGTGCTCATGTGTATACAGTCCATTTCATTAGAATTCTGACCTCTGTTTACGCTATGATTCTTATTGTATTGGATTAAGGTGCCCTCCACGGTTCTGAGTTTTCTTACGCCTTTCATGAAATGATTTGCTAATCTAGTTCCTGTGTTTGATTTGTGTCGCCTTTGCTCCTAGGCTTATCTCTGCACCGTTTTAGACGGCGCTTCCGCCATCGAATCCGACTTCTCGTGTCGACGCCGCCGTCCCAGCTGAGATCCCTTGACACCATTACTCCGCGCATCTTTGAGCCATGTTCATTGCGTTCGTACCCCTCCGACGAGGATAGTGGAGGAGAATCACCAGTCCCTGTCCTTTCTCCTGCCTACCTCCTTCCTGTGCGGGCGTTAAACGATGTTTTTATCAGTGCTTGTTTGAGCGCCAGGTTAGTCTGTCTGCTGGATTAAAGAAAATGAGGGCGTCGTAGACATTGATATGAAATTAGTGGCTGATTTCTTCTGCGGGCCCTCTGGCGCAAGTACGAGAGGGAGGTGTGATGGAGCGATTAGTCTCACAAGTGTCTACACATGTCCTTGTGCTTGACAGGGTCTCTCGTTACGAGGTGTCGGTGGATGAGGCGGTGGCGGTACCTCAGAAGTCGAGCGGTCTGCTGGTGTGCACAGGTACCGGTTCTTCCTCGTGGTACCGAAGCCTTCACCAGGTGGATGTTCACCTCGTTGCACGCCTCCTCTCTCTCGCCTCCGCCTCCCATTCTGATAACGCTACAGCCGCCGAAGTTGCTGAGCGCTTCAACCGCGATTTAATCTTCCCCTCCGACTCACCTCTCATGGCCTACTCCGTTCGCGAACTAATCACTAATCGTGCGTCCTCTCTTTCTCCTTTCACCCTCATCTTATTCATTTTAAGCTGCTAATCTTGTTGTGCCTCATTTTCCTGCTTGTAATCTTGTTGCTCCACTCTATTTACAGTTGAATGTGCGTTAGTCAACCTGTCTTAAGTACTTTACCATATCTGTGCCAACTGCCATCAGTCCCATGTAAAGGCTGGGGCCAGTAAAGGCCGTTTTTCTAAAAGGGAATTTATTGCATTAAAGGCAATCTACATTTGGGTAGACATTATTTTAACGACTTTTAGGTAAGTTTTTTTCTGACTACTTTCAATTCCCCTCTTTTGTACCTTTTAGGTGTCTTTAAATTTGGTTCTCCCCGTGGTTTTGCAAAAAAGTGAGCTGTCATTGTTTTCTCTGTATGTTGAGATTGCACTTTTTCACCTGATTCAAAACGCTCACTAGCCCCCACTGAGCCCTCTTAGTCCATGTCGAGTCCAGGACTTACGTGCGTTCTCAAAGAAACGTAAACATACTTTGAAGGCTGCTGGACACCGAATTTTAAAGACATTTTAAGAGCTTTTATGGTTCATCTAAATTATTTAGTAGTCGCGCCTTTTTTAATCGCGATGAATGCAGGGCGTGTAATGTCTAGCGTTGCCTTTCTTGTGAAGGCTCAAAGCAGTAGGATGGCAGACTTAGGGTGTAGGCTGAGTAATCCTAGACACAATTTCATCATCTCCATCCTCCTTCAGTATTCTTTTCGCTCTGTAGTCTCTTGTCTGACTGAACTATCGAGACGGAACTTTCATTCGGAAGTAGGTTGAAATGATAGTGACTATCTTGGATAGGGTCGGAAGTCGTTCTTTATAATCGCCATCGGCCATTCTTTTTTGCCTTTGTGAGGATTTCAATTGAGTAATGGCCTTACTCACTCATTTTAGATTGCGAGTGGTCTCACGCATGGAGGATGCATACCTTTTCACTGATGGCTGGCTGGCATTGCCTTTCGAGGACGGCGCCTCCGTTGAGCTCTCCATCCACCCTGACGATGCGCTTTGCGTGATTGACTTCCATGACAGCACCCTCAGCTGATTGCCACCTCATTCCATTCCTCTCGCGTTCAACAATCACACGTATTTAGACTCTCTCCCATTTCTAGAGGGCAGAAGATTGGCTAGTCCTCGAGACTGTCCTTTGTCATTTGCCTTTTCTTTCTTATTAATCCTCACAAAATAATGCATCTAAGTATTGTAAAGAAAAAAAACTGCAAACGAAGTGCAGTGAGTAAAACTTATGTTTTGTTTTGGCAGCTGTCCACGACAGCCTCTTTCATTAAGGACTTGCGGAACAATTGACCTCGATCACTGTGGAGTCGGTGGGTTCGTACTTCCTCTGTCTCACCATTACCATCATATGATGCCAGTGTTTATAATCGCAGGTTATGGTTGCACATCGCAATATGTCACCGAATGGGTCGGTCGGATGGTGTGTTCTGTCGGGCGTGCTGGTATTGGAGCGCCTTCAGTTTGCAAACGTGGGACTTTATCAGAACTTGGTGCCTTTTCTCTGCCAACATCTTGTGGGCAAATGTGACAATGAAACTCTTGCAGCAGTTTATGCACTACGAGCGCGTGGAGGGTGAGAGGTCTGCCACCAGTTTGACTCGGCCAGCGGTGGGAATGTGCGCCGCTAAAACGTTCTGTTGGGGTTCATGGCAGAATACCTTAGCAAGACGAAGGTCAGTACGGGCTTGGAACCTTTTTATTCGGAATAGGGGGGAATTCTTGAAGCTTTCTACACAAGGAATTTAAACAATCGTGGGGTGTGGTTGAGGAATGCTTCCATCAGTGCTACTTTTACTTGTCAGTGACTTACAGGATGTGAACTGTCGTAATTTTGGTTTTTTTCGTTTACTTTTGCGGTTTGCTTGGCGAATGACCGATGCTGTGGAGACTCAAATTAAAATAGCTTCTACTTCCGATGAATTCCCAGTGTTGGGTTCTACGTAATTGTTTCTGCTAGGGCGGAATTAAGTTATGTAGGATTTCAATTGGTCTTAAAAAGGTGATAATTTTTTGACAAAAACCAATTGCAACATTGTTTGGGAACAAGTTACTCTCCTGCCCAATGTCGCTTTGTTGTAAACCTATGAAGAGGCGCGATAGAGATGCATAATATTCCCTACAACCAACATCGTCCGATTCTACGTGAAGACACATTAATTAATTCTTTCCCTTACAGATTACCTTTTAAGTAAGCACTGCTGAGAAATCCTTACCAGACCTACAGCATATCCACCTATCGATAGGTCTCATTCCTTCTAAAGTGCGAGCTTTTCAAGTCAAGTGCGATCTGACCGTCAACCCAAACTGGGTAAAATGCGACCACAGGAAGCGTTTTAGACAAAACCCAAGGGAAATCAGGGTTATTTCGTGCATTGTTACAATCTTTGACCTTATATTTGGTCGGACGAGCTACCTAACCTACACGGGGCGTTATTCCACTTGGTACTATAACCGTTCAACCACTTTCATAACCGTGCTTAACTTCATGATGAGGTACACGCCCCTCTACTCCTCCGAGCGTCGTCTCTGACGTTCCCCTTGGTAAACCTCCCGCCTCAGCCGTCACAACGCAATCGGTGCTGGAGAGACACCCACGAGCTAACCATGTCAGTCATCGAAATTCGAGCCCAAGTGAGGCGATGCTTGACCACAGCGTCACTGATTCCTCCTGGCAATTCGACTGGACTTGCAGTTCCGTTCAGGTTAGAAACTAAATTAAAGCAAAAGGTTCTGTAGAGCATCGGCTCGTAGGTATGATGTGGAAGTCTCGGCGACGAAGCGTTTCCGGATGGTTCGCGCATAGTGTCGCGCCAGTTGTTAATACCTATCTTGCAGAACACGGAGATGGGGAAGATGTCGAAGGCAGACGTCATTCTTAGCCCTTCTTTTATAGGATGTCTGAGATTCTCCCATTCGTAGCAAACGCGCTTCTTTTGTACCACTACAGTTTAACGCAAGCGGTATAGATCGGGATAGAAATACCGTAAAGTCGGGTCCGCTCCCCGCTACCACAATTGTGGCAACCCAAGACCTCCTTGAAAACGAAAGAAAGCGTAACACTAGGGCAGAATACATATACTCAGTAAACAGAGGGATCGGGGCTGCAGGTATGATTTGGAGGCCAGCCAGCTCGGCTAGAACAACATTGCCACCCGAGTGACCGAAACCTGCAGTCAGAACAAAGTATTACAACCACACTGCTCACTCCGAGTAGGCTGGCCTTTGAGCCATGTCAGTGGTTCCAATTCTCCAGCTCTGCAAACGCATGTATTATGCTACACTACTATATCTTCTCTTGCCTTCAGAGAAGTCTCGGAGTGTTATGAATGGGCTATTGTGAGCGATGGTCTGATAAATTAATTTGTCAAGTTGTTTTGTGCAACCAGATCTATAACATCAATTCTGGCATTCATAGTCATAATATGCGTTGCTTACTGTGCTAAAAACTTCAAGCACGCTTTGTAAAATCTGTATTTATTCGATCATTCCTAAATACTTATTTCAAAATGGAAAATCAGTTTAATATAAGGGTATTAGTAGTGCCAAGCACTAGGAATATTTCTACAATCAAATTTAATGCCTCATTTCTCAAAAGTATTTCTACTTTACATGTTGTAGTCCTGGTCGACCTTTATTGTTTTTATTAACAAATAGTTATTTATTTACAGACCCAGTTTTATAAAACCACTTTCCGTCGAATGAGAAGACTGCATGAAGCACTCCCTTTTATCAAATGCATACGGTTTAGTAAGTTCTAGCTAGCCTATTATTTTTCAATGCCTTGGGTAATTTCTTAGTTAGGCGTGGTATTGGGCTGATTCATAGCTGCTTCTTTCCTTTAGGGCTACATCTTCGTTTTACATAGATGTAAAACGACGGGATTTCCTAAGCGTAGGCTGACATTTCTTGCTTTGTATGCTGGAGTTGTAACTGCACCACACACTGGTCAAACCTGATTTAAATGAGAGAAAAGCATTCACTGGCCCTTAAAAATATTGAATTTCTATTAATCGCGAGCCTTCCTACTTAATTCCTGTTTGCAAGATGGTACAACTCTGCATGTAGAAGCTTATTAGCTTTCACTATTTTTGCTAAACTGAAAACCTGTTTCACATTAATTTAGAAATACTAATTTCCGCATTCTCGCTTCCATTAATGAGGGTTGCCATGATGATAATGAAGCGGTATTCTGAGTTTGCGCGATTTTCGGGTGTCTGTTTAATTGGCTTTTAAATTTGGGTTATTGCGCGAAACAATACAGCAAAACAAACAAAACAATATAATTCTTTGTGATCCGCTAAATGTTTTTTAACAAAACCTTTAACTTTTCAGTTTCTGCATCGTCCTTTCGTTCCTAAATTCCCCAGTAACAGCTCAACAAATGGGTGGCTACATGCTAGAACCAATACCGTAAGAACTTTTTCTCGAGTCACAACTTTTTTCACCCTAAGTTCATACATCATATTAGCACCTCAGCAAGTCAGGCCAGATGAAGATGTACAAATTAGCGTCTCAATTTTAAGAATGATTTACCCAAGGATTATAATGCGCCTTGCGATTAAAAGAGGTGTCTTGGAAATGATTTCAACTTCGTCAGTTTTCCTAGCGACTGGTACTCGAATTCTTCAAATGAGGGTGAGAACTTTAATCGTAACCACATTGTTTTTGCTCTTTTTCGGAAAATAATCTTTCATGTGTTAAACTTTTTGAAATGCTGCTAAATTTTTGTGCTAATAATTGTGTCCATTTTATTAAATTGCTGAAACCTTCCAGGTTCCCAACCAGGCATCTCAGGGAGAGTACTGGTTACACCTGGATGGTTATATAGCCACCAACAGCTCTCTCCTCTTCCAAAATCGTACTATGATTCATCTCTACCCTAAGACAGTGTCTCTCCTGATTCAGGTAAGGAAAACCATTTATTGTGTATAGTCCCTCAAAGACGAGCAAACCGATTTACCACCAGAATCAGGTCGTACGGTTTCGAATTATACCTGTGCAGCCAGATTTAATGCCATGGTTTGGCTCTCTTGTTTCAGTGGAAGTGGTTGACTCCTCTAATAATCTCTTTAAACGATGGCTTAATCCAATGACAAACATTGGGGGTAAGAACTTCTGATTTTTATCATACCCTGCTTTTTAGGTATAATTGAACTCGATTTTGCTCTGGCTGATCAAGTCAACGAAGGAAATTGGACGATTCGGGCTCGACACGAAAAGTATACGGCGGAGAAAACGTTTAGAGTGGTTGAGTATTGTAAGGATAGCCTTTCCTTTCCTCAGCTGGCATTTTCATAGGGGCTGCACTATGGGATGTCAACGTGACCATTCTTCCTCGCTACTCTGACGAAGATTTTGCTCTTACAGGATTGATACAGGCCAATTATACCAGTGGAAGGTATGTTCGTGGAAATGCAAGTGTTACCATCGAAATGCGAGAGCGTGGGCTCGACATGTGGACCAGACCGCCGGCTGGGACTGTTAAGCGCATCATCACACAAGTGTGTCATTGTTGTGCTACTTATTTAATAATAGTAAATTGTATTTTACGCGGGCGTAATAATTTCCCGTTAAGATGGATGGTCACGCTAGCTTCATAGTACCCTTCTTCGAGCTGCGGTCCCAACTCACCGGAACCGTTGGAGGATCGGAACCTTCATTAGCTAACATGGACATTTGGGCAAACGTTTCCGTCACAAATTGGTGGGAGGGAGACACTCGAACAGGGTGGGCTTACACTCAAGTTTTCTCTGCTGATTCGAATATTAAATTTCTTGGAGGAGGTGTTCGGCCCTACAAGCCGGGAATGTATTTTACTGCTTATGTAAGTAGTCTTATTGTTTAAGCATCCACTTCGAGTGATGATTGAGGCTAACGCCCGTTGATGTCACTGTTGCAGATGGTAATTTTCACTGCGGACGGTCAGCAGCCACTTTATATAGGTAATCGGAGGGTGCGGTTAACAATCTCGTGTGCAGAGGGCGCAGAATTAAGAAGGGTTTTTCTGCCCATTCCAGACGACGCACTGATCCAGTACACCTTCCGTCCCATTGCTGAGGACACGTGCACCAGTCTGCTTCTACAAGTATTTGCTCCCCCTTTGCCTTCCAATTCGCTTTCTAGCCAGTCTTAGCATTGAGAAGCTCCTGTGATAGAGGGAATTCATGTAGGGATAACTTGAATTAATTTAAAACCAAAATTAGTGATTTACATGCATAACGACTATGTCGCGTCTTTCAAAGAGTGATTCTTTGTGATTTAAGGCGTCATTTATAGACGAGAAATCTGTGGTTCTTGCGACCGCCTATCAACGACTGTTTAAATTTCAATCGCCATCCAGTACGTACCTGCAATTAACCACCACCACTCCGCAGCCACAGGTAGGTCATTTTTTTAGCACTTTCTTCACCTTCTTCCCTCATAAACTCCACCAATTTCTACTCAGTCATGTAATCTTTAATCAAACCAACAAACGGTTATGATTCTGTCCCTTTTCGGTATCCCTCCTCTCCCTTGGTAGCAAGATAAGTTGTTGGGCTGGATCATAATACAAGAATCCATAAAAGACATGATTTGTAACGTTGTCTCATTTGTAACGTTTTAGGTCGGCCAGTACATGGTGTTAAATGTGGAGACGAACTATCCTGTGGATACTATCCACTACCTGGTATGTTATTATTGCTGCTCAGCTTGGGACTGGCAAGTACAACATCTTTGATGTGGGCATTAATCAAACACTACACCTCCATAATACAGAATGGGTGAATAAATAAATAAGAGCGATTTCAAACTGCTAAAATCGTGTTTGTTACTTTGTAGGTCACAGCAGGCGGAAACATCATCACCTCTGATCGCATATCGATGCGCAGCGCGGTCACGTTTCGGTCCTTCTCAATCGCTATTTCCAAAGCGATGGCACCGATCTGTCGGATTGTGGCGTTTTGTGTTAAAAACGATGGCGAGATACTCGTAGACAGTCTGACCTTTTTCACCAACTACAGTCGTGTTAATAATGTACAAATTCAAGTGAATCGAGGGAAGGATTTGAATTTAGACACGGTAGAGATACGAGGATTTGCCACGCCTGGCTCTTATCTCGCTGTGAACGTGCTCCATGCTGACTTGTTTCGATACGACAGTCCATCCTTTATTCAGGAAAATGATGTGCGTCAGGACGTAGTTGAGGGTTGGCTTGGGTCCGTGTGAGCGGGCATTCATTAGTTTCCTTTCCATTTGTAGGTGGTTGATGAGATGTCCATGTACGAGGCGCACGCTCAGATGCCGTATGAGTTCACGTGGTACAATAGCGTGAGTCAAGTGGATCGCGTCTACGTGCCCTCGCCCACTTATGGCGCCGATGCCAACTCCACTGTGCAGAAGTCCGGTCTCGTCATGTTCACCGACGCCAATTTCACCAAGGCCAACTTCTATCGTGAGCTATTGCCAGTGAATCTTTAACCAAATCCCCTCCAACTAACCCACATCTTCTAAACAAGTCAAATTTCCAAATATTCACAAATTTAATCATAAAGCCAAATTGTTTATAGCATATCCGACTAAAAGAGGGGTTTGGGTGAATTTGGATCTTGCTTTTAAAACCCCTTCAACTGAAGTCATTAGTCAGATATCCCTTTAAACCGAAGCCCCGAGAACAGGTTTGCCCCATTTATGTGTAGTACATTTTGGTGATAGACACCTGCAATGAGACGGAGAACCCGTCACGTGCGTTGCCCTGCTACGCAACCTCAGGACGGGAGTGCTACTCTCGAGCGGAGCGCTGTGACGGCACCAACCAGTGCATCAATTGGGCTGACGAGGCCGACTGCCCGGAGAACAACACAGCGACGCCACCGCCAAAGCTCCGCCAGCTCGGCTCCTTCGAGATGCTGTACCGCAACTGGGAGGACGGCGCATGGATGTGGCACAGCACTCTTGTCAAGTACGCTCCGTTTCTACCCTATCTCTAGCATTCTGGCATGCTTTGTAGGCGATTCAAGGCACTAGCGAATGTCTGATTGCTACGAGGGGGAGGAACATCTCATACAAGAGCTAACTTGGGCCCACATTTAGCCCTTCATTATTTCTAGCAGAATTGAGTCGATTGTGGCAGCGAGTATGTGAACGATTGGAATGGGAGATGGTTGTAGTTTTGGTGAGGTTGACGGAGAGTTCTGACATTAGCAGGCTGAAGAATACTTCCATTAATGAGTGTTAGCAAAAGATATGCACAGGGGTGCATTTGCTATTTGAAGTTGATGGTGACGGCATTAATGCTGTTGGCAGACCGGACGGGCAGATCCAATTTCGCGTCCCACTACCAAAGATGGAAGCGGGCTGGGTAGTGGGAGCCTTTGCAATGGACGCCTTGGAGGGCCTTGCGCTCATCCACACTCCCTTGCGCTTTGACGGTGCGCGCCGCTTCTACTTCACCCTTGAGGTTCCCGAGGTCGGTTTTTGGGGCGAGCAGTTTGGTGTCCGGGTCTGTCTCTTCAACTACTGGACATACTTCCTTGAGGTATATTCACCATCTTCTTCTCTCTTTTTTCCTCTCCTCTCCTCCCGTTTTTCTTCCCTTTGTTCCATCAGGTTTTAATTTTTTTTGGGTAAAAACGTGCTGGAAATAGTTGCAAGCTTGCAATATCTTCTCTAGCTTTAGATATTGATGAAAACTATAACAAGTAGGTACAAAAAAGGAAGAGATTTATCTATCACGCATTCCCCGATGCGCAGCGCACCAAGACAATATTCAGTGCAAGTTCCAGAAAATTCCCACGGAAACCCACTTTGAATACAATTTCTATAATTTGGAAACAACTGCGACACATCTGAAGTGCAAGGAGAAAATACAAATTAGGAATGCACACATAAGGATAGAATTGCATTGCCTTTTGCCATGGCTAGTAGATACCTCTTAGTCAAACTGCGAGCTTGTTTTCTGCCACCTCTAAGGCACTGGTCCGGGTGAATGCAAATCCGAACATTGGAGTGATTCGAGTTCCCTACGGAGGCCTGACGACAGCCTGGGCGCCACCCTACTCGGTCAACGAGACCGTAGAGACGTTGGTGTACCTGGACGCTGGCGAGTCAAAATACGTCTATCTGCCCATTTTGCCCCGCAATACGGGAAACAACACCTTCACCATATGTGCCTTCTCTTTCCTCGGAGCCAACTGTGAGACGCGTTCCATCTTCGTGCAGGTACGCAACCATTACCTCTGCAAGTTTTCTTGTCAACTAGGTCCTTTAGTTTGGTCACTTTTTCTTTCACATGTAATTGTGCATAGATCTATGATTGGATGGACTTATGTTGGATCAGTGGAGTAGTAATGGATGAAATCGGGGCCATCAAGCGGTTGCGTTGAGTGGATGGATGATTCGGAGGATGTGTGAACGGATGAATGAACCCTAGGTGTGGCGTTGGATCAGAAAGGCATCAGTCATTGTTAGGCATTTCGGTCCATAAAGGTAAAGTAGATCCGAGCTGGACGGTTGAAATGATTGGATTGGCTGAGAATAGACGAATCTTGAATGGATAGATGAATCCACTACGGTTAAATAAGAAACTCGGAGACGAAGGAATGGAATCCTTGATAAATGCAGAATTGGATGAATACGAGATGTTTGATATCCGAATGAATCAGAAATAAATAAAAGAATTATTTACTTAATACTGAATTGATAGAAGGATCCAAAAGTCAATGAACAGATCAAGAATGAATGGCCGAATTGAGAATGTACGTCTGTGTCTGAAGTGGAGGTGTTGATGGGTGGTTTTGGCATTCTAATCTCCTTCTACCGATTCGCATAGATGAATGGCATTCCGAATTACTTCCACACCTCCCGATTCATGGATCTCACCAGCTCCAGTCAGTTGTTTGTCAACAACTTCCGCGTGATTGTGCCCGAGAAGTTTACTGTACCCGAACAGCGCGCTCATCGCTTCATTCCCGGCTCACAGACGGGAGTGGTCAGCGTCACGGGTAAGCTGCCCTCAAAGCAACCACCTCAACTCGTACTGCCTCCTCCTTCCAATCTACCGTCTCTAGCTACTTGAGTGGTAACAGTTACTGCCACAACTTAAGCGAGTCAAAGCGCTTCTGTCCCACTGTTCCACAGGATGATGCGTCAGATGCATTGCGGTGTTTTAAGGATCTAAATTTTAGCTGTATAACCATAAGCAGTCCAAATGATTACCTGAGATATGATATTTGCGTTTAAAGGTGACGTAATCGGACCCGCCCTCAGCAGTAACTTTGAGTATGCAGACACAGAGAATGTCCTACGATTATCCTACGGGGCGGCGGAGAACGTATTCTTTGAGTTGGGTTTCAATCTGCAACTCCTCTTCTATCTACGTGGCGCCGGCTACCTGCCCAACAACGTGATGCTTGCCGGGGTCAACTACTGCTCCGTCGTCCTGCAGCGTGGATTCACCTACTTTGACAACGTCACTGGCGCTTTCTGCAACTTCCGCGACCATCTCGATAGGTTAGTCATATATATTTCCCACATTTTATTGACTAACTTAACACCTTCGATACCGGCGTCAAGTATGTGTGACATCCCAGTTTCCTCTTCTGAGCCTAAGGTCATAAATGTGTGACATATGTTTCCTCTGTCGGCTTAGGGTGGCTACAGTTGTACTGACTTCCTCTGGAGACACACTGGTGGTTTTTAAAGTACTGAAGTAATTGGTGGGTGCTTTTGGTAGAGGAAATTCGTGGCATCTATGACGACTGATTTTGCTTCGAGATTCTGGTTGCGAATGTACTCACTTTCACCATGAATCTCCATGGTCTCCATGGCCAATCATAATTTATTAAAATTCCTGCTTTTTAGACTTAACTTCCGAATAAAAATACTATAGTCTGCTAAATAAAAAAAAAGACTGACAATTTTGTGCACTTTGAACTATCACTAGACCTCACGCCCTTCCGACAGCATTTGCGATATGGAACATGCTACTGGCGCGATTGACAGAGTGGGAGCGATGGATCTTCGTGGAGGACGAGACGTTTGTTCGCTCTATAACCTTTCTGATGGAGACTCAAGTTAATCAGACATCGGGAGCGGATCCCATGCTAGTGGGGAGCTGGGCGGTGGAGGGAGAGGGCATAGTGATAGTGGACCGTCGTTTTATACCTCCAGTGAACGAGACACGATGGCCAAATCCCATAGAACGTGAGGCGCATCGTCGTCTGCCCACTGCTGCTATGGTGGTGGTTAGCCTGCGGGGAGCTGGCACATCACCCCCCAGCGGACGCGCCGCTGAGCGCGCCTCCCGCGTGGTCGGCCTGGCTGTTGGGTTTATTCGACAGCACGTCCTCAATGTGGATGACCTCTTTGCCAAAATCATTGCCACCTATGCCCTCCAAGTCGCTGCCGGAGCCAACGCTCAAAACGAACTCACCCAGTATGTTCACCGCTCCTTATGCCTCTCATTCACTAATCCCCCCAATCGCTTGCCTATTTTATGCCAGCTGATCAGAAGGAATGAAGACCTGGGTGCGCATCTAATGATTGACTTACTTTATGGCCTTTTTGGCTACTCCTTTTGCTCTAAGCCATCAACATCGTAGGCATGTGACTCTCCCGTTTTCTCATCTGAGCTAGTGTATCACACATTAAGTCGAAAAGAAAAATTGAAGATGAAATTTGATTGTAAAGGTGTGAATATCAATTTTCTCACTTATACTCTAACCTTAGTGTTTGCAGTTTTTTATGGTGCTTTCTTGTGTGCTTCTTTGAGGAATCTTTATGCAGTCTTGCTTTCAATATGCGCTATGAGCCCGTTGCGGTGCCCCAAGACTTTCTTGAACACGAAAAAAGCCATAATACTCAGGCGGAATGGATGGATTCAGTATGTAGAAGGACTTGAGACTACTGGAATATCTCAGAGTTCAGGGTACCAGACGAAGGTGGAATAGTGGAGCACCGGATTATCCCTTTTCACAGAAACTAACGTATTACATAGCTCCTCTCCTCTTTTGAGCGAAATATATCTACGAATCGAATCTCGAACCTCCAAGCGACTGGAAAGATAATTGACGGCAGCATCACAGGGATTCGAGGTTTGTCTTCTATGGAGATTGGATTCGGGAGTGGGAGGTGTGTCGACCATCATGAGCGCCACGCCTTAGTAATGGGAGCAGTGACCTCAAGTCGTATTCATATAGCAGTGGACGAGGTCGAACAAAGTCCTCTAAGAGTAGGATTTTGCGCCATTTTCCTTTAGCTTCCGTTGTTAATACATACATGCATACAAACCTCTTTCACCCCGTAAAGTCTTATTACCCAGCAGTAGAAAACAGGGTTGGCGTCCTTTACGATAGGACTTTATATTTCACTGCCAGTAATGTTGCCTTCCGAGTACTGGTGCATTAAAATGGTGAATCTCGTTGCATCAATATGTTATTCAATGAAGGAAGGCCATGTGTTTGTCCCATGTAGAGCGATGAATCAGATCCACGCACGTCAACTGAAAGGAGATCATGTGTACTACTCCAACTATCCCATCCCTCCACCTATTTATGAGATTGATCAAGCGGGTCGGCGAATTGAGAATCCACGGGGCGAGTGGCCCAATGACGGCTATGCAGTGGTGTGCTCAGCGCTGGTCTTCCTTATCAAACTTGAGACCAACGCCTGGAGTCCAGCAGTTCACGAGGCCCACGACATGGTTAACTGGCTTACTAGCCAACGTAACCATGTCTCCGGCTTTACTAGCACCTTCGTATGTGCTCTGCTTTCTGTTCTTTTATCTTCTTTACTCATTATTTTACTATTCATACCTGAATGTGTGTGTGTGTGTGCGTTTGCCTCACAGGACTCACTGGTGGCTCTTCAAGCACTGCGCAAATTTGCCTTGGCAGACAAGAATCGCGCTCTCTACAAGATGTCTGTGAGTCAGAAGATAAGCTCCCTCAAACAGTGGGAGCCACAGATATGGATCGTGCCTGACAACTACTCCACACTCTCACGTACTGTGGTACGAGAATGACTGGTTACGCCTCCTTTGAAGTGTTTTTTTTTCGGCTAGTTAACACTTCTATTGGACTACTTTTGTGGTGATGACAGTTACCATGCAGAAAGATTTTTAAACTATAGTATCCACCGCGATCCGTGTGGGGCGATGTAACACTATTGGTAGAAGGCACAGGGCTCGTAACTCTTCAATTAGACGTCAGCTACAACGTGGAGTTTCCCGATATTCAACGCGAGCCCCTCAACCCGAAAAATCTTCTTGAAATCTACCCCAGTTTCGATCTCGAATGCACACCCACCTTTTGGGGCAGAAACAACTCCCACATGCGCATGTCTGTCTGCGGCAGTTGGACGGGAAACCATGTAAGTGTCCACTTCAGTACATACCTCATTTGCCTCTCGAAAGGATTATCCTTTAATTAAGGCGTTTAGCATTCACAATTCGTTGCCAGAATGTTGAGGATCCAAGAATATCTCTACTTTTAGCCGTTGGAACCAGCCAATGAGAGTGGCATGGCGGTGTTTGAAGTTCGTGTGCCTACAGGCTACGTAGTTCTAAACAATGAACTTCGGGATTATGTGCGAAGTGGTCAGGTGCCTCAATTGAAGTACGCCCGTTTCCGTCCCCACTTTGTGCATTTCTTCTTTGACAAGGTGAGTTTTGTTGTGGATTGAATGATCCCTTCGCCCAGCGGCCATTTGCAGGCCAGCGATACCACTGTCCCATTGGTCAGATGTTTCCCACTTCATTCGCTCGATAAGGCACGTCCACAATGGTAGCACAGACGTGGGTAAACAAGTGGATTTGTGTGTGTGTGTATGTGTGTGTTGATCTAAGGGCGCATCAAACTAATTTCTATATTGCCCTCAGGACAACTATTCCAATAGACTGAAAAGCTTCTTCTGGGTGAGACTTTGCATTTAAAACTGTCCTGATCCAGCCGGAAAGCATCGACAAGAACTCCTAAAGGCATTCAAGTTTTCCATTTCTTCAAATTTTTAAAATCACGCTACATGCTTTGTAAGAAAGGAGACTGCCAGTACACAGGAAGGTGGGGACAGGGGCTAAGAGCATGGCTTGGAGGCGAGTCGACTGACGAAGGTGCAACAGCAGCGCATCCAAGTGGCTCCTTTACCAAAACCGAGAGCCCAACAACCAACCAGCGTAGTTTAGAGCTCTCCTCCTCTTTTGACCGTCGTCCGCGGCGCTCCTCTTGGTGAACCTCTAGCGTCAGTCTCGACACCGTGGTCGGTGCTGCAAAATAACGCGCCATTCATCGAGCGTATAGGAAAGTGAGGAGATACTTGATCACAAGGTCACTGATCCCTCTTGGCAATTCAACTGGATCAAAGGTTTTAGCCTGCATAGGGATTGTATCGGGAGGTGGGAATGTGTCGGCCATCACGCGTACCCATCGCTAGTCGTGGGAACACTGACTTCAAGGCAGAGTCGTTTAACAGGGCAGATTTTGTAGTGGTTCAGTAATAATTGTTCCCACTTCAGTGCTGCTCAGTTATGTTCAGTTGGGTTCTATCCACCTGGCAGAGAGGTGGAGAGGGTATCGCGTGTTCACGTAAATGGCAAATGCGTTAGACTGCTTTAAAACAAACTTTTCCAAATAGCTCACGTCTGGTGTCGCATCAGTTTTTGATCTTCTTCTTGTTGAATACGGAACTAGGAAAGTTGGTGAAAGGAGACTTCAATTTCATTTCTTCGGTTAGAAGTTGTCACTTCTTCTCCTCTCGGCAGTGTGTTCTAATTCTCACCCAGCGCCCCGAGACATCCCTAAAGGCGAATAAAATCATAATGCTCGGGTAGAGCAAGCAATGTAGACATACAGTAGGGCTTGGGACTGCTGGTATGCCTCCGGGCTCAGGCCGCCTTGTAGTGGAACAATGGCAGAGCACTTATGTGGCCCCCTTTACCAAAACCGGGGGTCAAACAGCAGCCAACCTATAGGGAAGTCATCTGTGATATTTTTTTTTCAAAATTAGCATACATTTTTATTAATCACATTTTAGTATGTGATGAAAGGAAAAGATTGCACGATGCGCCAAGTCACCTGGTCACTTTTACACCAGGGTCATGCCGAGGTCAACGTTGTTTACTGCGAATTAGGTCTCGCCAACATTTCAATTGGCAAAATGTCATACCAGTTCCTGTTTTAACATGCGCACATCCAAAAGTATTTGCATCTTCTTTTTTTCTGGAAAGAGGTATGCATTAGGAGCAGGGAAGGGAGACCGCGGACTTCGCGTTGGCATTTACCAGCTACATCCCTTATGCCAAAAGGCCTTGAGCTAGAGTGAGATTTACAGTGCCACTGTATTGGAGAAGTCTGCCGATCCAAAAGTTTCCACCTAAGCTACCAAATTTATTTTCCTGATATCACAACAAGTTCCTTGGTGACAGCAATTTTTGTTGCTGAATAAAGATGATGTAGTAGTGAAAGTCAAATCAAGCCCTGTCTAAGTGAACATGGAGGACGTAGGAATTCGTGTACAATAGTTGTGCTTATTATACAAATCCACGGGTTACACGGAGACCTTCCTTATGTCGTTCAACGTGGAATTCACATGTCGGTGCTGAGTGCAGAGCAGATGCCTGGGAAGCATCCCACCATGTCTGGATAGCCATGGCAAGATTGTTTAACTCAATTAATTTATACTTTCCTTTTAGTTAACAACAGAAAGAACTTGCGTTGAATTCAATGCCTCGCGTTTCTATCCGGTCTCCAACATGACTGATCACCAAATCTGTCTCGCGTACGAATACTACGAGCCAGGTGACTTTCAAGTATTCCCCATTCATTGTAAAAATGATCTAGGACTGTATAGGTTGTGATTTGATGGCTTAACAATCACAAGCACATGACCAACCCTTTGTAAAAAACCATCGAAATTACACAAAGTATGGATGGGAAATTGTAAACATTTTGGGTGTAAAGCCTATTTTACACTGATCTTTTAAAGGGAATTGGCACAAACTTGATGGAACTGAACTATGCACCTCAAATCAGATGAAAATTTCACTATTAGTTTCTTTGTCACAGGTCGATATAACAACAGTATGTACGAAGTGATATCCCTCTACACCAACACAATTTGCAGCGTCTGTGGATCCTTCCAATGTCCCTACTGTCCGGATTACAACGGTGTCGTCCTCAAAGAGCCTAGTCTCCGGCTTATCCTGGTTATCCTCCTACTGGCACTGCAGCATGATCGATGGGCCCATGAGTGACCTTGTGTCACCGCATTTTGTCCTGTACCTATCCTTCTCTCACCAAATAAAAGCCTCCTACTGAGGTGATTGACGTTGGGCCTAGTGTTCAAACTGCAAGGAGGGTTAGGAGAGGGACAAGTCGGTGGGACACACAGTGGACGCCAGTTGTGTAGGAGATCCCACGTACGTCCACAATCGACGAATCGATGCCACGCTGCCATTGGTCAGCCTGCTGCAACTGACCGAGCCACGCAAAAGAAGGCAGCATCACGCGCGCCCACCTTGTGACATGGTGTTAGCAGCACAGCGACAGTTTTATGCCACGCCGTTGTAGTGCTCCGCATCATCACTACGGTATCACTTACAAATATACAGGTTCCAAAGTAAGAGATAATTAGGTGAATTTGAAAGTGAAAAGTACAATAACTGGAAGGTGTCAGAAAGGAAGTGAAATCCCAAAACAACAACAAGAAGCTGGCATTAACAAAATGTTTTTTAATTATGCTCCGAGCGCACACACACAAGCACACTCCGAGGGATGACAAGACAAGCGAAATTAATTCTGGATAATGAAAGCCACATTAGTAATACACAGAGTGGAAGTGGCCGCTCTGATTGCGACAAAGGATCTGGGCTAAAAGTGACGTAAACGCACGTGCATTTTTCAAAACACGAAAGCCGTCTGTTGAACGAAAGAGTGAGAGCACAAAAAACACTTCTCACAGGCACACACAAGCAAATACAATCGCAAATATGGGGGAGGAAGGTGCAACATACATCCCCGTTCCCTTCCCCTCTCCCTTTTTAGAAAGCAGGCGGGAGGTGGAGCGGGAAAGCGAGGCGATAGGAGGAAGAGCAGATTGAGGAGGGAGAAGGAAAATGACAGCTTCCTTTAGTCTCTCTTCTTATCCACATTGTGGGGCGCGTTGGAAGGGTTGTTCCGACGAAGCACTGTCGCCCCAGAGCTCTCTTTCACTCCTCCACCTCCTGATGATCCACTGTAGCCGTCTTGGGCAACTCCTACGCCCGTATTGGGTGTGATGATGTTAGGATTGTTCGCTCCTGCCTCCGATGCATCACCGCTTTTGCGGCGGGTCACAGCTGCTTTTAGAGCATCAACGACACCCCCAAAAAAGATGGTGCAGATGAGATTTTGGATTGGGGCGAAGGGATCCTTTAGGCCGAGGCAGAGCATAGCAACCCTGGAACAATAAAAGCTATAGATTAGCAATAACCAGATAGGGGGAGATTCATACAGCACCACAAGGCAGGAATACCAGTGTGACTTTGTGAGACTTATAACATACACTTGGAAGTTATTATAATTGTATCCTTTAAAGGAATTTGAAACGTATGATTACTAACAATTACCGCATGTAGACAAGAACTCCAACAACAGCAAGAAAGAGCTGGTGTCGAGAAAGGGGGATCAAGTCCAGGAGATCACAGTAGAAGACGATTGCAGAGAGAAGCGAGATTTTGGTCGTGCTTAGGGAAGTAACAAGGAAGAGACCATGAGTAAATGCAGAAAAGGAGGGCAGGAAGGAGTAAATAAGAGCATGCCCTAACGAACGAATGAGACTACAAAATGTACAGAAGACAGCTTCTCATGCGACCCGTGGTATACACTCCTGCCTACAGTGCACACACTATTTGCAAAGGAAACGCAGAGTAAGTAGATCGATCTAGCACCATCGAGGGGGTGAGGTAACACATGCTTCCATGGCATCGCACGGTCTAGATGTCATAGTGATAGCAGAAGGAAGGACCACTTACAAACTAGGATGAAGAAACTCGGTCGACGCAGGCAGCCAGACACCACGTACAAGTCTGGCGAATATCTTCATTTCCAAATAACCCGTACCTGTTGAATTGCACAAGCAGAGGTGGTTTGTTCAACCGACACATTCGCAAACGCACATATACGCATGACTCTCAAGTCATTACAACGCCTCGTTGCATTTATGACACCCTTCACTACATTCTTTCAAAATGTGGGTCTCTAGATGTAACGACTCCCTACAGGTCTTCGTGGATCAATGAAGAAAGGGCAATCGGCTCATGCACTCATATAAATTGTCTTATTATAGGCGACAATCCCTCGTAACCCCAGTTGGATGGTGCGATTTCAGTGTTGAATTCACCCAAGTGGCACACTGAACGCCAAATAAAGTAGTACCTCCCACAATATTAAAAGATACAGATGCACAAAGTATACCGGCTTTGTATATGTATACACCCTCAGATCGCATGCTCTCTTAAGAAGCAGCATGTACACATATAAGTCACTCGTTCTCAGCTTATTTAATTGTACCATCAGGGAATGTTTAATCTCCAGATGACATGACAACTCAGATGGTTCAATAAAGTGACTGCTCACATAAGCAGCATCAATTCACTTAAAACTGTGTAGCTATCAGAAGTGAAACATGAGAACAGTGATAACCGAAACACCAGGTAATGGACGACTGTACTAGGCTATACTCCTTACCACCGTTTGCATGAAACACGGGAATGGGAGAAGGGGATATATTTTGAAAGGGAGTGAGAGAGGGTGCGGATTACTTACTACGAGCAGACTAGGAACTCAACGGATCTAGGGTTCCACACACCGGTGGCGAGAGTAGCAATGCTTCGCATGAATGAACTACCAGTACCTAAAAGGTGGCTCACTCCTTGAGAAAGATTAAGAGATATGCGTACCTTTGAGGAGGCCGACCAGAATGCAGGTGACAGCGCTGTGCGGGTAGTCATGGTAGGCATGAGAAACACCGAGAGAGATTTTCTTTGCTCGCTGTACTTCCTTCATAGCACAGATGAGTAGGCGGGCAGAAAAAAGTGAATAAATTTTGTAGACCACGTCAAAAGGTGAGTAGTTGATTAAGTACCTAGTAGGGGGAAGGAATGATAAAGGAGGCAGGAATTCAGGTCTACCAGACAGTTGTAGCAGTAAGTACAGCACGATGGTCATCAAAACAGGCAAACACTGGCTCTCCGAGGATAAAGTTGCCGAGGATAGCACCGCCAAAGCACATGAGCATGGTCGCAAACCAACAGGCGAATGGATGCTTTCGGGAAAAGGTACCGGAGCCTACCATGGAGAAAAAGCAAGCAAACACAAGAGCAATTATTCGCAAAATTACATTTGAACTAATTTTTCCAACTAATAGTACATCCAAAAGCACACATGCCAATGTATTTGTTAATCAACGGGAGAAACGCAGACATGTTTAATCATTCTTGCTCCAACTATCATCAAATTTTTGCAATAAACTATCATACAAGCACACGAATATAGTTTACGGGAACATGAACATTTTGAAATCAAGCTTTCAAAAGTTAAGGTTGGAGGGAAACCAAAAAACCAACCTACCAGACTGGGGAATATCTTCCCTTACAGCAGTGCTCATAAGTATGTAGTGGGCGATGTCAAAATGAGGGTACATACGCCACTTAGAAACAGAGGTCGCAATGTCGTCAATGATTTGAGGGTCCATCTCCTTAGACTACGAAAGGGCAACGAAGAGCCGCACCGTCCTTGACTTTTGAAGAATAGGCAACGTCGCACTGACGGGGTGGAGAAGGAGGAATACGTTTCAACAAAAGTAGTGTTATTTGTATACTGTGTGATTTAAAAAATCGAAGACTGAAATTTTAACAATGGAAGCTTGTGATTTGCAAAACCTTATTAAAATTGACTTTTTAAAGTCATTTGCTAAAGATTATACAAAATGGTTGAAATGTAAGTTAACAGCTCAAAATACTCAAAATTATGTTTATAAGAGCATGTTAGGGCATGTTTACTTGATTGCACTTTGCAATCAGGGAATCCCCTCGATTGACTGCTTTTAACTGCTTCCTGTGTGTATTCGTGCCTTATATCTTTGTGGTACCCTAACTCTCCTGATTATTACACTGATCCAAAATAATGTAGAAGAACACGCCTTAGTAGTGCGCAAAAGTGCTGTCCAAAAATGGCCTCGTAGGTGAGAGATGGAAGGATAGTTTAGAAAACTTGTCGTGGATAAGTGTGGTCGCTCTTCTGAGTGCAAGGCAACTTCACCGCGAATATTTCGACTCTCTTATTGCATATCTCTCCTGTGCCTATAATAAAGATGTCTAGTAAGATCCAACATTCTCATAGCAAGGGTGGTAGAAGGGAAGAGTCGTCTACATATCCATGTCGCAGAATGTAGTGAAACCTCTAGTGTAAGCGCACAGCTAGGCAAAATATCAAGTTGCTACATTCATTTGTGGTGTAGCTTTCTCTTAACCATGTCCGCCAGGCTGAGGTGATCATGGATTCGAAATGAATCACTCGATGAAGTTAACTTTGCGGTAAATGTTGATTCACTGTGGTATTTTTAAAATCTGGGCAATTTTCACCACCGTGCTGCGCAAAGAACCTGTACAGCTAGATATTCAGTTGAGCTATGGAGTAAAATCCATCTAGAATACTAGCGCAGAAGCTGTTTTGTCAGCATGTTTGACTCAACATCAATTAATCCTTTTGTGCTGGAACCGCCTCAAGCTGTTTGATTCTTAGATTGTGAAACCCATCGCTTTATTTTCAACCTCAACTTGCATTATTTCATTAAGCTCCACTACGGAAAAACTGATGAAAAAAGGGTTTTATCGGCTGTTTGTGCAAAAATTACACGGCACTTTTCTCCAAATTTGATTTGGAGGCGACTTTGCAAGCACGTTATTGAAAAACATTATCACGCTTAAGCGGTGGAATTGTTGTTGGACTGTACTTCAGTTCAATTTGGTCTAGTGGGGCGATTTCGATGATTTTATGGGCACTGGAAAATGTTTACACCATGATTATTTACAGAATCCTATTCGAATCGTGTCCAGGCAGTGTCCCTCGCACGTTGGTCATTTTTCACCAACGCATCATTGATAGCATTGACTGCAAACAGCTCCCAATGTTTTCATAGAACTACCAAGGTCTGTTTGTCAAGTTAGTATTGCCATAACTAGTGCCAAAGCGGTGTCTTTCCATTTTGTCTTTGGCAGCGTGGAACACTCGTCAGCCCCCTGATTGGACCGAGCAAGTGTAAGCGTTTTCAGCATAAATGGTACTATCACCTAATGAATTCTTGTGCGTACTCCTGCCGAGGCGGTAGCGCCGAAGCGACGCTTCGGTGGATCGATCGGCCGATGCCTTCGTGCAACGCCTTCGTGCAGCAGCGATCACGCACACGCGCAAGCCGGCGGTGGCACACTCTCTTTCGCTGCATTCACTCACACGACATCCGAACCGGAAGTACTGCCATTACGCCTTCATGCATCGAAGGAACGGTAGATATTAACTAGAATTTAGTGGATTCCATATTGCCTACACTTGTGATAGGCAGAAGGTGATAATTAACTTAGAAATGTTTTGCCGTACTATTTTGCAAAAAAATTAGTGTTTACGGTGGCAGTGAGTGATCTTAAGTGGTTGCTACAACAGTAGACAGAAATTTTTGTGTGATATAATGTGGGTGTGGAGGTTAGACTTCGACTCAAAGATTATGCAATCGCCCGACGGGTCATGGAGGGAGGCATGTCAAGCCTACCTTGAGACTGTTCTGAAACAAAGTGCGCAGCGAGTTTAAAAAGGTGGAAACTGATCGAAGCACTTTGAATTTGAAAAAAAAAGGATTTAAATCGCATAACTTAAAATAAATTTCACTGCTCTCACACCACAAAATTAGTCGAGGCACGCCTTGGGGTAGAAATGTGGAATGTCTTGGCAACTGGTGGCATCGCTTATGGTCATGACAATTTGGCTTGATTCATGCGTATCAAAGCTAATTTACACCCAGTCAGAACTTTCTGAGTTGAATGAACACACTAACATGTTTGGCTGTACTCTGCGATCCTCTGAGCTAGCTGTAAGTGTGAGCTCAGTGCGGTGGTGTCCGGATCCGCGACATGGAGGTCGGCCTTACAGTATGTCAAATGACCGACCCAATTGCATGACATTTTTCTGTTTAAATGGTCATCGGAGCTGTCATTTCTCAAAATTAGGCAAGGACACCCTAACAGTACATGTTTCCGGGACTAAAATAAGCTTGGATGCATATCCTCTCAGCCAACTTGTATTCAAAAAGGTTACTTTCGTTCTTGCCTTGATTGGCAACTCGCTACGGATGCATCTGTTTTCTGAATCACAAACACGTCAATAAAGGCTACCGAGTTAGCATTGCCCGCCATTTCGGTCCGTCATTTATCGAGTTGACATCCACAGAGTTTTGCGTTGGAGTCTTGCTGCTTCGAGGTATTAGTGGACTTGTGATAAAACAAAAGCAGTTTTGATTAACTAGTATGTGAGAATGACACTGACACACCCTACAATCACAGCATGAAAACAATCACCATACTTCAATGCTACTCAACCTGATTGGTAAATAAAGCCTCGACATTAAGGTCTTAGAAACTCGACAGAACTCGGGCTCATGCATAACAGAGTACAATGAATATGTCTTCATTACTAGATAGATTGATAGGTTGGACCACTAGTCAATGCAACCAACTGGTAAGTAATCATGAAATCATACAGCACATTTGAAGCCTATTTGGGAAGTAGAGGTTGATCACCAACTAGGTAGGTAGAGGGTGCAGTTCTCCTGCTGGAATGCATATATCTAAGTCAATACAGTTCTAGGAAAACTGCAGACTCAACAATAATGTTTCCCTCCGTTCCATAAAGGACTGGAAATCACCGTCTTTAAAGTCAGTAAGGGGAAAAAACAGGATTCTAGGACGAGCTTTTAAAGTTCTAAGTTATTTGTACAAAATTTTGTTCGATCAATAAATACGTTAACCTCTTAATTTAATGGTAGGCTCAGGTTTTATTACCCAACGTGGCCCTTGAGTTGTTTCCTCTTCCGAAAGCGATGGAGCATTTGCTGAACAATCTCTCCAAACCGCAGTAGAGGCTCATCGCCCTTACATGATAGTAAACAATCAGGTCAAGTAAATTGAAACAGAATGCATAACTGAAGTGGATTTTGTTGCCAGCCTTAAGTAGACAAGGATCTTGGCCTGCTTCCGTTCATTTGGCACAACAATCCTCGAAGTGCGAAAATTATGCCCAGAATGTGCGACCACCAACCTCAAATGGCACAAACACCGCAGCGCAGGTAAATAGGGGACCGAATACAAGATTAGAAACTTGAAGCGGTCAACAAAACCCTATTTACCATTACCTGCCACGACTTCAGTGGTCAAAACTGTTGGCCAGGTAATGCTGCCCTAGCAACGGCAAAAGTAACGCCGCACTGCTCAGGCGACCTTAAACATATAGATTCCACTGCCATATACCAATGCATTAACCCCGCGGCAGACGCGCCTCTCCCGAATCTGCTTCTGCAGCCCCACCAAGTCTGCACGACTCACCCCCGTACCCCAAAGTTGCCAGGCGATCCCGGACGCGAAGAGGAGGAGCTTATGGCCACCTCTGCGCAGTGCGCAATCTGCCGCCGAAATGCCAATGCTAGGAAGCATCGACAAACCGAACCGGGGCACCATAATCACTACCACCACCATCCGAGCTCAACCAGTAGGATCCACCGCTACACCATCAACCAGCCACCACGCATGCACAAGGACCGATGGAAGTCAAAAAAAAAGAACCCACAGGCGTCAGCACTCCCGGCTCCAATCCGTAAAACCCGCAATATTAACGAGGCGCCACAGCCCATTTGAAAGCTGTAGAACGCAGCAACGCCAACCGCCTCAGACAGCATGGACGCGTAGACAAGTGAGCAAGACCTAATGCAGTTCCCCACGTCCCAACGCCTAAAGGGCCAACAAAACCCGCCTCATTAAAACGATGCTGATCGATACTACTCTATTACTACATCCGACGTATCTTGTGAGTGCACAATAGCGATGACTGCCGTGAGACTATATTACAAGATGCTAGCGACAGCGGCCAACAAGGCTAATCCACTCTAGCAGTGAAAACTTCTGTAATGCAATCATGCCACCGGTTTTCCAAGTCGGTAGGAGACGTAGATTTGTTTGAACTTGTCAAAACCAGCCAGTACACCAGCCCCTGCGACACCACGAAGGATGTTAGCTCCTGCGCCGCGCATGAGAGACATGGGCCCCTCATCTCTGATAATTGACACAGCACAATCCAGAGAACCCTTGTATTTGACGGCGGCACCTAAGAACAGTCATTTTATCAAAGCGATCTCACCAGAAGTCATCATCATACGTCGACGAATTGTGTCAATCGGATAGGAAAGAAGGCCAGCCGTCACAGTAACACCGTAACCCAAAATGAAGCTAATAGTAACACCGGCATCCTCACCGAGGAAAATAGGCTTGATGGTGTCGTAGAGACCGAAGTAGAACCCACGGTACACCATAATACCAATGCATGAGATCACAAAACCACGGTAGAGACCAACAATACCATCCGTTTTCCATGTCTTCCTGAGTAGTTGAAGATATAAAGCGCATAAAGGAGACTTACTTGTAGACATCAATCATGCCATCGTACTGACGTGCGGCACCCTTCTTCGCAGACTTGGTGTCGCTGGCGAGACGAGTTCGACAATAGTCCAATGAGTACACAAAGACGAGCGAAAGAGCACCGGCGATGCCACCGCTAACAACATTTTTTGTAAATGCAACGGCATAGGGATCGTTCTTCTGTGGCTTTATAGCGGCCTTAACCTTATCCTTGAAGGCAAAATTAAGGGCCTGGGTGGGGAAGTAACGCAGGCAATTCGGCAAATTGCCTCTCCAGAAGGGCAGAAGGCCTAAAGGAATGCACAAGAATCTCACCTAACAAACCTTCAGTCTTGAAAGTGCGAATGGTACAATCGATGACACCATTGTACGGCCTATCCAAAGTGCCCAGTTTGAGCATCTCACCCTGGTTCTGAACTAGAAGCTTGACCCTCTCAATCGGGGCAGCTGCCGTTTTAGCGATGACAGCCGCAGCACCGCTGAGACAGAAGTTTTCCACGAACCCAAGCTCATTACCCTTCTTTGAGCCACCCATCACGAAGAACCTCGCAAAGACAAGCAGATAACGAAAGTGGGTGCTGGTTAAAACAACATGACCGTGTTATTAATAATTTATGACGTGTAAATTTAAAAGGCAATATTTTTATAAAAAATTTAAAAAAAAATTTAAGCAAGAAGGCCCAGTTTGTCTTTCAAATATTTGGACTAAGATTTATCAACCAGATTCGCCCATTTTCAGTGTACAGTATATTTTCAGTTTGGCACTACTTCCATCTCTCTAGTTATTGATTTGGCCTTTATTTATGTCTTTCATTGTGAAGTTCATAACATACTAACACGACCGATACGTATCTCCACTTTGTCATGGATTCGCGTAGCAGATCGATGTGTGAAAAATAAGGTGTTTGATCGGCTACCATCACGGAAAACAAATAGTCCTTATATTTTCGCTAACCTGTAGAGCTTATTGTTGTAAACATATCTTCCTTGCTTTTGTAGCGCCCCGAGAATATCCTGCGGTCAAACAAGGCCATAAATCCAGGGGCAGAAAACATACATTCGATAACAGAAGGAAATGGGGCTACCGACTTGATTGTCTAATGCTCAGTTCCAATTACGGTCTCATGGATGTCCATATTACCTTCATCGGGTAAGCTGGCCTCTGGACCATGCCAGCAGTCATATTCCTTTCTGTACGCCGAAGATGCCTATTCCACCCTCGTATCATGTCTCTTTCTGCCCTCAGGGGAGTCTCGGGAAGCTTCACAAAGGGTGTAGCAAAACAACCACACAAGATTTTATTTCCTAAATTATGGTAAAAGACTCTGCAAAATCTACATCTAAATTCATTGACAAATTTTGACGGTTAAATCACATAAACTGCTGTGGATACTATTTAAGCGCTGTCACTCTTAACACGCCTTTCTTGTGGACAAGTGAGAATCTGGGTTTTCAATCCTTTGAGTAACTAATTGGTTGTAAGCCATTGGAGGCAGGGAAGTTGGCTGTCCTCCTTCGTCGACCCAACTCGAGTTCAACGTTTCGCATCCAAGAAGGTGACACAAGCACATGCATACTCTTAAATAAATAAAACACTATAAGAGACACCTTTTAAATGTTATTGTAGCGTCCCGAGACTCCCTTTAAGGTAAAAGAAGGCATAGTACTGGGGCAGAACATATTCTAGAAACAGAGGGATTGGGGGCTGTTGGCACGGCCCGGAGGCTGGCCAACCGGCTAGTACAAGATGGCCACCCAAGTGACCAAAACCGGCAGTTCGAACGAATAAAGTATTACACAGTCCCTCTCTTCTTTCGAGCGTCGTCCCCGACGCTCCCCTTGGTCAGCCTCCCGTGTCAGCCATCACAACGTAATCAGTGCTGCGAGAAGCACCCACGAGCTAACCGTGCAAGCCATCGAGGTTCGGGCGCATGTCTTCTTGTAGTACCATCAATTCTGCGTGGCACTCGGTGCAGCAAATGTGCATATCTTAGTCCTCCTCTCCCACGATAATGCGGCCCAATGGAAGATGGGGGTACGAATCCAAGTTTTTGGACGATTGGAGACACACACAACACAAGTTGTGATTCCAGGCTTTTCCGATGCCGTGGAAGAGACGCGAGGGTATCGTAGAACCCTGAGCGAACGGGGCTATCGGGCCTCATAGGAACGGGATGCACGCGATCCAAGTGTACAAAGCATAAAACGATGCTATCAAATGGCGTCCTGCACATTCTACATCTGATAACAGGAGAGAGAACTTACGGAGGATGCTTGACCACAACGTCGCTGATCCTCCTTGGCAGTTGCACTGGACTTAAAGGTCACGGCTAGTGTCGCTTCGGTTGTTAATAGCTTTCCTGTCGAACATGAGGGCGAGGGAGGTGCCGAAGACGAACGTCGATCTCGACCCTTCTGTTATGGGATGTGTGGGATTCTCCCATCCGTAGCACATGTACTTCTTTCACACCGCCAAAGTTTGCCAGAAGCGGCATGAAGCAGGATAAAATCCATCAAAGTCGGGTCCGCTTTCCGCTGCCACCAATGTAGCGTCCCGAGACTCCCTTTAAGGTAAAAGAAGGCATAGTATTGGGGCAGAATATATATTCTGGAAACAGAGGGATTAGGGGCTGTTGGCACCGCCCGGAGGCCGGCCAACCGGCTAGTACAAGATGGCCACCCAAGTGACCGAAACCGGTAGTTCGAACAAATAAAGTATTACACATACCATTGATATTTTGTCTCTTTGCGGTGTTGAAATCTGCTTCTCCCCTCTCCTTTTCTTTATTTAACCATTCACCTGAAATCATCACAAACATCTCCGCATTGTTTATACACCTCTAACTTGGAACCCGGCCATCGTTTCAGATTATTCTATGATCCCCCACTCGGTGGCGTGGATTTGCCGAGTGTAGTTACTTTTACACGGTATGCGCATGTTGTCTCTGTGGCACAATGTGGCAAGAGCTTGTGACTAGGCCGTCGTACCGATTTTGTTGTTAAGATTCCTAGACACGTGAATAAATGGTGGATCCAAGCAAAGTGCAATCCAAAACGGGTACGACAGGTTGTACAAAAGGTTTAGGCCGATTTTGGCATTACTATGGGACTTTTGAAGGACTTTTTAAGCAAGGGGGAAATTATTACGGCCTTGAAAATAAATTTATGTTGGTGGACTCTAAAATAGGCTAGTATTTTAGGGCAAGACTCATTTCCCACCAGTAAATTCAGTTCATAAAACCAAAACCAAAGTAGGAACTGCAAATCTATGTATCATGTAATGCGTCAATTATTTGATGAACTGTAGGTTTTGGTAACTATTATACCGCCTACGGGTAACCTGGCCTTTTGGCCACGCTAGTAGCCCCAGTCCCTACTGCATGTCGAATTTATGTATTCTGCCCGTGCATTGTGTCCTCTTTGGACTTAAAAGAAGTTCTGGAGCACTACAAGAGTGGATGCACGAAGCAAGACCAAATGTCTATCCAGCTTTTTAACACTCTGGAACACACCTTAGCGGGACAAAAGAAGTGTAGATGCTACGGATAAAAGAACGTGACGATCCCTGCCAGAAGGTTAAAAAATGGCGTCAGCTGTTGGCAGTTACTCCAGTTGAGAAAAGATATTAGCAGGTGAAACGGCACTAGCCGTGAATCAATTAAGAAAGTTCGTCACAAGGCTGCTTTTGCTCCTGCATGAGGCTGTCAATTATGCTAACATGTGATACCTCCTCCAATACTCCACTAAATGGATGGAACTCGGTTTGTTGTGATCGGACAACAATGAGATGCGAACATGGCACAGAGGGATAGACACGAAGTCCTATCACCACGGAACTGTGCCAAATCTCGGTTTTAGTAATATGACCGATTTTGGACTGGCGTTTCTTCGACTAGCTAGCAGTACATTCCACTGTCCTCAAACCCAGTTCCGAATCCTGTGGAACTGCCAAGAGGGATCGGTGACTTTGCATGAGACCCCAATGACTCGCCCAGCTGCATCGACTACGTTGTGATGGTTGACGTGGAAGGTCGACCAAGGGGAGCGCAGGGGACGAAGTTCAAAGGGAGAGAGGGAGTACGTGACACCTTAGTTGTTAATTCAGCTCTCAGTCCACGTAAAAGGGCCACTTGGGTGTTTCACCATTGTGCCTTCGTTGGGTGGCTGGCTCCCTCAACCTCTTTGTACATCGACAATCTACATTCTGTCCGAGTATTATGCATCCCTTAATTTTGAGGGCGCTATGACTACACAAAACAATGGAATTTATCCACAGAGCAAAGCATAATTCAAACACCTCGGTACCGTTCTGTAAGAGCTAATGCAAACTTCGAACCAGGCAAATTTCCACAGAAAGCAGTGAGAGCAAACAATATGAGGATGGAGTCCTTAGTTGAGCTGCCAAAATCCGAACTATGCACAAAGTAGCAGTAACAACTTATTAACCTCCGAATCACCCATATTTGGGCCTTTTCCATTTCACGTAATGTCGGAAATATTCCTTGTCAAAGGACCCGATGTATATTTAAATGTTTCACCTAGGAACTTTAGGACAAAAGTAAACTTATCCTTGGCGTTTGGCGTGGGGTATAGCAATTCTACTGTAAAGACTGGACCTTGACGATACTGACCGCTATCCACAATGTGAAATCTAGGAAGAGTTCGCTGACTCAGGTTGCGACGTCAATATGCTAGCTTAAAGACGTCAAATTTACACTGGATTCTTCTCCTTGCTAATTAAAAGGTAGTTGCGGCCGACTGTAGTAGAGTGATGGTTAAAAATGGCGCTTAACTGGTGAGCAAAGAAAAATATGGAGAAGCTTTATTCGTTAAATCACTTGAATATGTAAATGAAAATCATGATAAGGAGAGAGCAAATGCAAAAGCATGGCATCTAGATTGATAAATTAAGTTGCATGTCAGTGTCGCGCTTGATTTTCATGAGTTTTGCAGAAATAGGGGGGTAGAGAAGGAAGGGAGAAGGGGGCAAGGGGAAGTGGGACATAGGGTCAGTTCAACGCAGAAACCAGATTGGTTGTATTCGATTGGTTCACAGGAAGACGTCGGATAGTTGGATAGAGTCGTGAGCAGTTGATTGTTGGTCTGAAAGTCTCCCGGTGGTCGTAGTATGACAACCGGTACGTCGAAATTGAAAGTAGGAGATGGTGCAGGGTGTCAGGTCATACCTGACACCCCGTTGTCATTCGAATTGCTAGTTAAAAGTGGTGTTTTTCATCGGTTTTACCAGCGAAAGTTCGTAAAAGGCAATAATTCCTATACATGAACTCAGTGAGCTGTCGAAAATTTGTGAAAAATTCAAAAAAGATTTAGCTAAAGTAATGTTTTCAGTCGTCCGTGTGGATGCTTGTTATGCCAATATACTGGCTTGATCTTTACATAAGGGGGTTGAAATCTCATGGATCTTCGGGGTCAGCGTTGAAAAGCAGAACAGACAGCTTATCGTAGGAAGGATCTTTCTCTGGAGCTACGGGAGTACGTGTAGCTGCTTTCGCGACGTGACCATGAACGGGTAGAGCGTGAACTTTCTTGCGTTTCCATTTGATTACTCATTCTAAAAAGTGAGTAAAACTGAGCTTTAAGTTTCCTTTAGCGTTTACGTAAAAGACAACAAATGTAAAGGACTGGGAGTGAACTATACCTCAAACGGGAACGGATTTTGGGGTTGACTTCAACACGCGTATTTAGAACGACAGGTGCCATGGTTTCAGCCAAAGTCGCGTCCGATGGTGCGACTGTGAGAGTGTATCGCCCAGCGTCGGTGGTCATAGCTTGATCGATTGTGAGACACATCTCTCCCATGAGGTTACGAGTAATCCTGCGGCGGCCATCGAAAGTGAGTGTGCGACCGGCCTTTGTCCAGGTTGCTACAAGATAGCCGATTTGTCAATAGTGTAAGCCTCCGGAACTTGTTCTCAATATTGCCCATGATGAGCTAGTAGGACTTACGAATGAGATGGACATCTGATTTGACAGCACAGAAGAGTCGCAACTCATCACCTTCGTTGATTTCTAGGACAGCAGGAAGGCTTGTAACCACCTCAATTTGACCCGATCTGGCAGCCGGCTGCGATTTCGGTGGCTGTGGTGGTCGCTTATCGGTATCAGTGACTGACATCGAGGCAGAGGATATTGACTTTCTCTGTTGAACACCACCACCATCCACGTAAATCAGACAGGAGCATCGGTCGCGGCCCACAGAGTTATGGGCAACGCAGGAATACAATCCAGCGTCGTCTCTCTCAACAACAGGAATGGTCAGCGTTGCTCTACCGGACGTGGCCGAGGCAGAGAAGATGTAACGAGGATGGGACTCTTGTCGAATATCAAGACCATCCTTCTCCCTATCGAAAGGAATAGAAGGGAAAAATTGAGTTGTGTTAATATGTTGAAAATGATAAAGTAAATGTAATAAGTTAACTATGATGATTATTAGAATCCACCAAATATATATTTTTAATTTTAAACATCACAGGGTTAAAAATCCTGCAGAGCCCGATGTAAACATTATATTTTTAAATTACTCAATCGGAAAATGCATGGAGTAAGACTGTAAATTAAATCTTGCATCGTTTACCCTATACTATTGAAACCAGAAAGGTGGCAGAACGTACCACTTGAATTCAGGCGTGGGGTGGCCTTCAGCAATCACCTCGAAGATGGCTTTTTGCCCTGAGATGAGGTATCGGTCGACGAGTTGACGCATAAAACTAGGCACTTTAAAGACCTCCTCCCGAGCCTTCTCCAGCTGGCATGAGCAGCGTGCCTCACCAGCACTGTTGTAAGCAATGACTGTGTACTTGCCTAACTCCGATGCTGTACACTTTTCAATGCGCAGCTCCACATTTCCATTCAAGTTCTATTTAACATAGAGGTGAGCAATGTTTATAACACAGAATGAACTACTTACAAAACAAAATGTAAATAAGAACGTAATTCCAACGTTTGTTCCAATACAATGGAATGCTATGTAATAAGCATGTTGTGGTGAAAAAATTGACCAAGAAAATACTACCGAATACTCAAGGCCAAAATACCTTCGTTTGGTATGGCGAACTGGCAGAGTCAGTGATCAGTGGCACGTCATCCTTTTCCCAGGTTATGTTGGCAGGTGGAGTCGCCATGACAGAGGCAGACAGACGCACAGAGTCTCCGAGAGCCACTACACGAGATTTCAGGCGTTGGACAAACTCAGGTGGATGGCTTCGTGCGATTGACAGTCTGCTTTCTGAATCACGTCTTGTTGTTGAGCTCATGAATGCACCTATGTTAACGGCAATAGTGGGAAGGTGTCAGTAGTTTGACTTTGATTGGCTCAAGTTTAGCTAAATTTTGGACTTCTACCTTGTACAAGGACAGTGGCCTCAGAGATGGCTGTGCCGGAGGCGCTTGTTGCTGCGCAAACATAGGCACCAGTGTCCTCTAATTGACAGCCCGAGATGATGAGACGACAGGTAAGGCGATTCATGCTGTTAGTCTCTGTAGTTGTAGTAGTAATGCGACCCCCAACAACCACCATACGACCATCTTTAAACCAGCGGATCTGAGGCTCAGGGAAACCTTCCACTTCAGCTTCCAGAGTGGCAGTGCCACCCATAACTGTAGAAGTATTTGAGAGACCAGTGATGAATCTCGGAATCGAAGAGCCTGAAGTGCGTTCCGCTACAAGATGGCAGCAAATTTTCAGTTATTTCACGCATTTGTTAATAGTTAACTTTTAATTAAGACAAACCAAATTAATGGAAACTTACGTAGCACCGTAACTGATGCAGAACACGTATCCGAACCATTCTTGTTGTAAACGTTGACGCAATAGGTGCCAGCATCAGAAAGCTTCGTGTTACGGATCTCAAGAGTGCAAATAATCTCACTTGAGCGGCTAATTGATGTGGAAACGTGTTCCTCTTGGATGCGACAGGTTGGATTATTGTCCAACGATAAACCATTTCGTGACCATGTACATCTGGGGCGGGGGATGCCACCAACTAAAAAAAGGATATTGCTTGTAATTTTTCAAAACAATAAATCTAAACTTGGGAGATCAAGGTGTACCTCTAATTCGGAACTTAAGGGATTCTCCAGCCACCACAGTATGATCAACAAGAGGTCGAAGTATTTTCGCTCCAATTTCACTAGCCATGTGTGTAGCTGTTTCTCGTGATGTCGGACGTGGTGCTGTTCCACCTAGGTGAAATCGAAAGTTATTAAAAGTGAAGGTAGATATGGAAAAGTAATAGAGAATTAACATACGATGAACTTTGAGGTTCGCCGATTCAGATATGATACCGAAACGTCCGCGAAAAGTGGCTACATACGTGCCAGCATCATAGACACTTAGATTTTTCACTCTCAGCGTGGCCTCTCCAGTTGTGCGATCAAACCTGGCTGCATACTTTTCGGCCATGCGAAGGCTGGGATGATCTAGGTCAATAACCTTTCCATTCACGGACCACTCGACAGTGAGATCATTGAGATCCAGCCGATCGCCGGCAGATGGTGCTAGGACACACTTCATTACAGTATCGCTTCCCTCGTACGCATCGGCATTCGCCATTGGGACGACAATTTTAGGAACTCGACCACGTCCACGGAGGAAGACATTCATTACAATGCCCTCATCATCTTCATAGTCTCTTTCTTTGTCATATTCATCAAGACTCATGCGGCGACGTTTGCGATACTCGATAAGTCTTCTCCTTTTTCGAATTTCATGTTCCATTTCATCAACAAAATCGGTGTCTTCCTCACCAAGCTTCTCGCTCCAGTCAATCTTCCGAAGAAGGCGTTTGTAGGCATTGTTGGTCGCCTCCTCAAGTCTGCGAGCGCTTTGGGAGATAACTTCTTCTGTCGTCTGGCGCTCTGCCGTGATCCATGGATGCCTCAGAGCTTCGGCAATCGTTGGTCGGAGAGTTGGATCTGGATGAAGAAGCTTACGCGAGAAATCGAGCAGCTCTGGCGAGAGGTTAAGTTTCTCAAGTGCCTCAACACTCGGACGATGCTCAGTGTCGCCCGTCAGCATTTGGTAGAGCAAGACGCCTGCAGACCATACATCTGTGGCTCTTGAAATTTCAGCTTGCGGACGGATGTTGGTCGAGAGCCTGTCGGGAGAATAGAGTTCTGGAGGAACATAGATGGTTGATTTGAAGGTTAATCTAACGGGCTTGTCCTCAGTCAACTTGTGGTACTCCGAAACCCCGCCAAGGACAATGTTTCGACGTGATTCGTCAGTGAAGAATATATCAGATGGATCCACACTACCGAGGAACGCCACGTTGCGATCGTGTAGGTTCTCTATAAGACTTAGTATTTGCTTCATTATTGTCGCAGCTCGGAACTCGGTCATTCTAATGCGGTTCTTAATCTGATCCCAGAGAGTTTCTGGAGCCATGTCACCAATCACCCAAATCAAACGCTGAGCATCAACAAAAACGTCGCGAAGTTCAGTAATGTTTTTGTGATGTGTTGAAGCAAGTATTTTGAGTTCCTTTTCAGCGCGCAAGCGGCGGTCTTCTTCAGCTTCGTGACGGATGCGTGTAGATGGTGTGTAAACAGACGCACGGAAATCGGCTAATGAAGTGTAAGATCTGCTAATAGGAATGTATGAAAGATCTCCTAGATCCATGATTTTGGCAATTCTGTATTCTCCTGTCTCTCGATCCCTGATTCGGTAGAGATACGCGTGCCGACTTTTCGCCAACTCTTCAATTATCTCATATCGATCCTCGAACTTCCTGCTGCTGAAGCGAATTGGTTCCCGTGAATAGCGACGACGAGATAATGCACGATCCTCCATCTCGTCCTCCGTTGTTTCCACACAAATGAATCGAGAGGGTTCGCTTGCTGGGCCAAGGCCTAGCAAATTTTGTAGCCGAACTCTGAATCGGTATCTTTCACCGATTTTCAGTTGAGGACCGATTAATACCTCAGTCTGATTGATGCCAGTGGTTCCAAGGAGCTGCCAATTTTCCTCAGCGTCCACCTGTTTATCGGAAATGTACTCGATTCGATAGCCAGTACTGGTAATCGCATCGTCCGTAGAAGATGGTGGCTGCCAGCTTAGAAGAAATTGGGAGTGACCTTGAGGGAAGATAGTGGGTGGGTGCAGTTTGGTTCTCGGCTTATCATCGACGTGGAGTCTGAGATCAAAGTAGTCGCGACCCGCTTCATTTTCTATCCAAATGCGATAGAGACCCTCATCCTGAACGCGCACTCCTGGTAAATCGAGTATCAGCCATCGACCACAATCCGAAATCCTGGCAACTGCGCGACGTTCTGCGGGGAGAACAACGTCAGGAGAGGCACTACGTGGCTTCCAGATGCACTCAACCCAAGTTCGATGAACCCAATGCGACCTGTCAGTCACATGGTACGGTACATCCAATGGGAGACGCACGTTCCAGTTGCTGCCACTTGCCACGCGATGGTCACGCTGGCCAGCCAGGAAGAAAGTGCGACTAAATCGTACAGGAGCTGCAATGGAAAATGCGTTTGACAAACCACGGATCCGGTTGTAGAAGCACTAGTATTCATCCAATACCTACCATCAATATGAATCCGCCATGACTGTTCAATTTCTTCATAAAAGTTTCGGGCTTTGCAAGTTATGACACCCTCATGGATGTAATCAACATTGTTTATACGAAGTTCGTAGATGCCAGGGGACTTCGATAGGACCAAGTAATTCCGATCAACCTCGGGGTATATTTCAACACCATTTAAGAACCTAAAGTGTAAAAGGAGTCCGAGTTGTGCCACTGAGCTTACACTGGGCCCGCGATGAAATGTCCATGACACTTACCATGAAACTGAGGGTTTCGGTGAACCTTCAACCTCAAAAATGATTACCAAGGTCTGACCCAGTACGCATTTGATGTCACGATTCTTGTCCACGTTAAGGAAACGTAATTTCTTCCGTTCTAAAGTGATATATTAGAAAGTTCAAGAGAGTAAGGTAAACCTGCCTATCTATCCGAGTCGTTGCTATTAAACGGATGGAATAAAGTTAACACCAGCATAACTGTTCTCAAAATACTTGGTGTAAATGCCCTTTGGAAGAGGATGTGTCTTAAAAGCTCTTCAATACCTCAAGCCTCAAAACCTATTTTTAGGCGGTATGGCTTGATCAAGATGGATATTTTTAGTGTACTTTCTTCCAATTTCTAGTTGCTTCTGTTTGTGGATTCCCTGTCTAGATTACAAAACCATCAGGCGCTAGTAGCGACTGCAAATTTATCTAGATTTGACTCACCGCTTTCTCTTGTTATTGAAATAGGACTTGACAGCAACTTTGGATGGCTGTCAACCCCATCGCCGGTAGCTATGATTCTGAAATGCCAGTCTCTAGAATCCCCTTTTGGTGTATCTCCAGCTGGACGGTAGGAGAAGAGCGATCTCTCCAATTCAGTGGCATCCAAGGTGTATTCAGTGCCTTTGATATCCTTTGCTAACAATCTCCACGCATTCACACTGTCATCCACTGACCTCGCTTCAATTCTGTAACGAATCTTGCTCGTTTGACTTTCCAGACTTTCTGGTGGAAGCCAGGTAAAGCGAAGTCCACCTGGTGGGATCCGATTGAAAGTGGCTGTGAAGCTTCTTGGAATCATGAGGTATTCCATGTCTTTAGGTAGGCTTGCGCTTCTCAAGTCGCCCCCACGTGTTCTTATAGATTTAGGGAGTGAAATTTCACTTCCACCATATTTATCGACAAGACGGAAGAGGTATGAATGCCCTGGCAAAAGATCTGTCACTTCATAGCTGGTCTTTAGGCTCGAGATCGGAATACGCGTGACTGGTTCCCATAGTGGTTGAACAAAGTCTGTCTTTGAGTCAGGAACAAGACGCTGTTCAAGATATAGGTAGCCAATTGGATGAGCCGGCAAGTTTGGATAGTCCCATTCAAGTAAGACGGAGGATGGACCAATATGACGTGCGTACAGCCGTTTAGGAATGGTAGCCTCCCCCACTTTGACGGAGGAGTCTCTTGGCAAACGTCTAACGACATCAGTTTGTGTTGGTTCAATGATTCGTTCATCAAGTCGTATCCAATCCGACTGTGGGCCGTCGTCACTTCCAATAAGATATTCTGCTCCACGGAGAATACTTGACGGTTCACCAACGAGAGTTTTTATGCGGAATTGAGAGGTTGTGTCTAGATCAACTGTGTAGCTGAGGTTTGGTGTCCGACCAATTTCGACCCATTGCCGACGCCCTGGAATACGCTGTTCAACAACATACGTGATAGGACCTGGAATTGTTGTCCTACGATCAATAGCAGGGGGACGCCAACCAAGTCGAAACGCTCCACTTGGAAGCTCTTCGATGGTGACCGGTCCGCGAGGTGGTGGAATAGCTCTAGGACGTTGTGCTAGATGGAGGTCGAGTTCATCAGCAGGAGGTACGCGATAGGGAACCAAACTTTCAACTGGTCTGCCGTAGATCTCATCTCGGTAGGGGATCACTCGGAATCGATAGGACTTATCAGCTTCCAGATGACGAATGAGGAAACTTGATATGGGAAGTCCACGATCAGCTGATGGAATGCGGGTGATAGTTCTCCATAAGTGACGCTGGTCATCCAAAGACCTCAATTCGATTACATAACCTGAAGGAAGTTCTCGCGGCGATTCCCAAGAAAGTTGCACGCCTTCACGTGTTGGTGTCACGTCCAGCAAGCCGCTGATGCTTGGCGGAGGAACTTAAAGGAATGAAATAAGATGTAAACGGATCGAAACCACATATGATGATAAGTACAATTAGAAGTTTATGCATACCTGGTTGTCTGGGGAGAGCATGAGGACCGGAAACGGTAGGCTTGCTCATAATGGTAGAGGGAGTTTCAGGGTAGACTGACCTACTTAGACGACGGGTTAATGGAGTCGTTGAGATGGGCTCTACCCGTCTTTTCGACATTACCCTGAAATCGTAGGATTTGCCTAATTCTACTTTAGTTGTTTCCAAGTCAGTCTGCCATGCTGGCAATTCAGCTAGCAGTCTCCAATCTTCCCCAGCTGGTCGATACTCAACCAAATAACCAGATGGTTGTGTTGGAATTTCGGTCATTCGTCTACTGAAGGGAACTTCAGGAGGTGTCCATGTTAACAAGAATCCGGGACGATCTCGTAAAATTGGCGTAACTTCCAAGTTTCTTGGTGGCTCCGGAGCGGCTGGATATTAAGTAAGGCGAAGTGTCAATGTGTAATGCACAAAAGTATAAATTATACTAAATTAGGTATTACCGGGTCTAGTAGCAGGTGCGATGACCGGTATCCAGATGGGATAAGGCAGAGTAACCGGTTCGCTGGTTCCCATGTGACCGACAGAAGAGACACGAATAAAGTGTGGTTCGTTTATGGGAAGAGAAGGTATAGTTGCTTCGTAGATTCCGTGACCACGACCCTCCAGTTTGTGGCTCAGAGTCCGCCAAGTACTGGTCTCAGGAATCCAGCGTTCCACAACATAACTTTCTGGTGCAGCAATTCTTTCGTATGATGGCACTCGCCATTTCAGTGAAATGCTTCCAGTAGGTGCCATGTAGGGCTCCTTTGGAGTATCGACCTTGGTGCGGACTAACTCCAAGTCAAGTGGAGCCCGAGCTGTCAAAATAGGTTCCAAGTTTGAGGGTAGTACTGAACGAGGAGCACGATTGCGATAATTCCAGGAAACAATGTTTGAATCTCGGAACTCTCCGACTCCGATTGGCCCACGGACGCCGACACGAAATTGGAAGGCTTCCGATTTGGGTTTTTCAAGATCACGAGAAGAAGGTGTCGGCGGATAGAAAGTGTAGCGTTCCTGACCCAGAGGCAAGGTGGCAAGATGTCTCCAACCCAGGTCACCAGTGGGCCGATATTCCACTTGATAACTATACTCAGGTAAAGAAGTTCGGTCCGAAGCTCCTGGAGTTAAAGCGGGCGGTACGAACGGAGCCCATTCAAGTTCAAGTGAGGGAGGGAACCCCGCTTCGTACTCTTCTAAGGGCGCCAATATTCTTGCTCTAACAGGGACATCCGGCAACTTGGGGAGTTTGGACAGTGGCGCTTGCAATTTGAAATCAGGCCTTACACGCGTTGTCAATGGAGCACTATATCCATACTCATTTTCGGCTCTCACACGATACAAAATTGGTCGTGGTGTAGGCGTCTCAACAGAACTACCAGGACGGAAGAGACTAACAGACGGCATTCGAACTGTAGCAGTGGTGACGGAACCCGGAACCTTTCCTACCTCAAGCCATGGCACAGTGGAATCATCTGCCAAAGTTGCTTCAATGATGTACTTCTGTGGATAAACCGGAGTCGAAAAGCCCTCACTTCGACGCGGAGAAAAACCTCGCCATCGACGAGGCGCTTCCCAACTCAAGCCTACCATAGAGTCAGGAAGGATTTCAGCTCTCACCGGGCCCAGCGGTGCTTCTGGTAATTGCTGGGTCGGTGTCCTATCAACCACCGGAGATCTGCCACGAATAGCTAAAGTTATTGGTTCAAGAGCCTCTAGTGGCATGCCTGGTCCCACAACGTTGACTGCACGGACGCGATAAAACGATGGTTCCGTTCTGGATCTTCCTGTGTCGGGCTGAAGTTGTACTGATGTCTGGTCAGCAGGAACTGTCATGACAGGAACCCATGAAGCCGGAAGTCCACGATGATCATATGAACGCCGCTCAATGAGGTAGTGGGTGATAGGAAGACCACCTGTGTCGTCTGGAGGGCGCCAGATCAGATTCACTATATCTATCGGTGTTTCGCGGCGTTCGTGGAACTTAGGAGTGATGGGAGCGCCGGGGAATGTTGAAAGCCGGTACAAAAGTTCATCAAATTCGCCAGCAGATTTCCTTAGTGGTGAAAGTGTAGGAAGTCTCGATGGTAAAACTGGCTTTCGCTCAACCATTAGAGGGCCTCTGGGAGCTGAAGGAATATCTAAATGAGAAGGAGGAACATAATTAATTAAAATGAATTCAGAAGTTTAAAAAGATAAAAAGACCAAATTACCATAAGGTGAGACGAATTTGTATGTTTGTTCCGCACTGACTTGAACAGGTTTTTTCCCAAGATCTGAATAGGCAAGTAGGCGCAGTTCAAGCCTATCACCCGGATGCAGATCATGAAGATGGAATGCGACAGGCTGTTCACCAATTGAAGGTCTTCTAAGGGATTCGCTTGGCTGTGGCCAGCTGACAGGGCGCCATAGCCTTTCCCCAGGATGACGCACTTGAAGCTCGTACTTGGGTACCTTTCCTGGACTCAATGCAAGCAAATCCCCTATTGCAGTTGGTGGAGCCCAGGAAACCTCAACACCTCCAGGAGACGTTGGTCTAATTTGAAGGGGTTTGTGCTCAAATGGAGGCTTAAGAGTTTCTTTGACCTCATGGTCTGGAAGCCTTACGGTATCAGGTGTACTCACGATTTGCCCAATTCGACCCGATACGAGGGGTGCGACTCCAATGAACATGGTGGTATCTCGGGGCAATCCACGCAAAACAGCAGTATTTTTTGGACGTCTCACAGGAAAGCGGTCAACTTCTTGCCATTGTTGACTACCAAGCTCCCGATAGAAGGCAATATATCCACCGAGATGTTTGGGTTGCTGTTCTGCTTCAGGGAAGGTCCAGGCGATTTCAACTTCATCTGAGGATGGGACTCCCATGGATGGTCTGTCAATAATCCGAGCGCTAACATAGGCAGGGGAGATAGGCGTAGCAAGTTCTCTATGAGGCAAAATTTCTTCTCCAGTCGGTCTAGGGATCAAGATCGTATCTTCAAGTCGTGGAGATAGGTATGGTGTTGTACGAGTGTGTCTGTCGCCCACTGACGAAATTCCAATATGAATGGTTTCCGGCAGTTCCCTAAGCATTGTTCTTGGGATCCTGAAACTGGTATCTGCAGCATCAACCATCCCCAGGTGAGTCCATGTGGTGCGGAAGGGTTCACGATAAGCGATTTCATAACCACTTATATTCTGAGTGGACAATGGTGGCTTCCAAGATAGCAGAACATCATGTACAGGTTTCGGTCCTAATTGCAGGTCAGGAGCCAAAACTTCCCGACGACTTATTGGTCTAGGTGGAAGACGAGCAATTGAAATCGGTCCACGCGGTGGTTCAATTACTGCAGGCATGGCTGTTTCCTTAACGAATGGTTTTGCTGGCGAGTATAGTCGAGGTAGATTTGCAATGATAGATGGTCTCAAGTAAATTGGTTCACTGAAGCCGTATTCATTCTCTGATGACAAACGATATTCATAATCCTTTGGTTCTCCGGGTAGCCATGCAATTCTTGGCTCAGTGAGAGGTCGCATTGGTAATGAAGGAAGACTCATGTCAATATCTGGTGCAGGCATCACTGTAGGTGGAGATGGTCCAAAGGCCACCTTCCACTGATTACCCTCTGGAATAGGTCTTCGACCCAACATGGCCCATTTCTGCTGTCCACCCCGTCTTGCTTCGAGAATGTACGACCTTGGAGTAGAGAATCGGTCTGTCATAATGGGCTCCTCCCAGCGGAATTCCATTACTTTCATCGCTTGCTCTGTAGCAAGGTCAAAGCGTTGCTTTGAGATTAGCGGCTCGTAGACCAGTGGTCCTCTGGGTGGTGCTGGTGGTGCTTTTCCAGTCGGGAATAGAAGTTCTTCAAGTGGCCTTCCGGGGCTAAAGTATTCTTTTGCAACACCGGGTTCACTCAATCCAGCTTCATTTTGAGCGCGCACCCGAAAAGTGTACATCACGTCATTCAAAAGGTAAGGAATGGTGATTTCAGTCACTTCTTTGCCCACCTTCTTGAAAGGAACCCACTGTTTGCTGCAGGAATCCCATTTCTCAATGACATAGGAATTAGTCGGCTGTGCTCCAGCTCCTGAACCCGGTCTCCAAGAGAGAAGACCGGATTTGCTTTCGGGAGAACCACCCGAAACAGGAACCAATCTTACTGACGTTGGGGCTGGTGGACGTCGAAGTTTATCTTCAATTGTAGGTGGTTTAGGAACGGTTGAAGTTACTGTTATTGACTCCCCAATTCGATTTACTGCTGAAATTGAAACTCTGTATTCGTGTTGTGGATTCAGTCCTTCCAGACGATGCGTGGTTGTTTTGGGTCCAACAAAAACAGATTTTTGTTCCTCTGTGTCCGCATCAGTTATTACGAGTTTGTACCCGGTCAGGGGTAGTCCACCAGTAAAGCTTGGAGGGCGCCATGACACATCAATGGGTCGCCCAGGTGTTGAAAGACCACCAACGGGTGATATGTCAACACCCCAAACGGAGGATGGTACGAATTCTCCACCAGGTAGAGTAATTGGTTTTTCCAATTGAAAAGGGGGAGCTGATGGCCGCCCTTCGGCATCATGCGGAACGACACGAACCCAAACGTTACTAGGCACTTCTTCGCCGGAAGGTGCAGTTCGTGGAATTTCGGACAGGGGCACGACGTACCTTGTTTCACTTGGTGGTACTTCTGCCATTCGAGTCCATCGACCACTAGTAGGGCGCCAACGTTCAACAGTGAAACCACTCTGATCGCCAATTTCTGGCCATTCGACTGTGGCTGTTGTCTTACCAATGTCTGTTACTCTAAGACGGTCCAGAGGACGAGGTGTAGATGAAACTGGAGGCAAATCAAGCGTTTCAGTCAAGGGTGATTCAGCAAAGAATCTTTCGAGTGGTGTTGCATCAAGTCCTGCTGATCTAGGTGTTGCAGTAGATCGACGAATCATATCCAGGGCAGCCTGCCTTCTTTGCAGAATGAATTCTGAGACAAAAGGCGTCGCAGCACCGGTACGAAGCATTGATATTTCTTCGTCAGCGTCGTACTCTGGCCTGGTAGGTGCAGTAACAGAAGGCAGAGGTTTCCAATCGCCTGGAATTTCTCCCGTCCTCTCTATTCGCTTCGCTCGCTCGAGAGGCACTTCAAATGGAGCTGATCTAGCCGTATCACCCAGTGAAGTGATGCGCATCAATGGTGTGGAGCGGGCTGGAGGGAGCTCAAAGGTTAACTCTCTTGGGGCCTCTTTCGGTACATGAGCAACTGGTTTCCATGTACGACGTTTTACATCCCAGCTCTCAACAGTATAACCACGAATGGAATCGACATCTCCACTTGTAGGTGTTTCCCAACGAAGAGTTGCTGGTATCCTTCCACCAGGAGTCGCCATAGACGGCACAAGCTTGGCTTCGGTGATTGGTGGAGGTACACGGGGCTCCCTTGTTGGTTCAGATGCCAGAACAAAGTCCGTTTCAACCCATTCACTCTTGCCCTCGGGGTAGACCGCATTGACTCGGAATTTATAGACGGACTTAGGTCGTAGAGCCGTTGCCCTATACGTATAGGCAGTGTTTCCCAATTCATTTGGCATTTTGGGAATGAAGTCCATCTGAACCCACTCCAATCGAGCATCTTCAGTGTCCTGCATTTCAACAGTGAAACCATTCAAGGTTGGAACACCTGATGATATCCATGTGACCTCTACCTTTCCAGGACCCGACTCCGAGGGTGGAGCTAGTTTGGCAACGACGCGTTTTGGTGGTTCAAGACGTAGTCTTTTCACATAGCTGTCAGCTGCAGTGAGAGGAGGTCCACATCCATCACTATTGATGGCCGAGACCCGGAAAAAGTATTCCTTGTTCGGCTTGATTCCCGATACAACGACTGAAGGATTGATGAGCTCTTCTGGTCGATTGGAAACAATACTCTCCTCGTTGGGATAGGTTCTCCAAGTAAAGCTTCGCCCCTCTCGCAATTCTAACTTGTATCCCCTTATTGGTAGATCGCCTGTGTTCACCGGAGGTCCCCACGCCAATTCAACCTGGCCAATATCGTGATCGCGAACGTACAGTGGTCCCCTGGGTGCTCCGGGCGGTTCTAAAGTTGCAAGGGCAGAAGTTGGCTGAGTAAGAAACAAATGCAAACATGTTCTACATTCACCGAGAAAGTGAATGCATGCATAGGGGTTTAAAAATTGCATAATTATAGAAAATTGGATTCAACGCATCTCAAAGCAAAATGTATCAGTAGATTAATAGACACCTTAAGGTGTGTAACACAAAGTACTGTACATTCATGATAAGTACAAAAAGGTGCGGCTCCTGGTTTGTGCATTACAATTTGCTGAACTACTGGGCCCGTTTCTATGCTATTTGAACCTTAACCCCAAGTTTATAATGGACAATAGAAAAAACAAATTGCCTCAGGTTACCCACAGTCAGCATAATTTGACAAAGTGCTTTTGAGAACATTTGTGGACAAAGTAGCGAGGTGATAATTAAACCCAAATAGAATTGTAACAAGCACTCTACATCGACATCTCGTGTAGCACATATGCATCAGGGTACCTGTCATTTTGCGCGGGTGAACATCAGCGGCAGTGACAAGCGGTTCAGAGAAACCATTTTTGTTTTCAGCCACCACCTGGAATTCATAAGAAGTTCCCTCCATTAAGTAGGGAACCTTGAACTCAAATGCTCGTTGAAGACTACCAGGAACAACAGGGATACGTCCAACCTCCTGATTGCTCCTACGGAACATCTCGCGCTTGAATATAGTGTATCCAGTAATAGGAGCGCCTCCATCACTGTACGGTGCTTTCCAACTGAGCACACAACTGTCTTGGGTGATATCGGAGACCACAAGTGGTCCAACAGGTTGTCCAGGAACGGCTGTGGAGAAAATCAAGTTTTAGTTACGTTGAAGTATTAAAAAGATGCAGATCACTGAAGTTAAGCCTACTAGTGATGGCTTCCGGAGAGACGGGTTCTGTGGTGGACACAATCTCGCCAGGACCCAGTTGGTTAACAGCTGCAACACCGAAGTAGTAGCTTTTGTCGGGGCTTAATCCACCCACAACAAGACGATTCATGTAGTGATCAAGGTCAGCAACAGCTTTCCATTCAGCACTAGGAGTTCCTCCTGTCTTTACGTACACCCTGAACCCGTCAAGAGCCAAATGATGTGGTCTGTGGGGGCCATGATCCTTTCTGCAATCATGCGGAACAAGCCATTCGACGGTGACACTGTCTGCCCCTTTACCGACAACCCTGATCCATTCAGCTTTTGGCCTACAACCTGCAAAAAAAAAGATTACATACATATTATTTTTTGAAGAATTGTGGCGTCATAAAATCGGATAACCCACTTTCATCTTCGGGCATTTCAAACAGCTCAGATTCCAAAAAGGGTCCGGTGCCAGCCCGATTGATCGCAGCAACACGGAAGTAGTACCCGTTGGAGCGCTTAAGTCCTGTTACTGGTGTAGTTGTAGGAAGAATTACATCAGTATCCTCACCAACCGTAGGCTCATGCAGGTGCACAACTTTGTGCCATGCTGTAGTATTCGCGTAACGCATCTGAACAATGTAGCCCGTTAGCGGAATCCCACCGTTGTCGGCTGGCTCTTGCCAGGACAAACGAGCAGATCCATCAGATACAGACTCGCCTTTTTGTACTTCAGATATGTGCATCGGTCCAACGGGTGCAGAGGGAGGACTGTAAGGACTAACCGCAAGAACGGGCTTGTCCATTTCCAACGGCTCACTTGTACCAGCGGTGTTTTCAGCAAGTACTCGGAATTTGTAACTCTCTCCTGGTCTTAAACCAGTGACAAGAACTGTTGTGCCCTCAGTTGCCGGTTTTCTAGCGACATGAACCCATCGATCCTTCACAGGCTCCCAGCGTTCTACGTGATACTCTGATGGAGGTCCGTAGCCCGAGGTTCCACCAAAAGGCGAAGGACCCCAATCTAAGATCATCTGACCCGCTTCAAGGGGATGTGAAACAATGGGAGCTGTGGGTTTTCCTGGAGCAGTAGGAGGTGCACTTGGCTTGTATGGCACTGAGTAGAGCGGTCCACCTGTCTCGCCAGCTTCATTGCGGGCAGAGACGCGGAAGGTGTAAGTGCCATCAGGGTTCAGTTTAGTCGCTTTAAATGCTGTGTCTTTCACAACACCCAAACTCTCCCAATGCTCGGTGCCTTCACGACCAGCTTCGACAATGTAACCCATTACTTGAGATCCTCCGTCATCATGAGGGGGTCTCCACGAAAGATTAGCAGTGGTACCATCCACAGGTGTCACTCGTAGAGGCTTTTCTGGCTCAGAGGGTGGTCCGACTGGACGATTGAGGGAGATAGATGATTCAGTATTCAACCATTCACCGTCGCCTTGGTCGTTAACGGCGCGGACTCGGAACCGGTACGCGATGCCCTCCCGAAGTTCACTCACGAGGCAGGTAGTCGTGGGTGCCATCACGGTGGCTAAAGGTTGCCAACCATCAGATGAGCCCACTTCATTTCGTTCAATGTGATATTTTTTGATGGGAAGACCTCCATCATTCTCTGGTGGTTGCCAATTAAGCACCAACGAGGTCGCAGATTTGTCATTGCATTTAAGTGGCCCTTTGCAAACACCAGGAACATCTGGAATGGGATAAGCCAAAAAAATCCTTTTATCGCAATGGCAACTTAAATTAAATAAATGAGAGCGAAAACCTACCGAACGGACTTTTAACTGTAACTGGACTGGAATAGAGAGGTTCGCTCATGCCAGCAGCATTGAAAGCACACACCTTAAGGCCATATTCCACACCAGGCTGAAGATCTTCGATGACAGTGGTGCAATTGTTAGGTCCCTGTACTTTGATAGGTCGACCAAAGTCCTTCCTCTTCCCGTCTTTCCTTTCAACCACGTACCCAACAACTGCGGTTTCAAGACTTTCGCCTTCTCTGAGGGCCGGAACTTTCCAGGAGACTTCTATAGTGCTTCCATCATAGATACCCTTGGCGGGCTTGATTTCTCGAACTTCAATCGGACCTCTGGGCGTTTGTGGTGGAGCCATGACAACGAGTTCAAAGGGTGCATACGAACTTCCCGCCACGTTGGCAGCTTTGATGCGGTAGCGACCAGTATCAGTTAGAACCAGATTCTTCAAGTTGACATAGTATGAGTCTCCGTATTGTTCGACAAGACTACGATGTAAGGCTTCGCTGCTCAATGGGCGTCCACTCTCCAATTCTAACTCTACTGAAGCCTGAACAGGGCTCCTGACAGATAACGGGACCCGTAGATTTGTCCCCTCGCGACATTTAAACAACTTATCCGCAGTGATCTCAATTTTCGGGGGCTCTATCAAAAAATATGCATGTGAAGAAATCCGAAGTCTGTGATTTTACAGTGATAATTAGCGTAACGAGAATTACCATTGATTGAAGGAGTCTTTGGCTTTATAGCCTCCTTGAATTCGCGGACTTGCTCGACAATGTCTTTTGGCCGTCGATCTGAGGTCATATCAGTGACATCCTTTGGTGAACCGTCAACGCTATGTGCCTGAGTCGGAGAGGTCCTTTCCAAACCTGCTGAGTAAAAAAAATGACTCCTTACATCATTATGCACAATAAGACACATAAATTCTTCTAGTAATGCGTTACTTTTTGATTCTGGTTTGGCAAGCCAGTCAGTCGGTTCGGACGGTTCGCTCAATCCAGCATGGGTGCGAGTAAGTACCCGGAACTGAATGTCCATACTAGGATTGAGGTCAGTCAAACGTAACCTGGTGGCATCCCTCACTGTTGAGGGACCAATACGAGTCCAACGATTCGGTGGACTGCTCTTGATATCTGACGACTCTCTTGCCTCAACAACGTATCCGATGAGGTCCCTCTTGTCGAGAGATTCTGGAGGCTCCCATTTAACTGTGGCTTCACGACCACCATCTCTTGTAGCCACTACATTAACGGGCTCACCAGGCAGTTCTGGGCGATGGAAGAAATAATAATTTACATGGGGAAAAAGTACCACTTCGAGAAACGGAAAGTGAACTTACGAAGTTGACTTTGGAGCATGATAGGCGTGTCAATTTCAATCGGTTCACTACGACCGACTTCATTCTCAGCCGAAACGCGGAACGCATAAAGGACACCTGATTTAAGATTCCGCGCCTTAAACTCAAGTTGAGACGGCAAAGTATTTCCGATTGTTGTCCAATTTCTATCGGCGATTGGAGCAGCCTCTGTCTTGTCCGTGGCTACAATCAAACTCTCAACGACGTATTGTGTGAGTTTAGATCCTCCGTCAGAAATTGGACGTTGCCACTGAACAAAACATGAATCCGTGTCACGTGTCTTCACGATGTTTACTGAGGCTGGTGGCTGAGGTTTATCAATAACCACTAGAGTGAACGCAGCATCTCCTCGCCCAGCGGGACATTTGGCCTCAACACGGTAAACACCAGTGTCAGACTGTTCGAGGGCACTAATAACTAGACGTTCACGGGTTCTAATGGGACTAGTGGGTCTTTCCTTGGGATGAACGTCACCAAGACCGCGTTCAACCGATCGACGAGGTGTCTCCTCAAATGGTTGTCCATTATGTAACCATACTATTTCCTCGCACCCTGGAACGGCTTCACAGAGAGCCTCAACAACCAGTCGGCCTTGAGCACTACCAGTCAATTTTCCATCACTGATACGGCCAGTGACCTTTTCAGAGGCACCACGGGGATATTCCAGTTTAACTGATGGTCTTTGAGTCACTGTGACGAGACAGGTTGTACTGACGGATCCAGCAGCATTTTCAGCTTTGCAAGTGTAAATTCCAGCATCTTCCAATTGAGCACGGCTTGTCTTCAAAGTGGCGTGACGATCAGTAGGTAAGCTAGTGGTAAATTTGCGTACTGGTTTGTCATCTTTGAACCTTGGACAAAGAAGTGAAAAAGAATCAGTTTGATTGTTGGTAGAAGTCATTTGAAAAAGTTAGGAAAAAGACTTACCAGGAAATCTTGGCCCTGGGTTCACCCAGCTTGAAGTCGCACTCGAGTTCGAGCGGTGTGTTTACAGACGTAGTTACGTTTTCCAGTAGTCGTAAAACAGAGGGTTTCGCTGATTCTGGAAAAGAAATGTAGATTATAGTCCCTGACCAGAAAGAATAAAATAATTCAAATTCCGAATATAATCCTACCAATGGCTTGCTTTGGTGTATATGGCTGGGAGGGATGAGAGAACTCTCCAGCACCGATGGAATTGACTGCAGCCACGCGAAACTCATATTCTGAATCAGGTTGAAGCTTGGTGATGGTCATCAGACAATCAATAGGTTCTTCCTCGCAGGTTGCCCAGTGAGTTCCATCAGTAGTCTTGTACTGTACGACATAGCGCTTAACTTTATCACCGCCATCATCAAGAGGTGGATTCCAGGTGAATGTGGCACTGTTTTCTGTTGTAATTGTTACCTCTGGTCTCGAGGGTCGATCTGGAGCATCTTAAGATAAAAATATTCAAGGTAATCACAAAAATACATAGATTAAATGACAAATGAAACCAATGAAGAACTTATTGGGAGAGAAATTGCTTACTCTTCACATTTTCTGAGATGAGGCAATCACATGGATAATTTCTCTTATCTCCCAGCATGTCAATGCACTATAGTAATGCCCCAACGTTCAAATTGAGTTTAAAACATTTTCCTACCTGTACATATAATGAATTGAGCTGAAGGTACTCTAGTATATTATTTTTCATAGGATTGAATGTAAGAAGTCATGTTAACATAAACCGATGAGTACTAAAGTTCGTTTTAGATTCTTCATTGCTTTGTGAGTTCGATCTAAGTAGCAAAAATGACCCAAGAATCCTAGACTTACTGAATGGTGGTTTGGTGGAAATGCGAGAACTTGGAATGGAAAAGTCGCTTGTCAACGCATCCGCGTTCTCAGCAGCGACACGGAATTCATAAACGTTATCGGGAATGAGGTCAGTCAACGAGACGGTGAGAGGTTTAGCCGGATTAGACACGGGTAGTTTGTTATTGGTCGCGCGAACCCAATTTTCCTTTCGATTAGCCCTCTTTTCCAAGTGATAGAAGGTGATTGGCGCACCACCATCAGAGGTTGGGGGCTCTATTCTAAGCTTGCAAGACGTTGAAGTTACTTCCTCAACTTTGGGTGCGTTCGGAGTGTTTGGACGGCCTAAAAATACAGATGTTTACTTAGACTATGAGAGCAAAAAAAAGAAGTAAAAGACAAATGGTTTACTTGAAGCTGCTTTAACGCGAAGTGGAAGATCCATCTCCGCAGGCTCTGACCAGCCGTTAGCATTTTGAGCCAATACGCGGAAGAAATACGACTGTCCAGGTTTCAAGTCGGTCACTTTTCGACTAGTTTCCATTGAGGGACTACCGACAGGAGCCCACGTTCTCTTGGAACCCTCACGTTTTTCTAGTATATAGTCGGTAATCGGCATTCCACCGTCTTTCTTTGGAGGTTCCCATGTAACCGTAGCAGACGTTGGTTCACCCTTTATCATCTCAGCTCTTAAGTTTTCCACTGGTTGCGGGACATCCATTACTTGGACTTTCAGTTCAAGACTAGCTTTTCCAAGTTCATTACTCACCTAAAAGACGCATACACAATCGAATAGCCGCTAAGAAAAATCAGGGAAAACTCCAACCGGTGCAAGTACAAACCTGAACAAGATAGCAACCCTCAGCAGTGTGATCAACACGCCGTAGCTGCAGAGAAGTAAGTCCATACACGGTCTGAGTAGAGGTCATTGGCTTATCAACGTTCTTCCCAATGGGCAAAATGCCACCATTGAATGACCAATTGACCTTTGGGGCAGGAGCTCCTGAATATGCTACCTCGACGACTGCACTCTTTTCAGAGGCAATAGTTAGTAGCTTCTTTCCCTCACAACTAATCTTCGGCGGGCTGTGTATTGTTAGTTGTGACGATGTAGTTGATCCATTGATCAGCTGTGCCGTGTAAATGCCTTGATCACCTGGTCCAACGTTCACCACCTTCAAGCGGTGAATCATATTGGCTAGAGGTCCCTCACCAACGACTTCATAGACAAATCTATAATCTGGCTTGATTTCCACACCATCTTTGAACCAGAGAAGGGTCATTCCAGGCCTCGACACTTCACATTCAAAAGCAGCATCGTTGGGAAGTTCTTCAAGATGAACATCAGCCAGCTCCTTTGTGAAGGCCACATCAAAGGCTATAACAAAATAATAGAAACTAGCTACCGCTTCTTCCACTAATTCTTATCTTAATAATAGGAACATACGTTTCTGGAACCGTGGTGATGGCGTTGAAAAGGGGCTGACACCAGCCAAATTTTTAGCGGCTACACGGAATTGATAGTTCTTCCCTTCAGCCACCATCTCAAGTGGAACTATTATGTTCGAATCAACAATAGGAGCCGCTAGCAATACTGGGATCCATTGATCAGTGTCCTCTTGTTTCATCTCAACTAAAAACTCTGGCTTTGCTTCTTTTGTAGTAGGATAATCAGCGGGCTGGTCCCATGACAATTTAATCAGTTGATCTGCTGGAAGACCCCTTTCAGGAGTAAGCTTAGCACGTACGTTCTTGGGAACTGATAAAACTCCTAAAACGAAATAAGGCAAACAAAAATTATCGTAATTCATTAAAGCCGACAAAAAATCAAGATTATGAAAGACAGGAAAACAACAAAAAATTAACAACAAAAACAAAAGCATATCATACAGCGAAAGGAAACAAGGAAAAATATAAAAAGAAAAAAAAAAAAAATTCACCGAAAGCAAGCTTCGTAGAAACCGGTTCCGTTTCAACAAAGTCCGATGTACCGACAGAATTTATAGCAGCAACCGAAAAAACGTAGGATTTGTCAACAAGAAGGCCATCAACAATAACGTCCAATTTCGAAGTTCTTGCCACCGGCGTAGAAGCACGCCTAGTAAGCTCACGCATCTCAACACAATATTCCAAAAGAGCAGGCCCGTCATCACCAATAAACTCAGGAATATCCCAAGCAAGAGAAACGCAAATGCCAGTGTTGCCAGTGACGTGAAGTTTTCGAGGGGGAGAAGGCCTGTCCAGCACAATCAGGTGCACAGTCACACTAGTCTCGCCAAGCTCGTTGGCAATCACCACAGTGTAGTCGCCAGCATCCTCACGCTTCACCTTACTCATAGGCAGTGATGTTAGGCCGGCTATCGCAGTGTCCGGCTTGAATCGGGGCGAGGTCTCTGGAGCACCCTCCGTCGGTGCCTTCCACGTCCACTTTATGCTCGGCTTCGGGCTGGCCGTGAACGGCACCTCCACCACTGTGGAGGCTCCTGCCTTCAAAATAATGGTATCCTCGAACTTCTCCGGCAGTTGTAGTGTAGGTGTAACTATAAATATTTAATACAGTTAAGAAATGGTGTATAACATTTAAAATGATGGTACTTTGATATTTACTTTTTTTCTCAATTTTTCCTTTGGAGATGGCTTCCTCTGCTTTGATGCTGTATTCTCCAACATCTTGGTCCTTTACTTCGTCAAATGCTATCCTATGTACCGTTGCATTTTTATCCTCACTGACGTGGATATGACTTGGCATTTTGTCTGGTAGTGGTTTTCCGTCCTTTGTCCATTGCACCTTTTTTCGGGACGGTCTTGACAATTCACATTCGAATATGATTTGTTCATCCTCCGTTGGCGGTTGCGTTACTACGATGTCTGGTAACTCTCTTACGAACTCCAGGGGTATTCCTTTAAAATAAGTATTTTATTGCACATTTTTAAGATTCAAATAATTTTTTCTTGGTTTAAATTTCTCGGCATCGTTTTGATGATTGTATATATTTTGCTACCTTCTTTGGTACACATAGATGCTTGCATTGTGATGCTGATAGCTGTATTGCTTACTTTGGATAAATAATTGAAATTGAAAATTTAAAATTTTGTTTGCTAAATGGTACTATTATTCCAGCCTTTTCTTTTGTTTGAAACCCATGTTGCGCTTTTTTACTCAAAGTAATCTGCTACTGCATTGCCAAAATATGCATTGTTTTCTACAATAAGTTTATAATCTGAAGTGGTAAGCTAGAACTTACCCAAATGTATAGGGTTCGACGCTTCGGAAGGCTTACTCTTGCCTGTTTGATTTTGAGCTGTTATTCTGAATTCATAGTCCGTGAACTCCTCCATATCTTTGGTAGATAGCGTCACTTTTCTACCAACTTTCTTTACTATTATATATTCAATCCACTTTTCCTTTCCTTTAGGTGTGATTTCAACTAGGTATTCGCTCGGAGTGATACCATCAGGCTGATCCCACGTCAATTCCACTGACTGAGATCGACTTGGTGCCTTCTTTGGAGTAACCTCGGCTCGTAGATTCACGGGCGTAGCAGGTAAATCTGAGAATCGTGTGGAACTCATGCATTAAAATCTTGAATTCAAAAGTCTGTGTTACACGGACGATAATGCCCTCCTGAGAATGTACTTAACGTGTATTACAACATCATAAACTTCTAGTTATAAGGCAATAAAAAAACACCAAATTATGCCCAGGCAAATTTATAGCAACAACGTAAGGCATTACCTGTTGGCTTCATTGTAGATTCTGGAAGCGGTTGGACGCCTTCGATAAATTCTTCCTCTGGAATTTCAATTTCCTCATGCTTTTCATCGCCCGCTTCTTCGGTAACTAAAAAACCATGATTACCCGAAATCCGACTATGAATTTTGTAGAAATAGCATCCAAAAAACTCACCAAAACCCATTCATAATTGGTGTAATTAAACACTACTTTAAGGCTAACTCGGAATCAAAGAAAAGTTGCATTAAAACAAATCAGTTGGAAAAAAAGGCGACCAAAAGACATGACGAAAACTAACCTGCGGGCACAGATTCAGGCGATGGTTTCGAACCTGGAGCTCCCCTCCCATCGACCTCCACCACTGCCTCTAAGTCCGCCTTGCTCTCTTTCGCCCCTTCCCTTTCCTTCTCCAGCTTTGGCGCTATTTTCTTCCCTTGACCATCCACCTTATCGACCCCTGTTTTGACAGGACCGGGTGCTTTAAGAAAAAATAGTGCGTCAGTAAACTCCCCTACAATCAAATCCATACACGGCCACATCTTATCTACTCTGCCTCAGTCAAAGGAACTCCGCACGTCACCGGCATCGATTCCCACTACACGCCACTGTCATTGCCATTCTGCAACAGTAACGCACTCTCAAGCTGTTTTACGATGCGCTTTGCCGTTTGCGTTTCATCTTCAACACATCAAATCTCAACTCAAACGATCTGACAACATTCTCCTTAAGGATTATTTTCCTATCTTTAGCTTTTCTTACCCCATTCCACCCTATTTTATAATCTATGTTTGCTTCATACAAAAGTTAATATCAGTCAGCATTATTTCATTAAAATTCCTAATTGCTTACCTCCTTCTCCCTTCTCTTCTTCAACGACCTCAACTTTTTCTTCCTCGGGCTCCTTTTTCTCCTTTGATTTGCCCTTTGCTCCAATCTTAAATTCATACAATTTGTCCTTTTCTACCAACTCTTCCTGCGTAGGTTTAGCTTCAATTGTCAGTGCTATTAAAAATTTTCAAATAAAATAATAATAGAAAGGCCATTTTTACACCCGATGCACAATCACCATCAACTTACCTTCTGTTGCAGATGGTTTTGCTTCCTCCACCAATGGTGAAGTTTCCTCAGCAACTTCTTTAGCTGGGACTAAAGTCTCTTGGAAATGAACTTCTTCCTCCACCGCTGTAGCTTCCTTCAAGAGTATCTCCTTCGATTCAGGTTCTCTAGGTTCCTCTAGGGCCCGAACAATAACCTCCGTCTGAGAAACTGCAACGCCAAATTCATTGACTGCCTCTACCTCATAGATTCCAGCATCTTCTATAAAGGCTTCTGAAATTGTAAGTTCACAAAGCCCTTGCTCAGGAATGTAAAACAGGGCCACATCCGTGCTATCAGGTTGAAGAACGACACCATTGTGTTTCCATGTGACCTCCATTGGTTGAGGTTTGCCCTTCACAACAGCTGAGAGATAAATTTCTTCGCCCTCAATTACGTTGATTGGAACTAGTTCTGTTTCAAATATTGGAGAGCTAATTTCAGACAATGGAGATTTAAGTTCATGCTTCTCCTCCTCAACTTCCTCCTCAACTTCTACTTCGTGTGCAACTTCAACAGTTACCACTTTGTCTAAAAAAAGAAACAACAATTAAAACACGAAAGTAAAATAAAATACATTCATTGAGAAATTATTATAACCTGTTATTTCTGTTTTAGTAACAATGGTTTTTCTTTGAATATCGCCCGTGACAGGTTCGACGACATTACCAACCACAACACATTCATATTCACCAACATCTTCAGGAGCAAAGTCCTTAATGACAAGCGAAGCAACACCCGAATCCACCGCGAAAACATGTTCACAACGGTCAGAATCAAAAACTTCCAAACCATTACGAAGCCATTTAATTGAAACGGGAGCTAAGGTAGATGCAATGACGCAATTCAATCTAAAAATTTCAACAAAAAATTAGAGCCAAATATACCAAAATACACAGTGAGCAAAAACAAAAACATACTCCACCACACGCTCCTCATTCGGTGTCACAGCAACCGAAAAAACGTAGGATTTGTCAACAAGAAGGCCATCAACAATAACGTCCAATTTCGAAGTTCTTGCCACCGGCGTAGAAGCACGCCTAGTAAGCTCACGCATCTCAACACAATATTCCAAAAGAGCAGGCCCGTCATCACCAATAAACTCAGGAATATCCCAAGCAAGAGAAACGCAAATGCCAGTGTTGCCAGTGACGTGAAGTTTTCGAGGGGGAGAAGGCCTGTCCAGCACAATCAGGTGCACAGTCACACTAGTCTCGCCAAGCTCGTTGGCAATCACCACAGTGTAGTCGCCAGCATCCTCACGCTTCACCTTACTCATAGGCAGTGATGTTAGGCCGGCTATCGCAGTGTCCGGCTTGAATCGGGGCGAGGTCTCTGGAGCACCCTCCGTCGGTGCCTTCCACGTCCACTTTATGCTCGGCTTCGGGCTGGCCGTGAACGGCACCTCCACCACTGTGGAGGCTCCTGCCTTCAAAATAATGGTATCCTCGAACTTCTCCGACAGGCGTAGTGTGGGTGCAACTACAAGGGACACACAAAGACAACTCGATCACCACCAACGTTACACACGAGCACGCCTAAGGTGACAACATCCTGTGTCACCGACATCAACAGCAAGTACAACCCAGTGCCGCACAATACACTCACTCTTCATTTCCACTCCTCCAGTCGACGCAATTTTCTCCACCTGCACAGTGTACTCCCCAAGATCGTCCTCGGTGAGCTCTGTGAAGGTGATGCGATGAATGGTGGACTGCTCCTCCTCCTCCACCGTCACACCCCTCGGAAGGCGTGATGGCAGTGGTTTTCCGTTGTGCAGCCACTTGACCGGCTCCTTCGGCTTTCTGGAGAGCTCACACTCCAACACCACTGGCTTCTCCTTCGATGGTGCCTCAGTCACAACGATTTTCGGCAACTCACGAATGAACTCCAACGGAATGCCTTCGAAAGTACCAGACAAAGAGAGCTCACTCACTTTGCACCTCCCGAGGCATTCAACTCGTGTCTCCCATGTGTGTCGCCAAACCCTACACTCCAATCACTCATCTGCATGTCTGCACTCTACACTTTGCCCAGACTACTCACCTCACTTCACGCCACTAACCCACCTAATCAAGCTGCTGCTTCAGGAGGCCTCACAAACGCCACTGCGGGATCCTGCTACACAACCTCCTCTCCCCACAAGCCTTTTCTTCTAATCCCAGTCACCCTCCTCCTCCTCCTCCTCCTCCTCCTCCTCCTACTACTACTACTACCACCACTACTACTACCACTACTACTACTACTACTACTACTACTACTACTACTACTACTACTACTACTACCACTACTACTACTACTACTACTACTACTACTACTACTACTACTACTACTACTACCATCCTTACCCTTCCTTCTTGCCCTCCTTCATTCATTCATTCACTCATTCATTCATTCATTTCAATGTGAATTCAGTGCAAAGTACACCAAGCCTAATCTAACCCACCCAAACCTAAAATTGAACCAACTCAAACTAACTACTGCTAATCAAGGCGGACATCTCAACCTACCCAATTGAATGGCATTGGACGGCTGAGAAGGCTTGCTCGTGCCCGCCTTGTTCTTTGCTGTCACGCGGAACTCGTAGTCGGTGAATTCCTTCATGTTGTCGGTGGGCAAAGTGACATGGAGATCTGTAAGATCCTTGGCCACCTCTTGCCAACGTGTTATATCCTTCGGCTTCATCTCCACTACAAACTCGGTGGTCACATCGGTTGGCATTGGTCCAGTCTCCGCCGGCATCTCCCATGTCAACTCCACCGATTGGTCGCTCGCCGGAGCCTTCTCCGGATTCACCGTGGCCTTGACGTTCACGGGACTCGGTGGTGGACCATACTGCAACTTCGTAGAGACGGGCTTTGTCTCCACAAAGTCCGATTGGCCAACCGTGTTCTTGGCTGCCACGGCGAAGATGTAGGACTTGTCCACACTCAGTGACTCCACCGGGGTAGACAGCTCAACCGTCTTGGTCACTGGCTTGCCCACGCGTTGTGTGGCTTCGCGCATCTCCACCACATACTCCAGAGGCGCACCACTCGGCTCAAGGCCTGTGAACTCGGGCACATCCCAGTGGAACACCACGCGATCACCCGTGTTCTCTGTCACATGCGGATTGCGTGGTGGTGAAGGCTTGTCCAGCACAATCAGGTGCACAGTCACACT